>CM041783.1:59363186-59859878 GCA_023374045.1 Limonium bicolor | reverse complement strand
AATTATCGGCTTCTTTACAACGGAAAATTCGACCGTTGGGGCGTTGTAAAGAAGCTGATAAATCATTTATCGGTATCAATGAAGCCGATAATTCATTTATCGGCTTCTTTACAACGCCCCAACGGTAAAAAAACGGCTATTTTCTGGTTTGAGCTTTTATAAATGATTTATTGGCTCTTCCAACTTCTGCTACTTCCTTGCTTCTTCCATGCTACTTCGTTGCTATTTTTCCTTCTCTACAAAATCAAAATTTGTTGTTCAGTCCTCATCCTCACACATTCGTCACTCTTTCAACCATTTGCTATAGATATTTGAGATGGATATTCCATGTACTCTTTATCTAAATGTAGAGCTCAAATACAATCCAGATGGTATATATTTCCATATTAATCCCAATGGTCGAGATTTATCCATTGTGAAATTCCCCAGTCTTCCACATTTCAAACCTTCAAGATATCGTCAAAAATCTTGTCGACTTGGAGTTAGGGGGAGATTATGTCATCACCGACATGGTTTGCAGAAAGTTGGAGAACAAATATCCAACTTGCTCTTATCTTTCACTCATAATTACCAGCGATTTCCGGGTGAAGCTGATGATATCGAACTTCATCAAGAATTCAGACTTGCTGAACAACGTGGTTGTGCAAGTTGAGTTCGAGCATGTGACTACCCCTTCTCCGGAGGAAGACAATGAAACCGATGATGATTTTTCCCAGCATCTACAAGCCGAAGATGAAAATCTACAGACTTCGGTTGATGATTCTGAGATGGAGCCAGAAGATTTACCTGACGACGACGACATGGTTGATGAAGCTGGGCCCTCCACACCGTACACTCCTGCAGCGCCGTTCTCATCGCAAGTGGATTTAGAGGCATAAGCCAGATACCATCAGACATTGATCGACGCGGTTTGCCATACTGGAGGCCAGGTCAAGAGTTCATCGTGGGGCAAGAATTTGCTGATAAAAATGTTCTTGTGACTGCAGTAAAACAGTATCACTTGGAGAGAAACGTAGATTTCATTTCCCCCGAGAATAACAGGAGAATTTACACCCTAAGGTGCCGACAAGGGTGCTGTTTCAAATTTCGAGTCGCGCTGCTAAAGAATTCATTTGAATGGCGGATACGGAAATTTAGTCCGCACACATGCGCTCCAGCCCTATACGAGAGTAATGATCATTTTTTGACTTACAATTTCATAGCTGAAGTCATGATACCAAGGATCAAAGAGAACCCTGTTCTACAAGTGAAGACTGTGATTCAACTTATCCGCTCATAATATAAAAGGAAGATTAGCTACAAGAAAGCTTGGTTAGGCCGTGCTGAAGCGATAAGAAGGGTCTATGGTGATTGGGAGCAGTCATTTACCGAATTACCCAGGTATATCATTGTAACACCCCTACTAATTCGGCTCCTAATTATCCTATAAACGTCGCACATAATAAATAAATCGCAGCGGTAAATAACAGACTGTCGCTCTAATGGTGTCACTATTACTCACTCGCCCATACAGGTGATAACGAATTACCTGATAATCAACATGCGAAACGTATTCCCCGCAGTGACCACAAGAGATAGATAGTACTTAAACAATTTAAAACAAATCTAACAACAACCGATTATTACAGTCCGTACTCGTGAGCATCTAACAAAATACACCTCGGTTTACATAACCCGAGTCCAAAACAACATTAGTATCAAACTGTACCAAGTCTTAACCACAGTAATATCACTACCGTCGCGCCCCGCGTCGACCCACCAGCTAATCTCCTGAAATAAAAATGGTTTGTGGTATGGAATCAGCCCCTGCAGAGTATGTTATCACATGCCCCGTCATGCCCCTCAATTAATTGTCGAGAGCATGAGATTCGTTACATGCAATACCGTTTTAATATTTAAACTGTATAACAATTAACAGTAATATCCATATAATAACACAACCATCATCACACATAAAATACCACAAGTATAACCAATGAACAACAAAGCGAAACAACGAGAATATCAAACAAGTATTAATTCTCGTCCATGGTGCAGAAACCAATATTGTTCGCCACTGTACAAGTCTCAACTGTATTAATTGTTCAGTTATACCTAGTGACAATGTCTCGTTAAAACGACATGTCTCTAAGTTACCCATATATTATGGCGGGTCACCCACGGCAGTAGCCACTCCAGCGGTAGAGTCTCCGACCAACGAGACATTCTAGCTCACGGGAAATTTTCTTGATACTTACGGACCCGTACGCGGACATCCTGTATCATTTTTGTGTGATCACACGCGCACACCGAGAGCCACATCCTCTTGGCTTTACTATCTTTCATTAATTAATTAATTATTATACCATCGCATCGCATTACCAAATTTTCTAACACACACACAGCAGACTAAGGTCATTAGTCCAATCCGGGGTCTGTAAACTCGGGATCCAGTGTTAGATACTAGAGCGGCGTTTAGAAAGGCCAATGCTCCGTATAAAAGTCTCAGATAATATACATATCTTATTATCCTAGTGCTACATCGTTTTTCTGATGATCCTTATATTTCACATAAGATAGCACCATAGCCGCTAGTTCGTTTTATATATAGGTTCATATATACGAACCAATACTGTTAACTCAACAACAGTAAATAATAAGCAGCTATAAATATACAGTTCATGCATATTAATTAACACATTCAGACAAACAATCTTATCACAGATCACATAGAAGTCTGAACTGAGGAAGCCCTCAGAGACAATCAGAGACACATAACAACATACCGTTCACCCTGATTGTATTACGGTGGAGTATGAATCAGCAAGGTCCTATGCTCCGTGTGTCGTCTCTAACAGTCTAAACAATACATAATGCTACTGATTAGCATCCCGTGTAACACACAACTCTACGGTACCCCGTACCGTCACTAGTACCTCCGGTTAATCCCCCGTTATTAACTGTCATCATTTGTCGGGTTTTCGGCTTAACTCGAGGTTTGGAAAAATGTTATATTACATGCGTAGTCTTGTCTCGTATATTAATATACTTTTTGTTGAACTTTGTTATCGCATGTAACTTAATGTATATCTGTATATCATATAGTTTTGTTTTTCTTTATTGCATGTATGATTCTTTATCATGTAATATACACCTCACCTTAGTATTTATTTTTCTAAGGTTTGTTTTCTTTTCCAAGTTCAATGTGGTATCATTCATATGTAAACAATACTTTGGATCATATAAATCCTTATTATCCCATGTATACTCTTAACATTAGAATTCCATATCCAATGTTTGTAATTCTTTTCCCTTTCACTTATATCATTTTAATTATGAAAGTACATGGTTATTGAACCATATTATATTTTCTACACCTTAGCATTTATTTATTTATATACATGTATTGTGGAACTATTTATTATATGGTAAGTCTTATAACATATATTCATTCTTTTTAATGAATACCTCTTATATTATAAATGTTATAACCCTTATAACATTAAAAACCATATTAAAATTTCATTTAAAAATGTTAATACTTCCGAACAGCACCTATGTTCTTAAATATTTACAAAATCCACCACATACTTAATATAATGTTACATTATAATTATATAACATATATTGACATTTATGTCATTAAAACAATTATAACATATAGTTGTAAATTGCTTTAAAATACCAAACAACCCTTATATCATTCGGCTTTCAACATATACCACTAAACTTCTATAAATCACAAATCAACCCCAATTATATTTCATTGTTACACTTATAATATATACCTTATATTATGATCCTTAAACCTTAAAAAATTATAACCTATAGTTTTTAAAGGCTATAATTTTCGAACAGACCCTTGGACTGCTTTAATTAAATTCCCACCACCAAACTTGTACATTTACCAAATCTTCCCAATTTATAATGCATAGTTTTCTAATGTCATTAAAACTATATATTATACATATGTCTTTATAAAATCTTTTGTATAACTCCAAAAATTACCAACTATACCAAAAGGTTATAAATATTATTCCTAACCTTATACTTTCTATAAACCTCGGTTTTTACCTATTTGTTACCCATTTGTAACAATGTTATAAAATATCATATATTATACTTATATAATTCGTATGAACTCCAAATCCAACCAAATAAACTTCTAAAAATTCCTAATAACTTAAGGACTGTACTAAATCCCATTTAGTACCCCAAAGTTTCAGAAATTACATTATAGCCCCATCTCTTATAAATCTTTTACAATTTAATAACTATCTTAATATAAGGTAGTATTTTAACTTCTAAAATTCTCCAAACTTGGTCAAAGTCTCCTATATAGTCAACTTTGACTTCTAATACCAAATTGGAACCAAACTTTCGGTAATCACCAATAATACCCCATAGTTTTCTATTTTTACAATTGACACAAAACTTTATAAAATGTTATAATTTTTATTAAATTCATTTAAAAACCCTAAATTCCTCTAAATTAAGCCCACGGCTTTATATATTTCTGGTAATTACGGTTTGGCCCCAAACTTAATTATATAAGCATAAATCTAACTAAATAAGCTTATAAACTTAAATTAAAATGGCCTAATGACATGTCCCTATTACAACCTTGAACTTGCAAAATAAATTACACTTTAAATGTCTCAAATATAGTATAAACTCACGGCCTCACCATAGTTTATTTATTTTTCCACATAATGTCATATTTGACCATTATGTTAATTAAATATCTTAAATGACTAGCTTAATTTATCTTAGTCATTTTTTTCCATTTTTAGGTTAATATAACCCATATATTTAACTCCACTCTCGGCATAATAATTTATATGCTTAGAAATTATAAAATCATAAGTTTTAAGGTGTTTATACCTTGATTTCTCCTTGTATGCACTCGGCCACTTGAAGGAAAATTCACCACATATTTAGACATGTTTAATACACCAAAATAAGATATGGTTATACTCCAAGCTTGAGCTTAACCATAAAGAACAATTAATGTAAGATTTAAGGCAAAAATCACCTTAAAAATGCAAGGGAACTTCAAGAGTAATTCGGCCTGTTTTAAACACACCACAAGGTTTTAATTCACCATATAGACATAGGAAATAGCTAGACAACAACAAGCTGCCTTGGTATTAGGTTTTACCTTGGAAAAATGCCTTAAAGAAGGGTATTTCCTTTAGATCTCGGCCACCCTTGCTTCAAAAGGCTAACCAACTGAATGAACATGTAAATATGGATATTATGAGTGTATAAACTCATAAAAATCAAAGGAAGAAAATCGGATGGAGAGTAGAGAAGCTTAAGGTATGTTTTTACCTTAAATGCAAATTTGGGAAACCTTGGTCCCCTACTTGTTTCAGCTTCAAGCCGAGATTGGTTGGTGCTCTAACCTTAAACACTGAGAATAAGCCATGGGAAGTGATAATCCACGAGATCTAAGTGTAGGTAGTGAAGAGATGAAGAAAAGGAGCCAAATAAGCCTTAAACCATTACCTTAGGAGCTTAAGAGATGGAGTTGTCTTCCTAACTCAAGAACACCGGTTGAGAGGGTCTGGAAACTGAAGGATCTCGGCTGGAATGGAGCTAGGAGAAAGAGAATGATTGAAATGAGCCTTAATAATTGAATAAGCAACTTTTGATTATGTTTATTTAGTAAATGGCTAATGACTCATACTCATCCAAGGGGATAAGCATGGATGGCATCGGTTATTGGAGGGGAAAGGTAGGTCCTCACACGGTTTGGAGGCTGATTGAATCAATCATGGAGCAAATGTGTATAATTTAAGTCATAATATTAAAAGGTAAAAGGTAGTCTCCTTAATTTAAGGAGTGGTGTTGGAGACTTGTCCCTTGTATGTGCAAGTGGCTAATTCAGCCTCCTCTTGCTTGTGGCTGCCGATTCCATGTGGTCCAAGGGGTCAACTTTGACCTCTTGACCATTCTTAGTCAATGTTGACTCAAACGGGCCCCCCTTTAGGGTTTTATTAATATTTTAATATTAAATTTGTAAAAATTTGTAAATTTTGGAATTAAATTCCTAATATGATATATTATCATATTTAAAGGTAATTATAACCTTTAAGCCCATTAAAAGCCAATTTAGAAGGCAATTTCACAAAAACGTGCTTTGAGGTGTTTTAGTGCACATTTTGTGTTGCAAGGTGCTTCTGAGCTTAGTTCTCTTTGAGAATAGTTTTGTTGTAATCCTTACTTCATTATAATACTTAGGAATCCACTTTGGATCCTATTTGAGCTCATACAATCTTTATGGTGCTTTAAAGCACATTTTTGCTTTACCGATCTTAAGGCATGTTTTGCCTTGTTGAGATCTTTTAGATTGTTCCCCAATAATATTTAGATGTGTATTAACCCTCTTAGATCATTAATAGATCATTTAATTAAGTTTTTTTTAAGGTTAGGGGTATTTCAGTCTACCCCCCTTAAAAAGGCTTCGTCCTGAAGTCCTTAATCATCTACAGTTCACCTAAGGAATCAAGTTCCACTAAGTAACCAAACAGTCCATTGCTAGGGAGTAACTCCCACTAGGTTCAGACCTAGTCTATACATACAGCATATATCAAATAGTCAAACTCATGGTATAAACTCATTCATATCACAGCACTAAACAAGGTGCACATCCAACTCATCAACAAAAGTACTCAGCGACACTATATATATATATATATTCTCAAACAGGTGCACTAAGGCACATACATAAGATGTATTAAACATACAATCATCCAAACAAACATGTATTACGTAGCATACCAAGCAAGACCACCACCAAAAACAGACCTAATGCATAACATATGCGTAAGCCAAGTGGTGTCTACCCCCCTTTAAAAGGGTTTGACCATGAACCCGTACAAGTATCACAGCTACTACTACCGAAGAGTGCGGGATACTTCGCTCTCATGGAGTCCTCTAACTCCCATGTAGCCTCCTCCACCTCATGGTTCGACCAGAGAACCTTGACCATGCTAACGGTCTTGTTCCTAGTCTGCCTCGTCTTCGTATCGAGAATGCGGAGTGGTACTTCCTCATATCGTAGAGCGGGGTCCAACTCTAAAGTCTCTGGCTGTAACACGTGCAATGGGTGGGGCACATACTTCTTCAACTGTGAAACGTGCAAGACGTCGTGCACCCTCCCGAGCTCTGCTGGCAATCCAGTCTGTAGGCTAACGGGCCCACTCGCTCCGTAATCGCATAAGGTCCAACATACTTTGGGCTCAACTTGCCCTTCTGCCCGAACCGGAATATCCCCTTCATGGGTGACACTCTAAGGAATACCATGTCATCAGTAGTGAACTCAATGTCCCTCCTCTTGGTGTCTGCATATGATTTTGCCGGTCCTGAGCTGATTTCATGTTCTTACGAATCTGTAGGACATCCTCCTTAATCTGCTCTAGGTACTCAGGTCCGAGAAGCGTATTCTCGCTGGCCTCATCCCAACATAAGGGAGTCCTACATGGTCTACCGTATAGTGCCTGAAACGGTGGCATCTGTATCGAGGAGTGGTAGCTGTTGTTGTAGGCGAACTCTATCAGATGTAGTCGCTCTAACCAACTCCCTTGAAAGTCTAAGGCACATGCTCTCAGCATGTCCTCCAGTGTCTGGATGGTCCTCTCACTCTGACCGTCGGTCTGTGGATGGAACACCGTACTAAGCTTCAACTTTGTACCTAAAGCTACCTGAACCTGACTCCAGAATCTAGACAAAAATCGAGGGTCCCTATCAGACACAATGGTCTTTGGCACCCCATGGTGCCGAATCACCTCCTTCTGGAACAAGTCCGCTAACTTCGGGACCTTCCAGGTATCCTTCATAGCCACAAACTTTGCCACCTTCGTCAGACGGTCCACAATGACCCAAATCGTGTTCAGTCCTCCCTTAGTCGGTGGGAGACCGACAACGAAATCCATCGAGATGTCCTCGAACTTCCAGCAAGGAATAGGCATAGACTGCACTAAACCCCCGGGTCTCCTATGCTCAAACTTAACCTTCTGACAGGTCAAGCATCTAGTCACGTAGTCAGCTACATCCTTCTTCATCCCGCTCCACCAGAAATGGACCTTTAAGTCCTTGTACATCTTCGAAGAACCGGGGTGGACGGATAAGGACGAGCAATGAGCCTCCTGGAGTATCTTCTCATTCAAATCTGGAGAAGACTCTGGAATACATAACTGGCCATTCAGTCGAATCATGCCATCATCACATAGTTCGAAGTCATACTTCTGACTCTCAAAGCAACCCTCTATCATCTTCTGCCTGATACTCTCCATGTACTGGTCACTCTCCTGTGCAGCTCGTATCTCATCAATCATACCGCTCTTCGCTAATAGCGTAAATAATGAATGAGCTCTGCGGCTCAGGGCGTCGGCAACTACATTCGCCTTGCCCTCTTTATATTTCAGGTCTATGTCGTAGTCCTACAAGAACTCGACCCATCTTCTCTGTCGCATGTTCAGCTCCTTCTGAGAGAAGAGATGCTGTAAACTCTTGTGATCAGAGTAGATAGTGACTGTCACACCGTAAAGATAATGTCGCCAGATCTTCAAAGCGAAGACTACTACTGCGCCTAACTCAAGGTCGTGTGTGGGGTAATTCACCTCATGCTTTTTCAGCTGTCGGGATGCGTAGGCAACTACCTTCCCGTGCTGCATAAGCACACAACCTAGACCGGTTCCAGAGGCATCACAATATACTTCGAACCCATCGGTGCCCTCCGGAATAGTAAGAACGGGTGCCTATGTCAGGAGATCCTTCAGCGTCTGAAAGGACTGCTCACACTCTGCAGACCATAAGAACTGGGACTCCTTCTTCATGAGATTAGTCATTGGTTTGGCCACCTTGGAGAAGTCCTTCACGAACCTTCGATAATAACCGGCCAAACCCAAGAAAACTATGGATGTCTGTGACTGTCTTCGGCCTCGGCCAACTCTTTACTGCCTCAATCTTAGCAGGGTCTAAAGCTATCCCGTCCGCTGATATGATGTGTCCTAGAAATGACACGCTGTCTAACCAGAACTCACACTTAGAGAGCATGGCATACAACTGGTTCTTTCTCATGATACTCAATACCTGTCTCAGATGTAATTCATGATCCTCTCTGGTCTTCGAATAGATCAGGATATCGTCAATAAAAACCACCACTGAACTATCAAGCTGTTCTCTGAAGAGATGGTTCATCAAATCCATGAATATGGCTGGCGCATTCGTCAGTCCGAATGGCATAACGGTGAACTCGTAGTGTCCATACCGTGTCCTGAAAGCTGTCTTTTCTATGTCACCCTCTGCAATCCTAATCTGATGGTAGCCAGATCTGAGGTCTATCTTTGAGAACACACTGGCCCCTCTCAGCTGGTCAAATAAGTCATCAATCCGTGGCAACAGGTACTTGTTCTTGACCGTGACTGCATTAAGCTCGCGATAGTTGATGCAGAGTCGCATACTGCCGTCCTTCTTCTTGACGAATAATACTGGAGCACCCCAAGGAGAAACACTAGGTCGAATGAATCCCTTGTCGAGGAGGTCCTCCAGCTGTACCTTCAGCTCCTTCATCTCAGCCGGTGCCATACGGTAGGGTGCCTTAGCAATAGGGCCCGTACCTGGCAATAAGTCGACGGTGAACTCAACCTCACGCACAGGCGGCATGCCTGGCAACTCATCAGGAACACATCGGGAAAGTCTGCCACGACTGGAATGTCTACATCCACCTCGTCGCACTGTCTCGTGTCCTGTACATAATAGAGGAAGGCTTGTCGGCCCTTCCAAACGTCCTTCATCAGGGACACTGCTGACACGATCTTGACAGTCGGCTCTCTCCTCACACTGCGGTATGACACTGTCTTGCCGCTCGACCCCTTCAGTAGTAGTCGATGCTCTGCACAATGAAGGCGGCCCTTATGCTTCTCCAGCCAATCCATACCCACTATTGAAATACCCCAAACCTCAGTATGTTGTTTAAACATTTAAATATGGTATATTAAGACTAAAAAGAGTCTTAGAAACATTAGTAAACAATGTAAACCATAGAAAACACAAACAAATGCCTTAAGGTCAATAAAGGCCAAATGTGCTCTAAGCTTGGGATAAGCTTGGTTAAGACCTAATGAACTTACCAAGACCTCATTGGTATACTAATGAACATATTAAACCAATTACCAAAGAAACAAAGCTTGAAAACAAGTTAAAACACAAAATGTGCTTTAAGGAGTCTTAAAGCACATTTTTGAAAAACTGTCTTGTAAATGAGTTTTGAATGGCTAAATGTCCATCATTACTCTTTAATTAATATGTGTACTACTTAGTATCACATTTGGAAGTCTATATCAATGGGAAATCAAAAATTTCACATCTATGTGCCTTGTTTTAGTGAATAGTAACAAAAAGCAAGTTTATAACTTATGTCATTATAAGTGTGACAATTGGTCAACAAAGACTAAAATACCCTTGTTATAATATGGGGCCGGTTTTTATAAGGGTGATTCATCTCCCCCTTGTTAGTTATCAAGTAAATAAACTTAATAAAGCAAAACACTATTTACCTTTTACTTAAATATCTCCAAAAGTGAACTTATCTTCATTTCTCATTTCCCTCTTCATTTCCCACGGTTCCAAGCTCTCTTCTACCTCCTTCTTGCTCTCCATTCACGGTTTTGCAATAGTACCACCACCACTCTTCATCTTCAACCTCTTGTAACTCCTAGCTCACTTTGCCAAATCAAAAACAAAGACCACCATTCTCTTAGTCTCATCAAGCTCTTCATTCCTATCTTCTCAAAATTCCAAGAGCTCCATTTCGGTGCCAAGAGAAATCTCCATGGGAGGAGCTTGAGCTCATCTTTTCACATATTGTTGTTCTCCTTTGCTTCTAGGTAAGGAAACTCAAAGAAAAATAACATTTCCTTCATGTTTTTGTGTTGTCCGAAAATCACCCTTAATGGTGTCCTTATGTTGCTTTGTTCTAGCTTCATTTCAACCTTTCATGGACTAGGTGGAGTCCTCTCTTGATATATATTCAAACTCTCTTCAAGTTCTAAGGTAAACAATCATCTTAATGCTTTAAAATAATATATTAATTTACAATGACAGACAATGAGATGACATAAAACTTGTATACTCATTTTATCATTTGTATAATGTTTAGAAGTTGACAAGCAACTAAAAGCCTTGCCAATTTAGTCAAGGAAACAAGAAAGAAGTTTGTGAGGAAAAGAGGTAAATATGCTAACCTAATGTGGTTTAAAGTCTTAGGAGAAATGAGCTTATATTGCTTATGAAAATGATTTAAGGAGCCAATGGTAAATGACTTAGAAGAATGCTCTCAAGGGCTTAGTAAAAGGGCATATGTATTGTTGAGTGTAATTGCAGGTCAAAGGGAAATACATTGTGGAAATTCAGTGTTTAAGATTTATGCATCTTAAGGGCCTAAGAGCCATGCTATTAAGGGCCTAAGTGCCAAGCAATTTAAATTATGCACTATATTGTGATGTAGTGTTAAATGAGTGAAGTTTTGTGTATAAGAATGTTCTTGATGGATTTTAGTGTTCTTGATTGTTAATGGTGAGAACAATGTGTTTTGGTTTAGTAATGGTCTAGGAGAACCTATGTCAAAATTTAGGTAATGTATAAGAAGTTCTAAGGGTTTAAAATGGGTTTGGTAAGTTAGGAAATGTTTAGAATGGTTAAGTGTTCAACTAGTGAAAGAAACATGCATTAAGGTATTCTAGGAAATAAAAAGGACTTAGGCAATGTTTTAGAGGATTTAGAATGCAAAAGAATGTTTTGGGATACTTCAAGATCATGGTGAGATTGTGTTTAGGACTTGTGCAATGTTGGTGAATAAGGGAGAAGTAATGTATTGCATGAAGAAACTATAGACTTGTAGAAATGTTTAAGGAATTGGTTAGGAAGTAAAGATGCTTGGGAAATAATGTAGTAGTGGTGAGGAACATTATTGGCATAGTGGTTATCGTAGGTATGAAACACTACTTAGAAACCTAAGGAGAAAACATTATAAGTGTTAGGAATTTTGGTAAGAAATGAGTAAGTGTATAAGGAGAAAGAAGATGAGTTTTATGGATGTTGTATGAGAGAATAAGTGTGCCAAATGGTGTTGGAAAACATTAGAAGGCTTGAGGAAAAGTTGGAGGGGATTTGACAATTTTTGGGCATGTTTTGGTGGCGTCCGACCCAGGGGGCCGACCCAAGTTTGGGTCGGACGGTCTCTGTTAGACGCCAGTAAGTGGTTCTGGAACGGTCCGACCCAGAGGACTTGGGTCGGACATGGGTCGGACGGGTGAGTTTAAAAGACGGTAAAGTTTCTGGAATGGTCCGACCCAGAGGACTTGGGTCGGACATGGGTCGGACAAAGTAGAATGTTTCAAATCCGAAAGATACTGGAAGGGTCCGACCCAGTTGGTTGGGTCGGACGGTGGGTCGGACTGACCAAAACTTAAAAAAAAAAACATAGAGTATGGCTTAAGTAATAAACCCTAGGGGGTATAATGTAGGTAATCAAGGATAAGTTGGGGCATTAAAACATGTCATATAATCATGTTAAACATTTAGTAAATTTGAAGTTAAGTAAGTAATTAACCGACATTCTTAAACATGTATAGGAGTGACCTATGGTGGAAATCAATCGAAGCAAGGACCAAGGTATGGTTTTCTTGCAGTCTGTTGCCTACCGGTTTACACCGGCTTGTGTTTGTTTGTTTTTCTGTGTGTTTATGACCTTGTAAGACTTAAGTCATGTAATGAGTTTACCGTTGTTAAATATTATTGTATCGTTAAGTGTGACTCCATTCCCTTGTGTGTGTCTAACAAGACTTAACCACTTGTATGTGATTGGTTGTTGAGTTCGATGTTGAACTTCTAACAAGTGCTAACGGGGAGTGAGGAGTCCGGTCTGTTCCGGCCACGCGTGTGAGTATGGGAGTCGATGTCATAACCGGTTCGATTCTCTTTGTATGTTATGGTTGTTTTCCAATTTGGTTTCCAACCTTCCCTTTAGCTTAACCAAGGCTATTTTACTGACTCACGTCGGGCCACAGGGGCATACTATGTGTTGTTTCGGTGTGGTTGGATCACTATATCCGAGGCACCTTGTGTTAAGTTATCCGTTCACTCTAACAGGACGGTAACGAGTTATGTAACGAGCTTAGCATGAGTATGGCAACATTCTCTAGGCTCTCCATGGGAACTAATTGTATTGGTTCACTTCCTAAAGGGAATTGTTCTTGTATGTTATGTGTGATGTTTGTACAATACTCATGTTAAGATATATGTATTTGTTGTATGTTTTAAAAGAATGCCATGTCATCATGACAATTAGTTCGCGTATCCCGGCAGCCGCTGGGCTGCGCGTTAACCATACTAGCCAAGGGTTGCTAACCCCCTCGGGGGCTCCATATTTTTACTGCAGGATGAGGATCAAAGAAGCGGAATGGCTTTAGATTCTAGGATGCAGGATTACTTTTGGTTGTTTTGGATGTTGAGCCCGGGATGCGCCTGTGCTCCCGAGGCGATATATTTTTGGTACCGTTGTAGTACAATGATGGTCGTTAACAATTCACAGTGATAGTTTGTGATGTACAGTTATGTTTATGGATGTAGTTACAAACTCGGTATTTTGTTAATGTATTAAAGGTTGTTAGATCTATGCTCGGGAGTCTGATCATCAGACCGATACACTTGTATTTATTCTACCTTATTAACCACGTGGGTGGTTAACGGCGTTGTAGCACCGAACCGTTTAGTTATTGTTTAGTTGTTATTTCCGCTGCGATTTCGATTATTTGTTAAGTGCGTAGTAGGGGTGTTACAACTATAATGTCGAAGCCCAAGTTCTTAAACTCAACCAAATCGATGGGAAAAGTCTCATTCATAATGCTGATCTCCGACCCCAAGTACTGCCTGGTGCAACCTACTTTCTCCTTCGATGGAAGGGTGACTGAAAAGTCAGAAAGCTGTTCGGGGGCAGCCCCCAGCTTCTTAGCAAATGCCGAGGAAATAAAAGAATGTGAAGCCCCTGAGTCGAACAATACGGCAGCACTAACACCATCAACAGGAAAGGTACCTGAGATTATCTCTCGTATCAGCATCGAGTCTCAATAAATCAGTATCTACTGTCGGTTGTAATTGTCATACCTGTGATGACATTACCGGACTCCTTGGCTTGCGCCATATCTAGGATGCAGATGGTACCCTCCTTTCCATTTCAGTAGCCTAAGTTATGAATTAACGGTATCAACAAACTGAACACATACTTGAAAGTACAAGACTCTTTTTTTATTCATTCAACTGTTTTATACAAGGTTACACACTTATCCACGGTATTACATCAGTACTGTCTGAAAGCCAAATTTAAACGGCCAGGTCGAATGTGGGTATCATTTACTAGAGCTGGTGGGGCGGTATTGAGCTTAATGCTCTTAATACCATGGTGTAGACACCAAAAATTCTCACCCCATAAAGCAAATTTCAGAATAAGAAATACAATAAGAGGGGTCGTCGCCTTTCTTTTTCAAAACATATTGACGTGCGTGCCAAAATGAAACCATCGTTTTACGATAAAATTTCAAACCAATTTTCAAGCATTTTAGAAAAAACCCAATTGTACAGAAATTTTCAAACAATTATTTGTTTTAGACTTACCCTTTTATTTTATTTAGTTATTTTCAGTTTTATTTCCTTAGTCGCGGGCATTTCATTTACTTTATTTTGCTTTTATTATTTTCATTTTTCATGTTGTTATTTTGTAAAAAAAAAAAATTTCATTTTTATCGATCAAACCCCTTACTTGTCTTCTGGGCCACGGCCTTCCATCACTAGTCAGTCCAAGCGAGTTATACTTCCTATCTTTGTCCTGTAGAGGCCCAACCCGATCTAGCCCTTCAAATAAGTAGCTGGCCCTTCATTATTGAGCCTGATCTCGGCTTTATATATCAAGACAAGGGATGGAAAACCTAGGGGGGAGCGCCGTCAGTCCTCACATCAAATCCCAAGAACACAAAACCCTGGGCTAGAGGAACAGAAGCCAACACGTAAAAAAAAAAGAATCACAGTATTGCTCCCCACCATTGATGTCGTCCAACGCAAGAAATACCACTCCCCTGCCTCTCATCTTCAACGGAAACAATCCTCTCTTCAAACTAAAATTCCTATAAAAAATGTTCTGCCTCTATTCATTCGATCATTCGTGGTATACACATGCCCTGCCACGGTCATTCCATCCACTCTTGTTAACATTGCAACCCAACTGAAGAGCAAGGAGTTTGCATCTCCACTCTCTCCAGCCATTTCACGTTGGCAACTTACGACCCACAAGGCATGGATGAACACACAAGCTCTACTCCACATTCTCCTTCACCATCGGCAACTTGGTAGCCTAGCTAGTGAGCCAGGAACATACGTGCTCTGCCTGCTAGCGAGCAAGGAACGTACACTCTGTAGTGCACCTTCCCTCCTTTTCCGTGCTCTTCCTCACGGTAATGTCCAACCCAGACTGGTGAACTCTTGAACTTAAATACTCTCGATATGACATTCTCTTCACGGTGGAGACCATATACACTCTCAATCGACGAACAAAGCATATACACACTCTGCCTCCTCTCTTTCTTCATCGGCTAAACTGACGAACAAGAACACACATTCTTTGTCTCTGTTCATCCTCTCCAGTCTAGTCTCTGTAAACCTGCAAACCCAAACCACCGATGGCGAACAAAGAACAGACCAGCTATGCACCCTCTTCAGTTTTTTTTCTCCACTCAAGGAGCATACAACTCCAGCATTCTTCATTCTTTTCACATGCCCAACTGCTGAACGAGGAGCATACAGTTCTGCCCTCTCTTGTTTCTCTTCATTGACCCTAATTTTACAAACCGAACTGTCGGATAAGCACACACATACACGGCCCTGTGCCTCGTTCATTCTTTTCATTCTGGGTAATTTTGCAAACAAACTGGGCTAACTCGGAGCACACATGCTCACGCTTCTTCCATTCTCTTCAAAACTGTCGAACGAGGAGCAGACTTGCTCATGCCTTCTTCATTCTCTTCAAAACCGGCAGATCAGGAGCATACAAGCTCTACGCTATCTCCATTCCCTTCTCAACTGAATACAAGGAACAGGAGCTCTACATCTTCATTCTCTTTAATGTGTACAAGGAGCATGCAAGCCCTGCGGTTTCGTTCTTTCTACTGGCGAAACAAAGAACATTGTACTCCAGTCCATCTCTTCGTTTCTCTTCACCATGCTGTTCGAGACCAACAACACCTCCTTCCTTCATTTCTTCATGTCGGCCCAGCTAACGAGTAACGAGCAGGAAGCACAAGCTCTGCACCTCGGGATTTCTCTCTACCGACACTTCCTCACCCACGGTGTGTATGCAACTCGAACTGGCGAAAAGGAAACATTTCTCGAACTGAATATTGCACTCGAAACTCTTAAGACTTCCACCACGTTCTTTAGAGAAAGCCTTCCTTTCTTGGTATCTAATCTCGTTTCGAACACTTGTTGATTCATGCCTACTGTGTTCTAAGAGTGTTATGCTGTATATATGTTGAAACCATGCTCTCATTCTGTCGGATTTCAGTTTTGTAAATAGTCTTATTTTACTTCCACTTCTGATTCTGTTAATATGATAGCATACCTCGGTTATTCTCAAGATACATGTCTTTGTTTCAGAGATTATGCCTTCGGTTTCACTCTTAGTATTCTGTTAACTTTGTCCATTCATACATGTTTTTGTATCTGTGCATTCATTCATGAGTAAGGCTAACTTGGGTAGCTCTCTGTCGTCGCATTTAACCTGCTAAAAATAACCATAAATGGATTTCTTATGTTGGTCAAAGCCTGATTCAAGGTGCTATTTCATTCCTACTCATCATAATTGGTTTCAGCTCCTCTATCGAGTTTATTTTTCATATTATCAGTTATAACGCTCACGTTGATCTGTTAGAATTCAAATTGTGGAATATTATTGCTTTGTTCATTCAGCTTTTGATATGGTGTGTAGCGACCCATTACAGATACTTGTGACATTTATTTGTGCTCAAATATTGCAACTGTGGGACTGCGTTGGTGAGTAGAACTTTTGCTATCTGCTGGTGATCAATCTGATTTACAAGGTTAATGCGTTGGAGCTTTCGTTTAATTATTGATGTTTTATCTGCAATGTGAATATGGCGGGGCTGAATAGAATAAACTATGTTCAGATTTTGTTGGTCTTGTACTGGGCCGACAATTGGCGGTTTTGATCAGTCTTCCCGCAAGTAGTATATTGTTATTTGGGGTATGTCAGCTCTCTTTGTTTGACTTGGGATGACTGGTCATAGGCAGTTACTATAACCTGATGGCTTGATATTTGATTTTATTTGCCCTTCGTCCTGTTGGTCTAAATTCAATATGTTCCTTACATTGGTTTCATGTTTTGGACGAGGTACATGTAAAAACCGATAGACTTGAGCAAGACTTGCTTGGCTTGGAGCTTACCGTGGACATTTCACTAACGAGTCATGCTGTTGGTTTTGGGGATTGCTATGATGGGATTATGAACGTTTGAATGCGGATTCGACTGGGATCTCTTTGTTGTATATTGGATTAAATAAAACCGGGGGCAGGCCACCCCGTAGGTTGGTTTTCTATTACCTACATCTCTCCTTGATCATGACTAACAACATGTTTACATTTCTAGCATCACTGTTTGCCCCTTTGCACATAATTCACTATGGAAATTAAATTCTGCATAGTTTTGATTCTTTCATTTGAGGTCAACTTGTTTAGCCTTAATAACCTATTTGATTTTAATTTCTTGTAATCAACAACTTTGAACAACAATTGAATTTGCTAGTTGTTTTCTTTCTACAACAATATTCGTTGATTTGCCATGTTCATTATCAATCTTCATGCTTATTCCGCTATTATTGTATACATCACTTGAATAACTGTGAACATATCTGTTTATTCAGTCTGCTGTTATTATTTGATCTGATTAATCACCATGTCTTCAGTGATTTCGATATGATTCTTTGTGTTATATGTGTATATATTGTATATCCAGCCTCATTGCAAATTTTGTTTCATTCCATTGTACAAAACATTATTATCTATGCCTTAGTTATGGTCTTTAGGTCCAAACCTTTAGGATAGTGGGGTCCCCCTGGCCTGATAGACCATTGGCCTATCTCATGGTGGTGGCATCCTAAACCCTAAAACACACACCTAAAATATGTATATATGTATATAGACCAATATTCCCAATCAAATTTTCTCTCCAACAAGCCCAAATAACAAACCAGGCCCAAATCACTCAACCTGACCCACTTCTAGCTTGACCCATTCAGCCCAATAAGACCATCGGGCCCAATCCATGTGTGGCCCAACCCTGTAAATAAAATCAAAGCCCATTTCAAAACACAATTGGCTCATCAAGCCCGATTCAGGCCCAGTTTGACCCAAACCCATTCCGGGTCCAAATCCAATTTGGCCCATTAAGCCCAGACCAGCCCAAGCCCACAAAAGTCAAACCAATTTGACCTTGACCCGAACCTTTGACCAAACTCGAGTTGACCGAACCTTTGACTTTGACCAAAGTCCACAAAATCAAGCAAGTCCACAAGAATTAAACCTTGACCCGAATGTCAAACTTTGACCAAACCTTGACCTGAATATCGACCTTTGACCAAACCTTGACCCGAATGTTGACCTTTGACCAAACCTTGACCCGAATGTTGACCTTTGACCAAACCTTGACCCGAATGTTGACCTTTGACCAAACCTTGACCTGAATGTTGACCTTTGACCAAACCTTGACTTGAACTGTGACCTTTGACTAAACTTTGACCATGCCCCAAGCTTTGGCCAAGACCTAAACTTTGACCAATCCGAACTTTGACCAGCCCAAGTTGACCTTGACCCAACTGTGACTCAATCCCATTTTGACTTGGTCTAACTTTGACTTGCCTTGTTTTCCAACCTCAACCAAATTCGACTCGAACCAAATTCGATTCCAAACCCGATTCATTTCAGTTCAAGCCCAATTCAAAATCAATTCAATTCTTAATTCAACTAGATTCAATCTCAATTTCAATCCAATTCAATTCAAAATTCCTTTCATTCCCAATTCAATTCAACTTCATTTCAATCCCATATAATTCCAAACATCATAAATCTCAAACTCCTTGAAACTCCAAACTCCTTAGAACTCAAGCATCTCGAATCTCCAAACGTCTCAACAGCTCAACAGACTCGAACGTCTTAACAGCTCAACAGACTCGAACGTCTCAGCAGCTCAACAGACTCGAACGTCTTAACAGTTCAACAGACTCGAACGTCTCAGCAGCTCAACAGACTCGAATGTCTCAGCAGCTTAACAGACTCGAACGTCTCAACAGCTTAATAGACTCGACTGTCTCAGCAGCTCAACAGACTCAACCATCTCAACAGCTCAACAAACTTGACTGTCTCAGCAGCTCAACGAACTCGAATATCTCCATAGACTCAGCAAACTCAAAAACCTCAAGAACCCTCAGCTTTTCACACCCGAACACCTTCAAAACTTGTAACCCTTCAAGCCTTGATCATCCTACAGATCCAAATGTCTCACAGACTTTGACATCTCAAGGTTTCAAACATCTCATAGACCCGAGCGTCTCACAGACTAAAACATCCCATACTTCAAACATCCCAAGAGGATTCAAGCATCTCCTAATAACCCTGAACTACGTAAGGTCTGATCTCAACAGGGAGTTGAGTACGTAGGCAGCCCATCTTGGGTGCGACCCCATTCCAAATAAAAAACCCCTTTCCCCCTCTAAGGTGTTCTTCATACCTCTCGAAACTCTCAACCCTTCAACCAAACTAACTCCAAGACCAGCCCATTCTTCAAATCTTCTAAATCATCCGATCCTCAAACCACACTCAATCCTATCCTTTGGCTTTTAAATGAATCTCTTTAATAAGGTTTTGAAAGAAGGCAATCCCGACAATTGGAGACCGAGGTTTCCTCGGGCACCAATCCGAAGTCGTGGTCGTTGCCACTTCTAAGGGGTGTAACCCAGTGTGAACCCACATAGAATCTCCGACATGACCAGATAAATCCCATCCACAATTTCAGAGTCAACCAACGGTTCTTAGAACCCTCCTTCCCTTCTTTCCTAGTATCTTAGGTCAAACTAGGTGGCGACTCTAGTCAATTCCGTCTTATAGAGGCATAAGTCCGCGTGGAGCCCATTGAGAGCGGGTGTAGTGCACACTTGCATTCCCCTTTATGCTTTCTGGGAAAGACGGACGATTTAGTAGGTATTTGAGGGATGCCAAGAATAACGGGTTTTCACCCTCCACAGAATGGCAAATTTCTAGGATCTAGACTTCTTAGTTAGACCATATTTATTTAGACCCCCCCTCATACCGAAAAATCACCCTCCACAGAATGGCGACCCTGCTGGGGAAAACTTGAGTAAGTTTTTCTCAAAACTCAAGGAAGACTGAACTCCATTCAAAATTGTCGGGACTTCCCCACTTCTTTCAAAACCTTCAAGAGATTCATTCCAAGCCTCTAGGATTATTCTACTCCACACTTAGAGTGTGTAGCTGATGAGGACAGCTAGGATTTGTTAAATCCTCAACAAACATTGCAACAATTGGGTTAATCATTAGCTCACGATTAGAAAGAGACACTTAGGATTGAATGAAGCTAACTTCCCTTCAGGTTAATAACAACCAATTGGAATTACCGCCTTCAAGGCAAAACAGTTAGTAAATAGGGTTGCTTGTTCTTCTATGGTTTATTTACCGCATTCATATTATTGTTGCTTGTTGCGGGGTGAGACGGTCATTGACCTACACCATTACCGCTTTTACATTTACAAGTTGTGAGTGCAGGATGTTGTGTGGTAGCTTAGGACATGCATTCCTCTGTGTCACCCTATTTCCATGAGTCACGGCATCCCAATCGGTCCACGATTGATTTCCCATGAGTCGGGTCACTCACTGAGTGGTTAAGCCCGCGAGGCGAGACGGTCACCGACCTACGCCCTGAAGACTCATGATCCAATATTATCCTCCATATCCGAGTCCGAACCAGCATATAGTGAACCATGAGCCTTCAGTGTCCAGCTGCCTAATCCGGTGTCTAGGACGGTTTTATGGGTAGTCACCCCTTGTATGCCGCCTGTCTGACCACCCTTCTGCCTTACCCTGAAGATTGCATGGGCTAAGTTCTCCATTGTTCCTCTGCACCACGGGTGTCTCTAAAGCCCAATGTCACGCTACACGTCCATAGAGGATCCCGTATTTACCGGATACCCATACATGGCACAACGTAGTCAGTGAATAATTTGGACTTTAGACACACCTGACCGTGCAGATGACGAGAGACCCGTTCCCATGCAGTACTTCCCCAAGTTTCCCAAAAGTGAGTATGTTGTGATAATCCCCGGCCGTGGCTCATGTGACTGTATCACTTCGGGTATCCTGACCTTTCGAACTTAAGCACTCCGGACTTTCTTGATGACGTGCCCCACAAGGCATAACAGAGATAAATCCCGAGAGATGAACAGTGAAGGAACGACGGTTCCCCCGGTGGTATGGAAGCACTGATTGACCTGGAAGGTGATTATCCCAATCATTCGCACTCAGCTCCACATAAAACCAGCCACGATTTATATTTTCGTTCTTATGTCTGTGTGATCACGATTTAAACACTTGAAAAATCAGAAAACGAATCATGTCGAACGCTCTAATGAAATATCTTCAAAGCCGTTCATCTCGAATGATTTCAAAATTGTTATTTCCAAAGCAGTTTTCAAAATCATTTTCAATCAAATTCTTTCAGAAAATAAACTTTGTCCAACGGTTTGTAAAGACCAGATTTCAAAAATCTATTACTTTCAAATGATTTTCGATCAGTATTTCTTACAAATGTTATTTCAAAAAACTATTTCCAAAAACGGATTTCAAAAACCTGCTTTTTACAAACGAATTTCAAACAACTTTTTCATGAATATTATCTCAAACTTGTTTTTGAAAACAGTTTTCGAAGTTGATTTTCACAAACGTATTTCAAAATAAATGATTTAGTCCCCATGTTGTGACTCGCTATTTTTGAAGTTCAACCCACCTTCAAGAGCAGTGGTCATTACTGTGGAGCGTACTAGTCATTTCGTGTTTTCACAAAAGTGGTGGATTTTCACAAAGATTTTGTGCTCGATCATTCATCTTTCCTTTCTAAAAAAAAAGCCCCTCATTTTCCTCGTCGGAGCAAGTGGAGCGCATGAAGATCAACAACAGTCTGAACCAAAAATCAGAGCTGCACCAACCCGAGTCCAGTGACATGAAGACTAGAAACAACCATCCGAGTTCGAAGTTGCTGAGGGTCAGAAGAGCACCAACCAATTTCTCTTGATCATAGTGTCACCTTGTTGACCGAACCCGAAGACGATCGAACGGCCAATCAGGAGCCCACACATGAATAAGCAGTCAGTCAGAAGCTCGAAGACGAAGCAGAAGAATTCGGGAGAAGTTTTTAAGCTCAAACTCCCCCATTTAATGACTTTTTAGAATTGATGTATAGGTTTTCCCCTAACATTCTTTTCTCTCTTGTCAATTTCTGAATAGACTTTGTGTATAGGTTGTACATTCCTGTTGAATTTATTTAGATCAATGTGTATAGGGTTCCCCACTCCCTATCTTATTTGCGAATGACCGAGCGTCAAAACTCATATTGAGAAAACCCACCACTTCGAAAACACGTGTTTTCAAAACTGTTTTTCTAAAAAAGTTGATTTCTTTGCACGCACAACTTGTTTCTTCCCATTTTCGGTCAGTTCACATTCATTAATCATGCATGAATCACACCCATCTCGCAGAAATTGCATGATCACATGTTGCATTCTCAACACATCACACACAAACATTCATCCCATTTTTCAAGCGCACTAGCATTTGCGTCTGTTAGATTCTTTTTTGGTGACTGTTTTTGCAGGTGATTAACCGTCTTTGCCCACGAGCGACAACATGATCTTCGAAATGATAGCAAGAAATACCAGGGATTCAAACATTTTCCCATTCGGCATACCATGCACATAGAGACCAACAACAAAAGCATATACCAGAAAAATCATACATCCAAAAAATCCAAAAAATCATACATCCAAAAAATCCAAAAAAATCATACACCCAAAAATCCAAAAATCATGCCTTCAAAAATCCCAAAAATGCAGTCACTGTCATATCATGGGACCACCATGCGGGAGTGGTCACTCCCTAAAAGTCCAAAAACTCCAGAAGCCAATCATCAACCGAATGTCTTTCTGAAACAGCCTCTCTCACATCACACCTAACAACTTCTCTCACATAGATCATCTTCAGGGCCAATCGTGACAGGATGAGCTTCATGGACTATCAACGGGAACCGACTCAAGCGAGACTAGGTGTAATCTTACCATTCATGCATTGCATCCAAAACAAAAACATTCAACCAAAATCCAAAATTCAATACATTTTCATTGTCAATATTTCATGCATCCTATACGTAGTTATTCCATATTACCACAACATATCGCATGGTAGATAATTGTATTTGCATACTCCCATATCGAAACAACATCTTCGGGAAAATCACGAGAGATTGATTGAACAGAGTGCATGAACCACTTAACTCTCGACCCGTCAATGAGTACAAGGGTCCAATCAAAATCAGCACCACAAACCAAGTGAGTAGTGTGCGAAGAGCGGTATTTTCCTTTGAATTTCAAATGAGTGTTTTGGACAATCCAATGAGTGATGAGGAAAGATAGAGCGAGTCCACAGAGGTAAAACCACGAGCGACTTGTGTTTTCCTTCAACACATGGAGAGGCACAATTCATAGCGAGATCAATGTCGATAAACAGGATACGAACTGTGATTCATGCAAAGATCCGAGAATAGTAAGAAAACAATTATCGACTAATGAGGATGACGAGGCACTTAGGAATAAAAATCCCCACAAAACCAAAAAGCTTTGACTGCCCTTTACATAACCCCTTAGTGAGCCCCGCTGAGCCTTTCATGAAAAACTCTTTCTTCAGAAACTCCACAACATGCCAACCCACGTACATATACTTACCTGCCCTTGCAATAGAGGATCTCAAAGGAGCCGGAGCCATGGTCCCTCCCCACCATCTTCCACAAAAACAATGAAATGTTCAAAGAAATCAGTGAGTCAATGCAACTCCAAGGCCAAACACCTAAAAGAAAGCTGAAAATGTTCAAGTAGATCGATAAGTCAATGCAACTTTGAAGCTGAAAGCCAAAATGCAAAGCAAAAAATGCTTGAGGAAGTTGATGAGCCAAATGCAATTTCAAAAACACAAAAATGAGAAGAAAGTTCAAATCGCACGCCAGAAGAGGCAAGAAGGAGAAATCCAAACCAAAAGGACCAATGATGTCCCGAAGAAACCGATAAGGGGTTATCAAAGCCCGTCTAATCATTCCACCCATGGCGAAGGTAAACATATTCTCTATTGCACAAAAGCTCCACAACTCCTAAATAAATCCTCCAGTCCCATGTGACACACATCACACCCCTCAGCCCCGTTATAACCCAATAAAACCTCTGACTCGTTAGTTGATGAGCGTTAACTGAAAAGTATCGGATCTGAAACATGAATCATAAGCTTCATACTTGTTATCAACATGTCCCGTCATCCCAAAGGGACCATGAGTGGAAGAGTGTGACCTTACCCCACAAGGTCTTTCGAGTGCGAGTGACTCTTTGATCGAAGCACCAAATCATAAACAGCTAACCCCATTGCAATTGAGGAATTTGTGAGGATTGGAAAGTCCAGAACCTCAAAAAGGAATTCTAAGGAAAATACTGCTCCGAGCATCGAGAGTATCATCACATCATTATCACACACGACCATACTCACGAGAGATTGACCCACATCCCTCCATGAGAGGAAAGTGATTCACGCCTTCGAGCTCAACAATCACTCGAGATCGAACCGAAGATGTCTTATATTCGTAAGCCTCATATTAATAGAGATAGGACCGTACCTTCTCTCGAAAAACTGCACATGCATTTTGCATCTCTTCTTGCATTTAGTATTTGCATGCATCATAACCACTTCATTTTCAACATCCGACTGGTAAGAACTCCACCTAGTCTCGCTGAAAGTCGACTTCAGTTGCAGTTGTTGAAGCATAACTTTTGATGTCAACCAGAGCCATCCCGAGCCATCATCGAGCTATATCTTGCCTCTTCGGAGCCATCCCGGGCTATCACCGAGCTACATCGAACCATTCAAGAGCTATCCGGAGCCACACGAAGACCATCTCAGAGCCATCCACTGCCATACTTAATCCCTATCGACACCGCTTCTAAATCCAATCTGGAGCCATGCGAGAGCCATCCTCAAAACTTTGAGACCATCCCTAAAGCTACATAGTGGCCATCCCAATAGTATGAGAACAATATGAGAGCCACCTCAAACGGAGCCATTTCGTCACCAAGACCCTGCTCACAAAGTATCGAACTACGTATGGTCTGATCTCAATACGGAATTGAGTACGTAGGCAGCCCGTTCAGGGTGCGACCACATCAAAGGCGAAAACTTCCCTTTTCCCCTCGGTGTCATTAAAGTGAACCAACCAAAGCATTGTCATGCTCAATCAGCACAAGGTCATCCCGGAGCCATCCATGGAAATCCTGGAACCATGATGGGAACTCCCAACAAAGTCATGCAACTGTGTTTCATCATTCACTCGTGAAAAACCATTCACTCACTACAAAGTCCACAACAAATCCTCAAACAACAATAATCCATCATCGGAGCCATCGAACCATCCTGAAAAAAAAAATCTGAAGGCAAATCAAAGCCCACAAACTACCACAAAATCACCAACCATGTCAAACCCACCAACCACCTCAAGACCATTGGCCACACCGGAGCCATCAGTGCATACCGGAGCCATCATTGCATACCGGAGCCATCAGTGCATACCAGAGCCATCAAACGCATGCTGGAGCCATCTCAGATCCTTGAAGCCATACCGGAGCCACCGAAGCCATCCCGAAGTTTTGATGTAACTCTAGAGCCATCTGCTCACACAAAAATCTACACCCACAAACAGGGAGTTCAATTCAATTAATACACTTGTTAACCATCTCACATCGCATATCACTTGCATATACCCACATAATTGGTTCACTATCTAATGCATCTTCACACCCGCTAGGCAGCTATTGCGCTACTAGTGCGGTCACACTTTCATTTTACACCCGCCAGGCAGCTATTGCGCTACTGGTGCAGTCGCATTTCAATTTTACACCCGCTAGGCAGCTATTGCGCTACTAGTGCGGTCACTTTTTCATTTTACACCCGCCAGTCAGCTATTGCGCTACTGGTGGGGTCGCATTTCTATTTTACACCCGCTAGGCAGCTATTGCGCTACTAGTGCGGTCACTTTTCATTTTACACCCGCCAGGCAGCTATTGCGCTACTGGTGCGATCACACTTTTGTCTTACACCCGCTAGGCAGCTATTGCGCTACTAGTGCGGTCGCACTTTTGTTTTACACCCGCCAGACAGCTATTGCGCTACTGGTGCGGCCGCATTTCTATTTTACACCTACTAGACAGCTATTGCGCTACTAGTGCGGTCACTTTTTCCTTTTACACCCGCCAGGCAGCTATTGCGCTACTGGTGCGGTCGCACTTTTGTCTTACACCCGCTAGGCAGCTATTGCGCTACTAGTGCGGTCGCACTTTTGTTTTACACCCGCTAGATAGCTATTGCACTACTAGTGCGGTCGAATTTTTCATTTTACACCTGCTAGACAGCTATTGCGCTACTAGTACGGCCACCTTTCGTTTTACACCAGCTAGACAGCTATTGCGCTACTAGTACGGCCGCCTTTCGTTTTACACCTGCTAGACAGCTATTGCGCTACTAGTACGGTCGCCTTTCGTTTTACACCTGCTAGACAGCTATTGCGCTACTAGTACGGTCGCCTTTCATTTTATACCTGCTAGACAGCTATTGCACTACTAGTACGGTCACCTTTCATTTTACACCCGCTAGACAGCTATTACGCTACTAGTGCGGTCGAATTTTTCGTTTTACACCTGCTAGACAGCTATTGCGCAACTAGTACGGTCGCTTTTCATTTTACACCCGCTAGACAGCTATTACGCTACTAGTATGGTCCCACCGTTTTTCCTCCACTAGGCAGCTATTACGCTACTAGTGCAAGATCGTTCATTTCATAACCCGCCAGGCAGCTATTACGCTACTAGTGTGGTCCCGCCGTTTTTCCTCCACTAGGTAGCTATTACGCTACTAGTGCGAGATCGTTCATTTCATAACCCGCTAGGCAGCTATTACGCTACTAGTGCAAGATCGTTTCACACCCACCTGCTAGGCAGCTATTACGCTACTAGTACGGTACACAATGAAAAGTATTATAGGCTTGTCATAAGTCCTATAGCTAGATGTCAAGAGGTCTAGTTGAGGCACTCCTAAGTCCTCGTACTGTCAATCGCATTCTAGGCCCGTCATAAGCCCTAGGACTGGATATCAAGAGGTCCAGTTGAGGCACTCCTAAGCCCTCGTGCACCTTAAACCAAATCGGATTGTTAGTATTATAGGCTCGTCATAAGTCCTATAGCTAGATATCAAGAGGTCTAGTTGAGGCACTCCTAAGTCCTCGTACTCTCAACCACATTCTAGGCCCGTCATAAGCCCTAGGACTGGATATCAAGAGGTCCAGTTGAGGCACTCCTAAGTCCTCGTGCACCCTAAATGACCCTATTGTTAGAATCCTAGGCTCATCATAAGTCATAAGGTTAGATGTCAAGAGGTCTAACTGAGGCTCTTCATAAGTCCTCGTACTTTCAATCGTATTCATACACTTACGGTCGCATCCCTATGCACCACTAAGCCACAGTGAGAATTTTTGGCGCCGTCAACCTTGATCCAATTCTGCAAGGGCTTGCAAAATTGAATCAAGGGGAGCCATCTGTAGACACCAAAAATTCCCACCCCATAAAGCAAATTTCAGAATAAGAAATACAATAAGAGGGGTCGTCGCCTTTCTTTTTCAAAACATATTGACGTGCGTGCCAAAATGAAACCATCGTTTTACGATAAAATTTCAAACCAATTTTCAAGCATTTTAGAAAAACCCAATTGTACAGAAATTTTCAAACAATTATTTGTTTTAGACTTACCCTTTTATTTTATTTAGTTATTTTCAGTTTTATTTCCTTAGTCGCGGGCATTTCATTTACTTTATTTGCTTTTATTATTTCATTTTTCATGTTGTTATTTTGTAAAAAAAAAATATTTCATTTTTATCGATCAAACCCCTTACTTGTCTTCTGGGCCACGACCTTCCATCACTAGTCAGTCCAAGCGAGTTATACTTCCTATCTTTGTCCAGTAGAGGCCCAACCCGATCTAGCCCTTCAAATAAGTAGCTGGCCCTTCATTATTGAGCCTGATCTCGGCTTTATATATCAAGACAAGGGATGGAAAACCTAGGGGGGAGCGCCGTCAGTCCTCACATCAATCCCAAGAACACAAAACCCTGGGCTAGAGGAACAGAAGCCAACACGTAAAAAAAAATCACAGTATTGCTCCCCACCATTGATGTCGTCCAACGCAAGAAATACCACTCCCCTGCCTCTCATCTTCAACGGAAACAATCCTCTCTTCAAACTAAAATTCCTATAAAAAATGTTCTGCCTCTATTCATTCGATCATTCGTGGTATACACATGCCCTGCCACGGTCATTCCATCCACTCTTGTTAACATTGCAACCCAACTGAAGAGCAAGGAGTTTGCATCTCCACTCTCTCCAGCCATTTCACGTTGGCAACTTACGACCCAGACTGGCAAGGATGGAACACGCAAGCTCTACTCCACATTCTCCTTCACCATCGGCAACTTGGTGGCCTAGCTAGTGAGCCAGGAACATACGTGCTCTGCCTGCTAGTGTGCAAGGAACGTACACTCTGTAGTGCACCTTCCCTCCTTTTCCGTGCTCTTCTTCACGGTAATGTCCAACCCAGACTGGTGAACTCTTGAACTTAAATACTCTCGATATGACATTCTCTTCACGGTGGAGACCATATACACTCTCAATCGACGAACAAAGCATATACACACTCTGCTCCTCTCTTTCTACATCGGCTAAACTGACGAACAAGGAACACATATTCTTTGTCTCTGTTCATCCTCTCCAGTCTAGTCTCTGTAAACCTGCAAACCTGCAAACCCAAACCACCGATGGCGAACAAAGAACAGACCAGCTATGCACCCTCTTAAGTTTATTTTTTCTCCACTCAAGGAGCATACAGCTCTAGCATTCTTCATTCTTTTCACATGCCCAACTGCTGAACGAGGAGCATACAGTTCTGCCCTCTCTTGTTTCTCTTCATTGACCGTAATTTTACAAACCGAACTGTCGGATAAGCACACACATACACGGCCCTGTGCCTCGTTCATTCTTTTCATTTTGGGTAATTTTGCAAACAAACTAGGCGAACTCGGAGCACACATGCTCACGCTTCCTCCATTCTCTTCAAAACTGTCGAACGAGGAGCAGACTTGCTCATGCCTTCTTCATTCTCTTCAAAACCGGCAGATCAGGAGCATACGAGCTCTACGCTATCTCTATTCCCTTCTCAACTGCATACAAGGAACAGGAGCTCTACATCTTCATTCTCTTTAATGTGTACAAGGAGCATGCAAGCCCTGCGGTTTCGTTCTTTCTACTGGCGAAACAAAGAACATTGTACTCTAGTCCATCTCTTCGTTTCTCTTCACCATGCTGTTCGAGACCAACAACACCTCCTTCCTTCATTTCTTCATGTCGGCCCAGCTAACAGTAACGATTAACGAAGCATAAGAGCAAGCACAAGCTCTGACAACCTCGATTTCTCTCTACCGACACTTCCTTACCACGGTTGTATATGCAACTCGAACTGGCAAAAAGGAAACATTTCTCGATGAATATTGCACTCGAAACTCTTAAGCTTCCACCACGTTCTTTAGAGAAGCCTTCCTTTCTTGGTATCTAATCTCGTTTCGAAACACTTGTTGATTCATGCCTACTGTGTTCTAAGAGTGTTATGCTGTATATATGTTGAAACCATGCTCTCATTCTGTCGGATTTCAGTTTTGTAAATAGTCTTATTTTCTTCCACTTCTGATTCTGTTAATATGATAGCATACCTCGGTATTCTCAAGATACATTCTTTGTTTCAGAGATTATGCCTTCGGTTTCACTCTTAGTATTCTGTTAACTTTGTCCATTCATACATGTTTTTGTATCTGGCATTCATTCATGAGTAAGCTAACTTGGGTATCTCTGTCGTCGCATTTAACCTGCTAAAATAACCATAATGGATTTCTTATGTTGGTCAAAGCCTGATTCAAGTGCTATTTCATTCCTACTCATCATAATTGGTTTCATCTCCTCTATCGAGTTTATTTTTTCATATTATCATTATAACGCTCACGTTGACGTTAGAATTCAAATTGTGGAATATTTATTGCTTTGGTTCATTCAGCTTTTGATATGGTGTGTAGCGACCCATTACAGATACTTGTGACATTTATTTGTGCTCAAATATTCAACTGTGGGGACTGCGTTGGTGATAGAACTTTTGCTATCTGCTGGTGATCAATCTGATTTACAGGTTAATGCTTTGGAGCTTTCGTTTAATTATTGATTTTTATCTGGCAATGTGAATATGGCGGGCTGAATAGAATAACTATTTCAGATTTTGTTGGTCTTGTACTTGGGCCGACAATTGGCGGTTTTGATCAGTCTCCCACAAGTATATATGTTATTTGGGGTATGTCAGCTCTCTTTTGTTTGACTTGGGATGACTGGTCATAGGCATTACGATAACCTGATGGCTTGATATTGAGTTTATATTGCCCTTCGTCCCTGTTGGTCTAATTCAATATGTTCCTTACATTGGTTTATGTTTTGACAGAGTACATGTAAAAAACCGCTAGACTTGAGCAAGACTTGCTTGGCTTGGGAGCTTCCGTGACATTTCACTAACGAGTCATGCTGTTGGTTTTGGGGATTGCTATGATGGGATTATGAACGTTTGATGCGGATTCGCTGGGATCTCTTTGTTGTATATTGGATTAAATAAAACCGGGGGCAGCCACCCCTAGTTGGTTTTCTATTACCTACTCTCTCCTTGATCATGACTAACAACATGTTTACTTTCTGCATCACTGTTTGCCCCTTTGCACATAATTCACTATGGAATTAAATTCTGCAGTTTGTTCTTTCATTGAGGTCACTTGTTTAGCCTTAATAACCTATTTGATTTTACTTTCTTGTAATCAACAACTTTGAACAACAATTGATTTGCTAGTTGTTTTCTTTCTACCACATATCGTTGATTTGCCATGTTCATTATCAATCTCATGCTTATTCCGCTATTACTGTATACATCACTTGAATAACTGTGAACATATCTGTTTTTCAGTCTGCTGTTATTATTTGATCTATTAATCACCTGTCTTCAGTGATTTCGATATGATTCTTTGTGTTATATGTGTATATATTGTATATCCAGCCTCATTGCAAATTTTGTTTCATTCCATTGTACAAAACTTTATTATCTATGCCTTAGTTATGGTCTTTAGGTCCAAACCTTTAGGATAGTGGGGTCCCCCTGGCCTGATAGACCATTGGCCTATCTCATGGTGGTGGCATCCTAAACCCTAAAACACACACCTAAAATATGTATATATGTATATAGACCAATATTCCCAATCAAATTTTCTCTCCAACAAGCCCAAATAACAAACGAGGCCCAAATCACTCAACCTGACCCACTTCTAGCTTGACCCATTCAGCCCAATAAGACCATCGGGCCCAATCCATGTGTGGCCCAACCCTGTAAATAAAATCAAAGCCCATTTCAAAACACAATTGGCTCATCAAGCCCGATTCAGGCCCAGTTTGACCCAAACCCATTCCGGGTCCAAATCCAATTTGGCCCATTAAGCCCAGACGAGCCCAAGCCCACAAAAGTCAAACCAATTTGACCTTGACCCGAACCTTTGACCAAACTCGAGTTGACCGAACCTTTGACTTTGACCAAAGTCCACAAAATCAAGCAAGTCCACAAGAATTAAACTTTGACCCGAATGTCAAACTTTGACCAAACCTTGACCTGAATATCGACCTTTGACCAAACCTTGACCCGAATGTTGACCTTTGACCAAACCTTGACCCGAATGTTGACCTTTGACCAAACCTTGACCCAAATGTTGACCTTTGACCAAACCTTGACCTGAATGTTGACCTTTGACCAAACCTTGACTTGAACTGTGACCTTTGACTAAACTTTGACCATGACCCAAGCTTTGACCAAGACCCAAACTTTGACCAATCCGAACTTTGACCAGCCCAAGTTGACCTTGACCCAACTGTGACTCAATCCCATTTTGACTTGGTCTAACTTTGACTTGCCTTGTTTTCCAACCTCAACTAAATTCGACTCGAACCAAATTCGATTCCAAACCCGATTCATTTCAGTTCAAGCCCAATTCAAAATCAATTCAATTCTTAATTCAATTAGATTCAATCTCAATTTCAATCCAATTCAATTCAATATTCCTTTCATTCCCAATTCAATTCAACTTCATTTCAATCCCAATAATTCCAAACATCATAAATCTCAAACTCCTTGAAACTCCAAACTCCTTAGAACTCAAGCATCTCGAATCTCTAAACGTCTCAACAGCTCAACAGACTCGAACGTCTTAACAGCTCAACAGACTCGAACGTCTCAGCAGCTCAACAGACTCGAACGTCTTAACAGCTCAACAGACTCGAACGTCTCAGCAGCTCAACAAACTCGAATGTCTCAGCAGCTCAACAGACTCGAACGTCTCAACAGCTTAATAGACTCGACTGTCTCAGCAGCTCAATAGACTCAACCATCTCAGCAGCTCAACAGACTTGACTGTCTCAGCAGCTCAACGAACTCGAATATCTCCATAGACTCAGCAAACTCAAAAACCTCAAGAACCCTCAGCTTTTCACACCCGAACACCTTCAAAACTTGTAACCCTTCAAGCCTTGATCATCCTACAGATCCAAATGTCTCACAGACTTTGACATCTCAAGGTTTCAAACGTCTCATAGACCCGAGCGTCTCACAGACTAAAACATCCCATACTTCAAACATCCCAAGAGGATTCAAGCATCTCCTAATAACCCTGAACTACGTAAGGTCTGATCTCAACAGGGAGTTGAGTACGTAGGCAGCCCATCTTGGGTGCGACCCCATTCCAAATAAAAAACCCCTTTCCCCCTCTAAGGTGTTCTTCATACCTCTCGAAACTCTCAACCCTTCAACCAAACTAACTCCAAGACCAGCCCATTCTTCAAATCTTTTAAATCATCCGATCCTCAAACCACACTCAATCCTATCCTTTGGCTTTTAAATGAATCTCTTTAATAAGGTTTTGAAAGAAGGCAATCCCGACAATTGGAGACCGAGGTTTCCTCGGGCACCAATCCGAAGTCGTGGTCGTTGCCACTTCTAAGGGGTGTAACCCAGTGTGAACCCACATAGAATCTCCGACATGACCAGATAAATCCCATCCACAATTTCAGAGTCAACCAACGGTTCTTAGAACCCTCCTTCCCTTCCTTCCTAGTATCTTAGGTCAAACTAGGTGGCGACTCTAGTCAATTCCGCCTTATAGAGGCATAAGTCCGCGTGGAGCCCATTGAGAGCGGGTGTAGTGCACACTTGCATTCCCCTTTATGCTTTCTGGGAAAGACGGACGATTTAGTAGGTATTTGAGGGATGCCAAGAATAACGGGTTTTCACCCTCCACAGAATGGCAAATTTCTAGGATCTAGACTTCTTAGTTAGACCATATTTATTTAGACCCCCCCTCATACCGAAAAATCACCCTCCACACATGGTATACAAGCCTCGCCTCTCCACCAAATACCAACACATTCCCAGACTTGAGGATGATCTTGCTTGCCAGATCCATCCTCTTCTTGTCTCCATAGATGAACTCAGCATCATCACCGATGGAGAATGACACAACCGGTATTCCTCTGGTGATGGACTCGGTCGTCTCATCACGGTCTTGGTGCATCCCAAGCTTTCCTCCCTGCTTATAGTAGTTGATGATGCAAACATCAGGTGTCATGTCGGGTAATGGAAAAACCTCACAGTCTTGAGCAATATTCATTGCGTTTCTCACCAAGGTCAGGAAACTCTCAGGTATCTTAGGTATTGATACGCCACCTACCATCCTCACCTCTCGATAAACCCTAGTTTGTGGATCCCAATCTTTCCCTAAGCACATCATGTGCAATTTCATTCTAGAACCACTATTAAATACAGGGGTATAAAATCCTCCTATGCCCTTACCCAAAGCTCTACACTCATTCACTATGGCGATTTGCTCATCTAGGGTTAGGAACTCTCTGAGAAGTATCATGCCCGGTCTGACCACATGACACAACTCACTAGGGTACTCCCGTCTTTCTTCCACGGGTCTAGGTGATCTCTGTCTTGTAAGTGTGGGATAGCAGATATCGAAGTCTCCTAAGAGGTAAAAGGTTCCCTAGATAAGTTGTTTATCTAAAGCGGTAATTAAAACACGCATTCATGCTAAGGTAAAGCGTTTAACACTTAGTCATGCTTCTCATACAATGGTTAAGGTTTCAAATGCTAACCTTCACCGCGCTGTGTACTAGTGCCAGCGCCCGAAGCTCCCGCTGCATTCAGCACACGGTTGCTCGGCGGGTTCCTCTGGCTCTGGTTCTGCTGCTGCGGCTGCTGCTGCTGCTGCCCCCTCTGGGCTTGGGGCGCCGACCCCCTCTGGCCACCTCGAGCTCCACCTCCTCCAGTAGGTGCGCTCCGAGTCCCCTTTGGCGGGCGGTACGCTCGGCTCTCTGGATTAGCAAAGCACTCGAACGACCTGTGGCCTTTCTTTCCACAATGGTGGCAGTCCACCGCTTGCCCGGTGCAGTCAACACCCGGGTGGTCTTTACCACAGCGCTTGCAGTGAAAGTGGCGCTGGGGTGCAGAACCCTTAGGGGGTACAGTTCTAAGAGGCTGGACATCGTAGGTAGGCCCGGTCAGCATCGGGACCTTCTCTTTGCCCTTCTGGCTGGCCTGCTCCTTCTTCTTCTCCTTCCAGGAGAACTTTTTCTTCCTGTGATCGTCAAAGTGTCAGGAATAGCAGGTATAAAAGCAGGCAGCAAGTAAGTGATTTAAATGGATTAAAGAACTTAAAGGTGGTTCTTACTTCCAACTCTTGCTGCTTCCGCTTCCAGCCTCAACCTCCGCCGCCTTCTTGGGGGCTTTACGCTTCTGCCCCTGGTTGTCCTCCCGGCTGTTCACCAACAGCTCGGTCTGAGAAGCAGCCTCGTAGCATTCCTATAATGCATCAATGAGTTCCCCGAACTTGTAATAAATCAAACTGAGTTACAAGGTAACAATCTGTCAACTAATTTTACCTGGATCATAGGGTATAAGGCAGCTCCCATGGCGGCCTTGATAGCATATCACAACCCGCCTCTAAATTTCTCCACTTTCACAGTATCAGAATAAACAACTCCCGGGACAAAGTCCAAGAGCCCAATAAAAGAGGAGTAGTACTGATCTACTGTCGGACTACCCTGCCTCAGGGCCTCGAACTCTTCCCGCTTCCTCTGCTTCAAATGAGCAGGATAATACTTCTCTCTCAGTAATTCCACAAAGCCTGTCCAACCAAAACCCTCTATAGCGGTGTAGTGTGCCTTCACGGACCTCCACCAAGTGCTGGCGGCGTCTCTCAGATGAAAGGCCGCTATACTGACCCGGTGCTCAGCAGGCACATGAATGGCATCGAAGGCCTTCTCGTGCTCAACAAAGTATCTCTCCAGGACGGTGGGGGTCAGCTACTCCGTCATAGGTAGGTACTCACGTATCAGCAACGCTCTTTAGCCAATTCGGCTCTCTCGGTGCGGGTACGGGTGGGACTACAGGTGGTGCTCCTATCTGGACACCCCCCATCAGGGCTAGCTGAGCAAAGACGACCGCTACTGTCTCAGCAACGCCCACGGCCGGGGCCTCAGGAGGACCTCCTCCAGGCCCGCCGCCTCTTCCACCACCTCCTCTGCCTCTTCCAGTCGAACATCTTCCAGAAGACATCTGAAGAATTTAGAATCAAAGTCAGCTCTTGGTATAAATACTGTACTTTTCCCAACCATAAGTTCACATAGCCCTGAAAGGCATAAAACACATTGTCCCCGACAATCTCCTAACTCACATTATTTATAACTATCTCCTTGGTACTGGTGTGTGAATAACCTAAGCTCACGGTACTTAAACTACTATCTCTTGTAATCAGAGCAGTACTCCGCTCTGATACCACTTTTGTAACACCCCTACTAATTCGGCTCCTAATTATCCTATAAACGTCACACATAATAAATAAATCGCAGCAGTAAATAACAGACTGTCGCTCTAATGGTGTCACTGTTATCACTCGCCCATACGGGTGATAACGAATTACCTGATAATCAACATGCGAAATGTATTCCCGCAGTGACCACAAGAGATAGATAGTACTTAAACAATTTAAAACAAATCCAACAACAACCGATTATTACAATCCGTACTCGTGAGCATCTAACCAAAATACACCTCGGTTTACATAACCCGAGTCCAAAACAACATTAGTATCAAACTGTACCAAGTCTTAACCACAGTAATATCACTACTGTCGCGCCCCGTGTCGACCCACCAGCTAATCTCCTGAAATAAAAATGGTTTGTTGTATAACAATTAACAGTAATATCCATATAATAACACAATCATCATTACACATAAAATACCACAAGTATAACCAATGAACAACAAAGCGAAACAACGAGAATATCAAACAAGTATTAATTCTCGTCCATGGTGTAGAAACCAATATTGTTCGCCACTGTACAAGTCTCAACTGTATTAATTGTTCAGTTATACCTAGTGACAATGTCTCGTTAAAACGACATGTCTCTAAGTTACCCATATATTATGGCGGGTCACCCACGGCAGTAGCCACTCCAGCGGTAGAGTCTCCGACCAACGAGCCATTCTAGCTCACGGGAAATTTTCTTGATACTTACGGACCCGTACGCGGACATCCTGGTATCGTTTTTGTGATCACAGCGCGCACCGAGAGCCACATCCTCTTGGCTTTACTATCTTTCATTAATTAATTAATTATACCATCGCATCGCATTACCAAATTTTCTAACACAGCAGACTAAGGTCATTAGTCCAATCCGGGGTCTGTAAACTCGGGATCCAGTGTTAGATACTAGAGCGGCGTTTAGAAAGGCCAATGCTTCGTATAAAAGTCTCGGATAATATACATATCTTATTATCCTAGTGCTACATCGTTTTTATGACGATCCTTATATTTCACATAAGATAGCACCATAGCCGCTAGTTCGTTTTATATATAGGTTCATATATACGAACCAATACTGTTAACTCAACAACAGTAAATAATAAGCAGCTATAAATATACAGTTCATGCATATTAATTAACACATTCAGACAAACAATCTTATCACAGATCACACAGAAGTCTGAACTGAGGAAGCCCTCAGAGACAATCAGAGACACATAACAACATACCGTTCACCCTGATTGTATTACGGTGGAGTATGAATCAGCAAGGTCCTATGCTCCGTGTGTCGTCTCTAACAGTCTAAACAATACATAATGCTACTGATTAGCATCCCGTGTAACAACACAACTCTACGGTACCCCGTACCGTCACTAGTACCTCCCGGTTAATCCCCCGTTATTAACTGTCATCGTTTGTCGGGTTTTCGGCTTAACTCGAGGTTTGGAAAAATGTTATATTACATGCGTAGTCTTGTCTCGTATATTAATATACTTTTTGTTGAACTTTGTTATCGCATGTAACTTAATGTATATCTGTATATCATATAGTTTTGTTTCTTTATTGCATGTATGATTCTTTATCATGTAATATACACCTCACCTTAGTATTTATTTTTCTAAGGTTTGTTTTCTTTTCCAAGTTCAATGTGGTATCATTCATATGTAAACATGTAACACCCCTACCGTTAATACACTGCTTACCGTCCAATCTCCTTACACATCAGATACACGCAGCGGATACATACTTACATACAATAGGTGATACAATGTCGTTAGTCACCCACGTGACTAACAAGGCTACTACTTCTACATACATCATCGGTCTGATGGACCGGAATCCCGAGTACTACATCTCTACCACACATACACCATTTACTAAACAATGCTACAATCTTCGTTCAATACAATTCTCCAAGTTCAATACAATATAATCCACATACCGAGTTTACTAGGATCCTTGTACAAGTATAATACCTCTTCCAAGTTCATACATACTCACTAAGAGACTACTTACTACCCATTCCTCACAACTACTTACTTTCTAGATACGAGGGTGTGCCGCCGGTCTCTTACCTTGACCACATCCGCTTGGGGTACCTGCACACTAAAAACATTCCCCCTAGGGGGTCAGCTTTCGCTGCGCATGATAACCGCATACCCCGCGTACTAGTGAGGGTACGCCGACTACTTGGTCGAATACATGCAGTTCATTTTCATTCAAACATACATGCATACATGCTCTTATACACAATACAATAATACTTACGCCGGGCATACATGCATACACTTCATCACATACAAGGAATACAGCATAACCCTCCAATACATACTTACCTTCTTCCGAAGTACACATACTCATTACATACACAATATACAATTCTTGTTAGCTTCATTGGTCCACCCGGGTTAATTGGGTGGAGATTACTCTTTTACTCGTTACTCCATACATACGCATACATACTCATACTCATACTCATACTTACTTACTTACTCTTACTCTTACTCATGTTAAGTCGTCGGGACCTCCGGCCCGGGGACTACTCCGTCCCACCACCGGGATTTACTTGACTCACCAATCCGGGATGCTACCCATTTAAGGGGTTTGGGCCGCAGACCAGTTTAAGAGTCAGGAATTGCAGCCAACCTCTTGTGACTCCGCATCCTCACGCGTGGCCGAAGCTATATCGGACTTCTACTCATTCCAATTTACTCACTTAAGTTAGGAGTTAGGTAGTTAGGAATTAGTAGAAGTCAACATCCAACCACATACACAAATACATTATTCATATACACATCCATACAAATACAATACAATATACAAGTACACTACAAGGTACAATTACACATCATCATCATTCATATATTTCATGAATTATACAAACTATTGTTCAAGACAAAAATCGAGAACAATGTAAACAAGCACAAGTAAGTGCAATATAATCTGATTCATGCATTTATCTTATTAGGTGGTCAAATAAGCACACAAATCGGGGTAACCAGATTAGGATACAGGGCATGAAGAAATAATACCTTTTTACCGGAATTTACTTTACCATGTCACCTCACACTCCTCGGGTTGTTCTCGAACCACTGACAACATTTCAAGTGGTTCTATTAATATTAAGATACTATGGTATGTAAAACTAATACTCCCGTAATTAACCCCGTTATCCATTAACTTTAGTTTTACTCAAGTGTGCTTAACTTTCTTACCTTCATTACTTTAGTACTAACGCCTTACTCATGCATATATACATGTATATATATATATATATATATATATATATATATATATGTATATATGTATATATTATATATATTCATCTAATTAAATTTTAAATTTAATTTTTTTTTACAAAGGCCGACCGACCTACTCTGGGTAGGTCGCCTGGGTGGGTCGGCTGCAGAGAGTACCCAGGTTACAGAATTCGGCCCGACCGACCCAGTCTCGGGTAGGTCGCCTGCAGAACCCCTTTTAATTATCTACTTTGAATTCCAAATTCACCTCAATTCTCACCCAATCTTTTCCTAATCATTTCCACATGTTTCCTACATGTTTAAACACTAATTAAATCCTCTAATTCACCTTAGTTCATCAATCAAATTCATTTCTCAATCCTAAATCAACTTACACAATTTTTTCCTCATTTCATTCCAGCACTTATACCAATTTTCTTTCTTCAATGCTACAGATTTTTAAACCAACTTCTACCATCCAATACTTCCTCTACCAATGCCACTCCTAGCATTCTAATTGCATCATCTTACCATCCTACTTCCATTCCATTACCTAGCTCTTCTCCAAATCTGTTTCAAGGTATCAAACTACTCACCATAAGTTCTCCAAATACACTTAATTCCTCCTAGTTTCTCCAATGTGTTTTAACACTTCTTGCTATAGCTTTTACACTCTTTTATTCACATGCTACTACTACCATTCCATAGTTTCTAATCATCTCTACTAACTCCAATACACACCTTGGTTCTCCCACTCACCAAGTCATCCATAAATGCACATATTCCTACCAACTAAACAGCTCACATTAAATCTGTTACAAGGACATGCTTTTACCTAGTTTTCTAGTTTCTTAAGTGTTCTAGTTCTAGGTAAATTTTGACATAACCTCCCCTAAAATCTTGCATTCTCCCCACATGTTTTAGCTCACCAAACATTACTCATTTCACCTGTTTTCAACAATCACAACTATACCAAGCTCCCATACACAATTGCCACCACTAACCACACTTAAAAATTCCTGCACACTAAATTCAATCCCCATCTAGTTGTGACAGTTTTTAATTGTCTTTCAAGCTTCACTAATAGTTTGGTTCCTCTTCCTCATTACACTACTACTCCTTACTATTTTAATGTACATTCAAAAGCTACTAAAATCTGTTACATAAGTACTTTTACAAGACAATACAAGTGAGCACAATACCTTGTTCTCCTTCTAGTTTTTTTTCTTCTTCTTGCTTCTTCCTCTTTCTTCTCCTTTCTCTCTTTCCCCTTTTGTAATTCAATTCTCTAACAATACAACCCATATATACACACCATCTTAATAGAAAGCTAACCTTTAGATTACATTAATGCCTTAAGGTAAATTTCTAGGGTTTAGGGATATATTACCTTCCAAGGGAGTAGATGAAGCTTAAAGGAGCTCAAGAACAATATTTCTACTCCTTCAAAGAGGCCAAAATCGGCTGGGTATACAAGGAGCAAACAAGAGTTTTAGCTACATTTTCGTTTTGCCCATAAGGGTTAGAAAAGGATGAGATTTCAAGAAGATTTTTACCTCAAAGGAACAAGGAGAAGGAGGTGGTTCTAATGGTAGTCTTGAAGCTTCAAATGCTCCACACCCATGGAGACAAAGATGATCCTTTTCGGATTTTGAAAAGAGGGAAATACTCCCCTTGATGAGAGGAAGACAATGGTATAGTTTTTGTAATTTTTGGAGAAGGTTTGATGGGTTAACAAGAGGAGAGAAGATGGTTGTGGGTGTGGCTCTCTCAAATCGCCATTGTTGGTGTTCTTGGCGAGGAAGAAAATCAGAGAATGCAAGAGGGGTGCTGTACGTGAGTGATGTGAGGAATGGTGAGGAGAGAGAGTACTAAAGTAACTAGTTACTTTATTGTTTTGTCTTATAGTGCATTAGGAGAAATTAAAGAATGAGAGGGGGAGTAGACAGCCGGCCAACACACAGCCCTCTATGGGTTTTAAAAATTTTATTTACTATAATGGACACACTAGTTTGGGTTATTTATGTTTTTACCCCAAAACTTCCCGTTTTTGCACTATTCACTAACCGGAACCCGTTTTCCGGAATTTTCTCATTTAATTGATTTTATTGGCTCTAGACCTTTATTAATATTTATTAATGACTATTTAACTAATTATAATTATTACGGGTCTATTTAACCCGCTTAAAGTCACGTTTTCCCCGGTTTCCTTGAAAAACGCGCTTTAAGCTCTATTAGCGTTTTAATACATTATTTGGATCCGGTTTCTTCGGGAGTTGTTCCCATATATTATTTAGGCCTTATTAACCCTTAGGAATCCACCTAATACTCTAACCGAGGTCTCGTACCTCCTATGGTTATTTAACGCTTATTTAGCGTTTTTCGCTTCTTAAGCGTTTCTTCATTTCTTTTGGATTTATTTTTCCTTACAAATATTAATTAGGCATTGTTAGGCCCTTAAATACATATTAGAATTATTTTAATCCCTATATTTAAGTTCGGGGTATTTCAAAACAATACTTTGGATCATATAAATCCTTATTATCCCATGTATACTCTTAACATTAGAATTCCATATCCAATGTTTGTAATTCTTTTCCCTTTCTCTTATATCATTTTAATTATGAAAGTACATGGTTATTGAACCATATTATATTTTCTACACCTTAGCATTTATTTATTTATATACATGTATTGTGGAACTATTTATTATATGGTAAGTCTTATAACATATATTCATTCTTTTTAATGAATACCTCTTATATTATAAATGTTATAACCCTTATAACATTAAAAACCATATTATAAATTTCATTTAAAAATGTTAATACTTCCGAACAGCACCTATGTTCTTAAATATTTACAAAATCCACCACATACTTAATATAATGTTACATTATAATTATATAACATATATTATGACATTTATGTCATTAAAACAATTATAACATATAGTTGTAAATTGTTTTAAAATACCAAACAACCCTTATATCATTCGGCTTTCATCATATACCACTAAACTTCTATAAATCACAAATCAACCCCAAATTATATTTCATTGTTACACTTATAATATATACCTTATATTATGATCCTTAAACCTTAAAATAATTATAACCTATAGTTTTTAAAGGCTATAATTTTTGAACAGACCCTAGGACTGCTTTAATTAAATTCCCACCACCAAACTTGTACATTTACCAAATCTTCCCAATTTATAATACATAGTTTTCTAATGTCATTAAAACTATATATTATACATATGTCTTTATAAAATCTTTTGTATAACTCCAAAAATTACCAACTATACCAAAAGGTTATAAATATTATTCCTAACCTTATACTTTCTATAAATCTCGGTTTTTACCCATTTGTTACCCATTTGTAACAATGTTATAAAATATCATATATTATACTTATATAATTCGTATGAACTCCAAATCCAACCAAATAAACTTCTAAAAATTCCTAATAACTTAAGGACTGTACTAAATCCCATTTAGTACCCCAAAGTTTCGGAAATTACATTATAGCCCCATCTCTTATAAATCTTTTACAATTTAATAACTATCTTAATATAAGGTAGTATTTTAACTTCTAATATTCTCCAAACTTGGTCAAAGTCTCCTATATAGTCAACTTTGACTTCTAATACCAAATTGGAACCAAACTTTCGGTAATCACCAATAATACCCCATAGTTTTCTATTTTTACAATTGACACAAAACTTTATAAAATGTTATAATTTTTATTAAATTCATTTAAAAACCCTAAATTCCTCTAAATTAAGCCCACGGCTTTATATATTTCCGGTAATTACGGTTTGGCCCCAAACTTAATTATATAAGCATAAATCTAACTAAATAAGCTTATAAACTTAAATTAAAATGGCCTAATGACATGGCCTTATTACAACCTTGAACTTGCAAAATAAATTACACTTTAAATGTCTCAAAATATAGTATAAACTCACGGCCTCACCATAGTTTATTTATTTTTCCACATAATGTCATAATTTGACCATTATGTTAATTAAATATCTTAAATGACTAGCTTAATTTATCTTAGTCATTTTTTTTCCATTTTTAGGTTAATATAACCCATATATTTAACTCCACTCTCGGCATAATTAATTTATATGCTTAGAAATTATAAAATCATAAGTTTTAAGGTGTTTATACCTTGATTTCTCCTTGTATGCACTCGGCCACTTGATGGAAAATTCACCACATCATTTAGACATGTTTAATACACCAAAATAAGATATGGTTATACTCCAAGCTTGAGCTTAACCATATAGAACAATTAATGTAAGATTTAAGGCAAAAATCACCTTAAAAATGCAAGGGAACTTCAAGAGGAATTCGGCCTGTTTTAAACACACCACAAGGGGTTAAATTCACCATATAGACATAGGAAATATCTAGACAACAACAAGCTGCCTTGGTATTAGGTTTTACCTTGGAAAAATGCCTTAAAGAAGGGTATTTCCTTTAGATCTCGGCCACCCTTGCTTCAAAAGGCTAACCAACTGAATGAACATGTAAATATGGAGATTATGAGTGTATAAACTCATAAAAATCAAAGGAAGAAAATCGGATGGAGAGTAGAGAAGCTTAAGGTATGTTTTTACCTTAAAATGCAAATTTGGGAAACCTTGGTCCCCTAACTTGTTTCAGCCGAGATTGGTTGGTGCTCTAACCTTAAAACACTGAGAATAAGCCATGGGAAGTGATAAGCCACGAGATCTATGTGTAGGTAGTGAAGAGATGAAGAAAAGGAGCCAAAATAAGCCTTAAACCATTACCTTAGGAGCTTAAGAGATGGAGTTGTCTTCCTAACTCAAGAACACCGGTTGAGAGGGTCTGGAAACTGAAGGAGCTCGGCTGGAATGGAGCTAGGAGAAAGATAATGATTGAAATGAGCCTTAATAATTGAATAAGCAACTTTTGATTAGTTTATGTTTAGTAAATGGCTAATGACTCATCCAAGGGGATAAGCATGGGATGGCATCGGTTATTGGAGGGGCAAGGTAGGTCTCACACGGTTTGGAGGCTGATTGATTCAATCATGGAGCAAATGTGTATAATTTAAGTCATAATATTAAAAGGTAAAAGGTAGTCTCCTTAATTTAAGGAGTGGTGTTGGAGACTTGTCCCTTGTATGTGCAAGTGGCTAATTCAGCCTCCTCTTGCTTGTGGCTGCCGATTCCATGTGGTCCAAGGGGTCAACTTTGACCTCTTGACCATTCTTAGTCAATGTTGACTCAAACGGGCCCCCCTTTAGGGTTTTATTAATATTTTAATATTAAATTTGTAAAAATTTGTAAATTTTGGAATTAAATTCCTAATATGATATAATGTGATATATTATCATATTTAAAGGTAATTATAACCTTTAAGCCCATTAAAAGCCAATTTAGAAGACAATTTCACAAAAACGTGCTTTAAGGTGTTTTAGTGCACATTTTGTGTTGCAAGGTGCTTCTGAGCTTAGTTCTCTTTGAGAATAGTTTTGTTGTGATCCTTACTTCATTATAATACTTAGGAGTCCACTTTGGATCCTATTTGAGGTCATACAATCTTTATGGTGCTTTAAAGCACATTTTTGGCTTTACCGATCTTAAGACATGTTTTGCCTTGTTGAGATCTTTTAGATTGTTCCCCAATAATATTTAGATGTTTATTAACCCTCTTAGATCATTAATAGATCATTTAATTAAGTTTTTTTAAGGTTAGGGGTATTTCAATCATAACCATTAAACACTCTATACCTATTTCGTATGTCGACCTAGAGTCAGCTGTTGTGTTTCAAGATGAAACTCAAAACACTTCTGTTAGGCGGTTTTAGCGTTGTTTTTGGGCATTTGGGCCATGCCTCACTGATTTCAAGTATATGAAACCTCTACTTCAAATAGATGCCACCCACCTGTACGGTAAGTACAAAGGGAAATTATTGGTTGTTGTGGCTCAAGATGGTAACAACAAGATAATACCAATGGCCTTTGCTATTGTTGCTAGTGAATCTCGAGATGATTGGAAATATTTTCTTGACCGTGTTCGTAACATAGTCATTGGAGCTAGGAATGATGTGGCAGTTATTACGGATCGGGCCGCAGCTACAATGTCAATAATGAGGGAAGAACAATACTGGCTTCCTCCTTATGCCCAACATTTCTTGTGTATCCGTCATATTGCTTCAAACTTTCAGACAAGATTTGGAAACAAGGAGTGGAAGAAGTACCTCATCAACACAGGTAATTGTGAGAGATTTGTATGTCTTCGTCTTTTTGCATATTGTTTATGTATTTAATCTGATAATATTTCTTGTGCAGGCTACTATTTCTGAAGGGATATAGTTCTGGACAGATTAAATCACTTACTTTCTCTTCACCCCTCAATTCCTCCTTTTTTCAACGAGCTGCCCCTTGAGAAGTGGTCACGTGCGTATGATGATGGCAAAAGGTGGGGCCATATGACTACTAACCTGGTAGAGTGCATGAATGGGGTGTTGAAGAGGGTTCGTCTCTTACCGGTAACAACTATTGTTGAAAGCACTTTGTACAAGTTAATTGATTACTTTCGAGATAACTTAGAAACTTACACTGCACAGAGGAATAGTGGGTTGTTTTTCACCAAACACCTACTGGAGAAAGTAGGTGAGAACCAAACACTTGCCAACTACCACCGTGTGGTTGTTATCGACGCTATGGATTTGGTGTTTGAGGTGGTTGACAATGGTGATCTAAACTTAAGGCGTGACAAATGTAAATTTGCAGTGCGAATTAACTCTAGGGAATGTGAATGCAGTGAATGGCAGGCGTTTAAGTATCCATGCTCACATGTCATGGCCGTGTGCTGTACTACCACCCTGGACTGGAGGAACTACGTTCATCCAGTTTACAGACTTGAAACGATGATACAGGCTTACAACGAGAACAAGTTTGTGCCACTAGGAAATCAAGGGAAGTGGCCCATATACGCCGGACTTCGTATTGTTCCTGATCCTGCAATGATGTGCAACGTTAGAGGCCGCCCCACATTCTCCCATATTCATAATGAAATGGATGAGAATTATGAGCGTGAAACAAGACATTGTGGGCTATGTCGCCAACGAGGTCATGTAAGGACAAGATGCCCGAATGCAAGTTATAATTAATTCCCCAGTATAATTGTATGTTATTGCATTAGCCAATTATGCTTCTGCTCAGACAGGTCGTGCCTTTAGCAAGTACAACTGTAACACCCCTACCATTAATACAATGCTTACCGTCCAATCTCCTTACACATCAGATACACGCAGCGGATACATACTTACATACAGTGGGTGATACAATGCCGTTAGTCACCCACGTGACTAACAAGGCTACTACTTCTACATACAGCATCGGTCTGATGGACCGGAATCCCGAGTACTACACATCTATAATACATACTCCATTCATCAATCAAATACAACAATGCTCCATTCAATACTTACTCCTCCATAATCCATACAATACAATACACTTAACCGAGTCTACTAGGATCCTTATACAATTATAATATCTCTTCCAAGTTCATACATACTCACTAAGAGTCTACATCTACCCATTCCTCACAACTACTTACTTTCTAAGTACAAGGGTGTGCCACCGGTCTCTTACCTTGACCACATCCGCTTCGGGTACCTGCACACTAAAAACGTTCCCCCTAGGGGTTCAGCTTTCGCTGCGCATGATAACCGCATACCCCGCGTACTAGTGAGGGTACGCCGACCACTTGGTCGAATACATGCAGTTCATTTTCATTCAAACATACATGCATACATGCTCTTATACACAATACAATAATACTTACGCAAGCATACATACATACATACACTTCATTACATACGAGGAATACGATATAACCATCCAATACATACTTACCTTCTTCCGAATACACATACTCATTACATACACAAAGTACAGTTCTTGTTAGCTTCATTGGTCCACCCGGGTTAATCGGGTGGAGATTACTCTTTTACTCGTTACTCCATACATACGCATACATACTCATACTCATACTTACTTGCTTACTCTTACTCATGTTAAGTCGTCGGGACCTCCGGCCCGGGGACTACTCCGTCCCACCACCGGGATTTACTTGACTCACCAATCCGGGATGCTACCCATTTAAGGGGTTTGGGCCGCGGACCAGCTAAAGAGTCAGGAATTGCAGCCAACCTCTTGTGACTCTGCATCCTCACGCGTGGCCGAAGCTATATCGGACTTCTACTCATTCCAATTTACTCACTTAAATTAGGAGTTAGGTAGTTAGGAATTAGTAGAAGTCAACATCCAACCACATACACAAATACATTATTCATATACACATCCATACAAATACAATACAATATACAAGTACACTACAAGGTACAATTACACATCCTCATCATTCATATATTTCATGAATTATACAAACTATTGTTCAAGACAAATATCGAGAACAATGTAAACAAGCACAAGTAAGTGCAATATAATCCGATTCATGCATTTATCTTATTAGGTGGTCAAATAAGCACACAAATCGAGGTAACCAGATTAGGATACAGGGCATGAAGAAATCATACCTTTCACCGTTGTACTTGTATCCCAACGTTCCTCCGGTGTTCACAAATCAAATCCTATGATATTCATTCAATCGAATAATTAATCTAACTATCATTAATTTAATTCGATTATCCTTACGTTTCCTAATTCATACTCACTAAGTCTTTACATCCCTATACTTACATTTTATTTACTTACTTTTCATTACTTAACAATGGTATACTTACGTATATATGCACATATGTATAGGTGGGTACATATGCATATATATATATACTAATCTAATCTTATAGTTTTTTTTTTTGTTTGACTCGACCGACCTTACCCAGGGTCGGTCCCAAGGTCGGTCGAAGTCAGTAGGATAATACACTGGAAAAATTACAGGGCCGACCGACTTGCAAGTCCGGTCCCAAGGTCGGTCCATTCTAGTGAGTTTACCTGATAAATTTTTAGAGCCCGACACCTTGCAAGTCCGGTCGCAAGGTCGGTCCATTCCAGTAGTTTACAAGACGGAAAAATTTTGTGTCGACCGACCTTGCAAGTCCGGTCGCAAGGTCGGTCCATTCCAGTGAGTTACAGACGGGAGAACTTTCTGGTTCGACCGAACTTGCAAGTCCGGTCTCAAGTTCGGTCCATTCCAGAAGCTTTCCCGTCTTTGTAAATCTGGGCTCGACCGACCTTGCAAGTCCAGTCCCAAGGTCGGTCCGGCCCAGTATTTGCATTTTTATTTCTGTTTTCAGTTCTATCTTTCACCCATTACTTCCCCATTGTTCCTACACTTAATCCCACATGTTTTACCAATAAATAAACCTCTTAATACACTTTAGTTCATCCATCAATTCCTTACTCATTCCTACATCACATACACAATTTCTCCTCGCTTCCTTCCCACACTTACATTAGTTTTCATCCCCCTTATGCTACAGATTTTCGGTTTACCATTTACCATTTATTACTCCCTCTACCAATGCCATTACTAGTATCCTCAATCCATTACTTTACCTCCTAGACACATGTACTACCTATATCCAAGTCTAATCTCCATTTCCGAGGTTACTAACACTAACTCTTTTCCTTATTCCTCCAATGCATTTCACATGCTGTTTGCTACAGATTTTTACACACTCTACTCTCATACTACAACTACCACTTCATCACTACTTAACATACCTCCTCAATCCAATATACACCTTGGTTCTCCCATTCACCAAGTCATTCTTGAATACATAATTCCTACCAAAATTTCGCCATAGTCCCCTATAATTTTTCACTCTCACCACATTGTTTTACTCACATAAATGATCCACACCACCTGTTATAATAAATATCAATATACCCATCTCTCATACCCAAAATACCACACTAACCACATTAAATTTCTGCACTCAACCATTAATTCCCATCCATGTTTCAACAAGTTTTAAATGTCTTTTAAAGATCCAAAATACTTATATTCTCCTACACATTACACTGCTACTATACCACCATTTACAATACATATTTTCATTCCCAAAAATCTGTTACATTATACATATATACAAGGCTACACAAATGAGTTTAATTACCTTGTTTTCTCCTTCTAGTTCCTTTTCCTCCTTCTTCCTTGCTTCTTCCTTCTTTCTCTCTCTCTACCGGTTATAATCTCTCAATAATCTAACATTACCACCCATCCATAAATACACCATTCAATACAAAATCTAACCCTAACCATTATTTAAAGCTTAATGCACATTTTAGGGTTTAGGGATTTCCTTACCTTACAAGGGTGTAAGTGCTGTTTGGAATGGTTCAAGAACAAACTTTCAACCCCTTCAAGAATGCCAAAATCGGCTATAGAACAAGAGAACCAAACAAGAGTTTAGCTAGATTTTCGTTTTGCCTTTGAGGCTAGAAAAAGATGGAGTTTTTAAGGATATTTTTACCTCAATAGAACAAGGAGAAGAAGGTGATCCTAGTGGTAGTCTTGAAGCTCCAAATGCTCCATACCCATGGAGATGAAAGTTGTTATTTTAGATTTTTGAAAAGATAGGAATGTAGCTCTTGATGAGAGGATTCCAATGGTATACTTTTTATAATTTTTGGAAGAGATTAAAGGGGGTCACAAGAGGAGAGAAGAGAGGTTCTTAGTGGGTTCTCTCAAGCTTCCATGGAAATCGCATGAGGAAGAAGAAAGAAGAAAAGAGAGAGTGAGGGTGAGTGTGTTCACGTGAAAGAAGAGAATAGAGATAGGAGAGAGAGTGTGAGAGTGTGAGGTAGAATAAAGTAGGTTAGTTTACTTTATTAGTTTTGTTGTTTTGTAAATATGAGAGTGAGTGTGTGAGAGAGTGTGAGAGAGGGGGAGTCCCCATCGGACACACACAGCACACACATATCACTTTTACTTTTTGTTTTCAAAGTGGACACATAAGTTTGCGTTAATTATGTTTCTACCCCACAACTCCCCGTTTTTGACAGTTTTTACTAATTTCTCATTTTATTGATTTTATTGGCCCTAAAGCTTCACTAATATTTATTAATGATTATTTAGTTGACCAAGATTGTTACGAGTCCATTTGACCCGCTTAAAGTCACGTTTTCCCGGTTACCTCGAAAAACGCGCTTTAAGGTTTGTTAGTGTTTTAAATCCATTTTAAGGATCTGTTTTCTTCGGGATTTGTTCCCATATATTATTTAGGTCTTATTAACCTTTAGAATCCATATAATACTCTAACCTAGGTCTCATACCTGCTATGGTTATTTCATGCGTATTTAGCGTTTTCCGCTTTTTAAGCGTTTCTTTATTTCTTTTGGATTTATTTTTCCTTACTAGTATTAATTAGGTACCATTAGGTCCTTAAATATGTATTAGATTAATTTTAATCCCTATATTTAAGTTCGGGGTATTTCAACAACAAAGAAATGTAATTTACCCATTGTCTGTTGTAATGAATTATCTTTACATTTGTATTTGTTAAATATGCAAGGACTAAAGATTGATTTGATATACCATTTTATTGGCTAAGGAAATATTCCAAATACATAGAGCGATTCAATGACATCCATCACTGTTTTATTACAAAACGACATACTAATACTTATTCATCTTCTCATACGTGCTTTCTTTAAACAAGAACATATATCATAGGAGTAGCCACATATCACTTCTGTTGATGCCTTAGAATGGACGAGATATGCATCATCCACCAACATATTAACCTTCATGTTCGCTGTCATCTGAACCGTAATCTTCATTATACTCTTCTGCCAAGGATATGCTCGCTAAATTATCACGTGGTGGTGGGGTAACTTCCCTAAATGCATACACCACATAGAATTCTAATCGAGTATAAAATTGTTGATTATAAAGGAACCGTTCAATAATTGTTTGAACGTCAACATCTCGTTTTATTTGCAATGGCCCCCATACAGGGCGTGGCTGGGAGCACAGAAGTAATCGATGAAGTATCGATTCAACGACACAATAGTAACCGTAACGCTCTTTCAACCTAGTCTCTACAACATTGTCAAACTCGACGAACGTAATATCCATTTCGATATCCAAATCAAAACGGTCAGTGGAATATGTTCTGGCAAAATACAAACCTGAATCGTTGGTGATTGGCTCAACGTCAAGCAAGATAGTGCAATAGATCTCCATTGATGAAATGCGACGATGAAGTTCAGCAAGAGCTATGGATAACTTATGCAATATAGTACTGACAATGGATGTGGGTAGTTATCTGTGTTAGTGAAAGTAAAACACTTGTTGTATTTATATGCATAGGATAAGGGAGTATATATACCGTGAGAATAAAATTGAAATCCATTGGGGGACGGGGGAAATCTTATCCGATTAATCCTGTCTGCCATCATCTGCATCTAATTCTTTATCCATTGTCTTTTGTAATGATTTGTCTTTACCTTTTATTTGTTTTCCACAAACGAATAAAAATTGCTTTGAAACACCACAGTTGGTATTCCACACGATAGTCCACATACAATGAATAATTAAAGCTTCATTTTTTGGCAAAGGCAATATTCCAAGATAAGGAATTGTATTCTATTGTAATGTAGCAGAAAAAAATTCAATTATAAAAGGGGTACACCTTGGAATGATGTCGTCACCTCTCCTTTCCTCAACCGTTGCACCATTTTCAATTCATAGTATATTTCCTCACCGCTCCTCAACTAGTGAACCATAGAATAGAGTGATGTCTTCGACCAACATGTGGATGGCTTTGTACCGAGGAGATGATATTATCCTCAAACACTTTATTAATGTCTACTTGGTCAATGACATCATGCTGAGAAACGGTGTAGAAGTTGTGGTGATTAGTAAGGCTACTAACCTTTCTCTGACTTGCTCTAGGGAAGAAGTTGTCGTCAACCACTATTGTAATGTCTACCAGGTCAACAACATCACTCTTAGAGATGATGGCCAAGTTGTGGTGGTTAGTATAACTTGGCTTGGTATGTTTTAGTGTATGTTCCCCAACTTGCGCAGACATTTTGAAACAGTAGTTGTTGTGCACTTCTCTTTTGTTCCTTTGTTTTACAAAGATGGACAAAGTGGCGAATATAAACAACGTTTGAATATGATATTAATGTAGATCCATTCTATGACATCCATTGGGGGACGGGGGAAATCTTATCCGATTAATCCTGTCTGCCATCATCTGTATCTAATGCTTCAACAAGTGGTAAAGGGATTGGACGAGGGGGAATATTCATCTATTGTACGTGGAGCAGCGCATCACCACATACTTGCTAAACGAGAAATTGTAGGATAAAACTATATATAAAAAGAATAAAATAATAAACTAAACCTACAACTCTACTACGGGTAGCAAATAAAAACCCGGTCGGAGTATAGTGTAAATATATTACGACCGAGAGAATCGTACCCAAGGGACTTATAGAAAACTAGTCCTAATCCGGGCAAAAGCCTATTCTATAACAAGGGGGAAAGTAAGTGTAAGTACGAATTAAGAAACTATCTAAAACCTAAACTAAAATAGTATTTATAATGATTCTACCCCAGATTCGAAATGGCAACGTCATAAAAACACAATTGAACACCAAGGGAAAAGAATAAATTCTGAACCAACCAACTTTTGGTAATGCCGGATACTATGCCGGACAAAATGCACCGGCAAAGACAAGAATCTTGAATGTGCCGGACATCTTGCACCCGGCATGCCATCCGGCCTTCCCAAAATGTCAATTTACTCTTCCAGTTTGAAGGCTTTCTTCGTTTGAAGCCGAAATAAGAACTCCCAAATCAGTATCGAAAAACGAACAATATCTAGGTAATCAACGAACCGAAAAGGGGAGAATTCTAAGCCTAAATTTCATCCTTTAAGTTATAAAAGACAAATAGAAAGTCCACTTGGAATTCCTCAACCTTTCTGCCTTACCAAGGTCAGAATTGAAGTACTTGGAAGAAGAAACAACTTCATTCCTAATTTGCAATAAACTCAAAATTCCAAGTTGAACTTATATCTTTTATTGAGTGAACATAATATGTTTACAAAGAGGACAATTTCTAACCAGAGAAGACAAAGAATTCTACATCGCCATCCACACAACTACAAGAAGAGAATACAAAGAGGGAGAAGGAGATGTCAATAGCCTTAACCCGACAAAGTCTTCTTATTCTCTTGCGTGGATGGATCCGTAGACTTCTTTGGACACCAACAATGGAGTGAGGCGGAAAATATAGAAGTGAATGGAGTGGATTTGGTATGTTGAAGTGTGTTCAATGATGTAGACTCTCGTCCTATTTATAGGGCTCAATTGTGTCTGTTGCCGGGCGTCGTGCCGGATGTGGAGTAGCCGGCACATGTGGAAAACGTGTCAACTGCTCAACGGTCGAAACCGCAAAAATCCGCGTGAAACAGTGCATATGCCGGGTAGGATATACCCGGCATCATACCCGACAACAGCCTAATCACCAACGGTCAATAACTGCTATCGCTTGGTCAACCGTGGCGACTCTTTACTTATGCCGGATGGAATCTACCCAGCATTGTGTCTGGCAAAGCCTCTTTCCTGATCTAATCTCGTGCCGTGCAGAAGTTATCCGGCAGGGAGTCCGGCATCAATGAACTTTTGGCTAGAAAATCATCCCTTGCACACAAAAACATATAAAAACATAAGACTGAACTAATAAAACACTTTAATACCTAATATAGCACAAATAACTTATATATAACCTAATTTAGATAAATATAATACTAAATCTAACACCTAAAATATGATAAGTTTGCGGCTTATCAAGGCCCTACACTTACCTTTTGCTAGTCCTCGAGCAAAACAAGATTAGAAAGGACTAATTACTTATGCACAAAACAGATAAACTCTAGAATGAAATGTAGATAAATATTCTCAGCTCTCTGACTCTATTTCACAAGTATCACTTAAACCTCCTATTCCATCAGTAACATACTAATGGGTATAAAATAAAGACTTTTCAAAACCGATCAAAAACTTTTGGGCTATTTTACATAAGGGATTTGCAATCTCTCCTTTTTCCGGTTTCCATCATTCAGCTCTATTTTTCAAGAGTTTCTGAATGTGGCCAAGACACTCATCGATGGTTTTTATTATTCAGCCCTATTTTGCAAGGGTTTCTGAATCAACCATGATTTTTTTCTATATTGAAGAACGGGGAATTTAGGAGAAAAATAAAAGGAAAAACTCTCGTTTCTTGCTTTTATTCTGAGGCATTTTTTGCAACCTCAAAGAATATAATGCTTTTCCTTTGGAAGAAGATTTCTTTTTCTTTCTCTTTTTTTTTTTTTCTTCTTCTTCTTTCTTTTTTTTCACAAAAACCCTTTTTAAGATTTTCACCCAAAAGATTTTTCACAATTTGAAAAGAAAAGAAACAAATACCCAGAAGTACATAAAGGAAAGAATTAGGGGAAAGATCATGTACTCATGTTAAATAAAAAGAATCAAAAAGTTAAAAACAGGAATCTACGAGTCATTAAAAAGCTTACCTCTTGAGAGAACAAGCATTTATTCATTCCTAATCTTATCTCAATCAAAAACATGCAAAAAGTTTAGTAAAACATTGATAAAACTCACAACTTATGCATATTAATAAAAACTTATTTTTTAAGGGGAGTCCCCTGCCCTACACTTGGCAGGAACACTGTCCCCAGTGTTCAAAGGAAAAATAAAGAAATAAGGAAAGGAAGTGACTCCCCTGCAGTGAAAGAAGACCAGATGCGTGGGGCTGCCCTACACTTAGCCTTCGGCTACTTGGCCGAGTGATCAGAGATCTCGATAGAAACGAAGATCGATCTCGCATACTCCCGTTGATCAATTTAGTGTTGGAGACGGGAGTTGACCAAGTGGTCATAGTTGAGCAAAAAGTTGCTGCATTTGCAACTGCATCGACTTATGCTCCATGCGAATGGTCCAGAACTTTTCATTTCCAATCTCTCAGGCGTTGTAAAATCTTGGAATTCGGTGCTCTAGGTGTGTGGTCGTGCACTAACCACATTTGCCTGCTGAGGAAGAGAGTCCTTGCCATTCGCCGGTGGTTTTTGATTCCATTTGTGCAGGGAGTGCGTTTGTTGGTTTCGTCGTTGCCTTAAGGAACGAAGAAACGGCTTCTTTGTCTCCTGATCGCGGTCAGATAAATCTTCATGAAGATTATGTGATCGGAGATGCATTCACCTTATTTACTTAGGAGGAGGAACACAAAATATTATTTTAACAAAATAGTATAAAAAACAATAATATAGAAATGTTACGAAACTAAAAGGAAAATAAATCAATTGAACATGCCGGACCGTGTGTCGGGCATTGCGTACCCGGCAGTGGACTTCCTCCACTAATGCCGGGTTGATTTTACCCGGCATATTGCCCGGCTTGTTCAAACCGAAAGAAATAAATCAAAGAAATGCAACAAGGAGAAATAAAAATAGTGAATGACATAAAACGTAAGAGATCATTTATATGTGGCTCTACTATTTACGACAAAAATTGGAGAGTAAAATTGAACAAGCCGGGTGTAATGCCGGATATTTCATATCCGGCATCGGACTTCCTTCGAGAAGCCGGGTGTAAGAAACCCGGCATGATACACGGCAAATTCAAACTCTGAAATTAATTTAAATAATCAAGGTAGGGACTATTAGAAGAGATAAATAAACGAAGAGGTAAACAAGAATAAATTCAAATTGTTAAAAGCTTAACAATGTATGAAATTTTGAAAATAATTTGAACATGCCGGTCATGCCGGATAACTTCTGTCCGGCATCGGACTTCCTCCGAATACGCCGGGTATCGGTTGCCTGGCATCATGCACGGCATATTCAATTCTGCAAAAACTAAGGGTGAATAAATCAGAGAATACAAGAATTAAAGAAAATAAAATGTTGAATGTGCCGGGTATGAGGCATCCGGCCTTTACACCCGGCCTATTCAACCGAATACCAAATTGAAATTAAAAGAATTAGAGAAGTAAAGAATTAAAGAATCAAAGAATAAAGAATAAAGAATAGGACGTTTTACCGAATTTAGGACTTGGACTAATTCCAAGTCCCCGGCAACGGCGCCAATTTGCTAAACGAGAAATTGTAGGATAAAACTATATATAAAAAGAATAAAATAATAAACTAAACCTACAACTCTACTACGGGTAGCAAATAAAAACCCGGTCGGAGTATAGTGTAAATATATTACGACCGAGAGAATCGTACCCAAGGGACTTATAGAAAACTAGTCCTAATCCGGGCAAAGGCCTATTCTATAACAAGGGGGAAAGTAAGTGTAAGTACGAATTAAGAAACTATCTAAAACCTAAACTAAAATAGTATTTATAATGATTCTACCCCAGATTCGAAATGGCAACGTCATAAAAACACAATTGAACACCAAGGGAAAAGAATAAATTCTGAACCAACCAACTTTTGGTAATGCCGGATACTATGCCGGACAAAATGCACCCGACAAAGACAAGAATCTTGAATGTGCCGGACATCTTGCACCCGACATTCCATCCGGCCTTCCCAAAATGTCAATTTACTCTTCCAGTTTGAAGCCGAAATAAGCACTCCCAAATCAGTATCGAAAACTAACAATATCTAGGTAATCAACGAACCGAAAAGGGGAGAATTCTAAGCCTTAAATTTCATCCTTTAAGTTATAAAAGACAAATAGAAAGACCACTTGGAATTCCTCAACCTTTCTGCCTTACCAAGGTCAGAATTAAAGTACTTGGACGAAGAAAAACTTCATTCCTAATTTGCAATAAACCAAAATTCCAAGTTGAACTTATATCTTTTATTGAGTGAACATAGTATGTTTACAAAGAGGACCATTTCTAACCAGAGAAGACAAAGAATTCTACATCGCCATCCACACAACTACAAGAAGAGAATACAAAGAGGGAGAAGGAGATGTCAATAGCCTTAACCCGACAAGGTCTTCTTCTTCTCTTGCGTGGATGGATCCGTAGACTTCTTTGGACACCAACAATGGAGTGAGGCGGAAAATATAGAAGTGAATGGAGTGGATTTGGTATGTTGAAGTGTGTTCAATGATGTAGACTCTCGTCCTATTTATAGGGCTCAATTGTGTCTGTTGCCGGGCGTCGTGCCGGACGTGGAGTAGCCGGCACATGTGGAAAACGTGTCAACTGCTCAACGGTCGAAACCGCAAAAATCCGCGCGAAACAGTGCATATGCCGGGTAGGATATACCCGGCATCATACCCGGCAACAGCCTAATCACCAACGGTCATAACTGCTATCGCTTGGTCAACCATGGCGACTTTACTTATGCCGGATGGAATCTACCCGGCATTGTGTCCGACAAAGCCTCTTTCCTGATCTAATCTCGTGCCGCGCAGAAGTTATCCGGCAGGGAGTCCGGCATCAATGAACTTTTGGCTAGAAAATCATCTCTTGCACAGAAAAACATATAAAAACATAAGACTGAACTAATAAAACACTTTAAAACCTAATATAGCACAAATAACTTATATATAACCTAATTTAGATAAATATAATACTAAATCTAACACCTAAAATATGATAAGTTTGCGGCTTATCAATACTCTTGTAGAAAAAAAATCCACCCGATTCAAATTGTTGTTACACAATTACGTAAAACCTAATTGTTCCCTGACCTCTGTCTGTCAAGTTGTTATGCTATTATGTTATGTCGCATCTCGTACATTGACTCTTGCATCTGGAAATCATCATCGTCGGGTTCAATAGGATCGTAGATAACTAGTAGTGGAATATGTGCCATGAAATCATTGTACTCCAGGTAGTTTTCCATCATTCATTAAACAGATGCATCATTGCGTACGTGTATAAAATTCCACTCGTAGTCACCTTTCAACCCCAAATACACCATTGTTGCTATGCTTATTCTGCCAATGATAGACTGCAGAGCACGGATGACTCGTCGATGTAGATCACGAAGATTATTAGGATACGACATATTTATTTCTATGCGTCTATGTCCCATCCTTCGATCAAACTGCACACCATGACGACCGAAAGTAACAGCATAGTTAACGTGCAAACTGAAAGGAAACTCCATTTGTTTTTTATAGGAGAGTTTGTTGTAAGATATGATCAATTCACTACCGAACTACAAAACTTTGGTATAATGTTGTGTGGAATGAATGGGTTCGAAACCAATACCCTGTTTTACAATACTAGAGAAACGGATACTAAAACGGATAGTTGAACGGCAACTTAAACGGCTAGTTAAACGGCTAACTCAACGGCTAGTTCTATGGCTACTTAAACGGCTAGTTAAACAGTTAACTCAACGGCTACTTAAACGTCTAGTTAAACGGCTAACTCAACTGTTACTTCAACGGCTAGTTAAACGGCTAGGTAAATGGCTAGTTCAACGGCGAATGTCACAATCGATAACCTGTCTCGTGTCCTTAGATTCTCGATAACGAAAGTGACAGCTTGTTTGGGAAGTGAGATGAAAGGACCAGCCATGCTGCCGCTGACATCCAGTACAAGGACAACATCGATTGGGGTATGGTGTTGTAAAACCAAAGAAGCGGGCGATGCTAGTCCAACGTCTAGAACATCTTAGCAGCTTACAGGATCTTATGATTGAATATAAACCATACGTAAATGGCTAGTTCAACGGCGAATGTCACAATCGATAACCTGTCTCGTATCCCTAGATTCTCGATAACGAAAGTGACAGCTTGTTTGAGAAGTGAGATGAAAGGACCAGCCATGCTGCCGCTGACATCCAGTACAAGGACAACATCGATTGGGGTATGATGTTGCAAAACCGAAGAAGCGGGCGGTGCTAGTCCAACAGCTAGAATATCTTAGCAGCTTTCAGGATCTTATGATTGAATATGAACCATACGTAAATGGCTAGTTCAACGGCGAATGTCACAATCGATAACCTGTCTCGTGTCCCTAGAATCGGGCGGTGCTAGTCCAACGGCTAGAATATCTTAGCAGCTAATTCAACGGTGATGCGGGCAGGTATGAGATTTCTTGGATTTCCTTGGATAAAGCATCTTATCCTCGTGCCTCACTCTACTTGCTATAAAAGCATCTCCCCCATTTTTCTCATTACATAACCTCAACTATCAACGGAGATCTTCATACTCTCGATTGAAGCACATACCTCATGTCCTGTTGAGTATGGACACCCTTCCATCACGGCTTTTTTTGCATTATGAACCAAGCTATGCACCAGATGAGAAAAAACACATTATTCATCTACAGCTCTAGCATGGGCCATGTTAGCATAAAAATTATTTATTGGCAACTGCACTACGGTCTCATGTTTAGCATCGATTACCAACAGGTAAATGAAAACCGTTGACCTTGGAAATATGCATGCATGTAGTAATACATGCATACAACCGTGTTGCAAAAATTTAGGCCGATCCGAGTCCCACAAGTGGTCCAAAACAATGTCCAAAGTAGCAACGTTAGCATAAAAATGATTAATTACAAACTGCACTACGAAGCCATGTTTAGCATCGATTACCAACAGGTAAATGACGTCCGTTGACCTTGTAAATATGCATGCATGTAGCACTACATGCATAAAACCGTGTTGCAAAAATTTAGGCCGATCCGAATCCCACAAGTGGTCCAAACAAATGCCCAAAGTAGCAACGTTAGAATAAAAATGATTAATTACAAACTGCACTACGAAGCCATGTTTAGCATCGATTACCAATAGGTAAATGACGTCCGTTAACCTTGTAAATATGCATGCATGTAGTACTACACGCATACAACCGTGTTGCAAAAATTTAGGCCGATCCGAGTTCCGCAAGTGCTCCAAAAAAATGCCCAAAGTAGCCATGTTAGCATAAAAACGATTTATTGGAAACTGCACTACGGTGCCATGTTTAGCGTCGATTACCAACAGGTAAATGACGTCCGTTGACCTTGTAAATATGCATTCATGTAGTATACATGCATACAACCGTGTTGCAAAAATTTAGATCGATCCGAGTTCCGCAAGTGCTCCAAACAAATGCCCAAAGTAGCCACGTTAGCGTAAAAACGATTTATTGGAAACTGCACTACGGTGCCATGTTTAGCGTCGATTACCAACAGGTAAATGACGTCCGTTGACCTTGTAAGTATGCATGAATGTAGTAATACATGCGTACAATTGTGATACAAAAATGTGGGCCGATCCGAGTTCCTCAAGTGGTCCAAAAAAATGCTCAAAGTAGCCACGTTAGCATAAAAACAATTATTGGAAACTGCACTACGGTGCCATGTTCAGCATCGATTACCAACAGGTAAATGACGTCCGTTGACCTTGTAAAAATGCATGCATGTAGTACTACATGCATACAACTGTGTTGCTAAAATTGAGGCCCGTCCGAATTAAGCAAGTGCTCCATATAAATGCCCAAAGTAACAAATAAATCACTGTTTTAAAAAATTTAAGGACAATGTAAAATCCTTACAATAATAATTTTGAAATTAAACAACAAGTGATAAAATAAAGCAAAAGTACATAATCAATGTTCATAAACTAAGGACTAGTGAAATCTGGATTATAAATTCTACGATTCATAAACCTAGAGTGTGTGCCCCTTAACCACATCCCCATATCTTCCTCATTTTGCGGCTCCCCGGTAGGTGTATTAGGATCTGCTGATGCAGATGACGCGGGAGGACCTTGCTGTGGTGTACCTGAAGGAGCAGGCTGCTGCAAAGATGAGGGGATCATATGAAGGAGCAACAACCATCTGAGTTTGTTGCTGCCCGCCACTAGCTAAATTGGCCCAGTTAAATTGTCCAGTTAATTCCCCCTCATCAAATATAAGCTGCTCACAAAAATTGACCAGCTCCTGAGTAGTCATGGTTGAAACAGTAGTAGCAGCCTGGTTCGACGAAACCACACCAGCATCAAAATGTGCACCAAAATCAGGGGGTACCTGGCCAAAGGTGTCTGCTGTGGCTGAGAAGATGGCTGTGGCTCAAAATATGGCCGATATCCCTCTTCCTCAGTGACTGTAGTAGGGACAATGGTAAGCTGTGTCTAAGATGGAGGATAGTTGTGGGGTGGTGGTGGTGGTGGTGGTGCGTAGTCACGCGACCCTCTTCGTCTCTGACTGTACGGCCGGCTTCTAGCAGCTCTAGGGGCAGGATTGTCGTTGATTTGATAAGCAGGATACTGCAACTCCACCCTATCTGGCGCCTGCTTGTGACAACTCTTGGGGGAATGGCACAGACCGATGATAGTGATCAACATCGATAGTCTGGGAAAGTCTGGTGGCATATCCCCGAACACTAGGATCAGTAGGGATCCTCTGAAGCTACTCCACTGTAGACGCCTGATCAAACCAGGTAGAAAAACAGATATATAATGTTAAAAACAATAGAACTATCAAACTAGAGGAAGAGCAGACAGACAATTTAAATAAATGCTTACCACAATGACATTCTCCTACTCTCAACAGTGAACCAAGCAACAGAATGCTGGAGGAACCAAACCATATATGCACTCCTCCTGTCCAGTGGGACGCTCCTTGGCATCTGTGGTGTAATCACCTGGAACTAACTCCTATTGTTCCACATCTGAATGTGGTCCTAGAATATTTCCCACCATCGCGTATCTGGCCTACCGGTCCTGGTGATTACATGGAGCATGTCACAGTTGAGTGGGGGAGCAGGAATAGGCTGATCAAACCCGAACTGGCGCAGTACCCGGTCCGGCTAGTGACCCTCTACAACATTGTAGTGGATTAAAAATACCACTATAGCAACTGCGCTGGGTATGGTGATCTGTCACCGTACGGCTGCCAGACCCACTACAAAACATCGAAATAAATATTAAAAATATGCAAACAAATTATAACAAATAAATTAGTATTGTAATAATGTTTAGTTTTATATACCTCTCCCTCGCTCGGTGGAATCCTCATATTGTCCAGAGTTTGTCGCGCAATGGTAGCACTGATGCTATTTCCCTTGCCATTGTATCTGTAACATGACATACAATTAGGGTTGTAGCGTAATTTAATAAAATATTATTTCAACAACCATACAATGCTTAGTTTGTTACCTATGAGCAAGGGAAATGTGAGGTGAAAGATTAATGATCTGGGGTGAGTCGTGGCTAAATGCAGGGATACGCTCGTACGCCCAGATGGTGAGCAACTTACTGCAGCCATTCAGATACTTAGTGTCGAATTTGGTGGCATTGCACATCTCCTATTAAAAATGTGCAAGGAGCGCAGACCCCCAGCTAAGCCGCCCACTGTAGCTAAAATCCTCCAACAGCAACAGATAGCTGACATCCACCTTGTCCCCATTAGGGTTGGGGAACAAAAACCCTTCAATCAGTCTCATATATATGCTCTGGCGTGCTGCTGATGAATAATATCAACGCTGACCAAAGTCAGCCTCTGTCTCCACAAACCTCTAGCTAGCCACGCAATAGGTATCTGATTCCCCTTGTGAGTAGGGGGGACATCACCAAGAAGCCGCTAGCACACGACATTCACATCCACAATACTGGTGGGGAAACAAATAGGTTCCCCATCAGTATCCAACCCAAAAAGCACACTAACATCCTCTAAGGTTATGGTAACCTCCCCGAATGGCATCAAGAATGTGTGGGTCTCAGGACGCCATCTATCAATCAAAGCGCTGATGATGCCAGTACAGTTATTCAATCTGAGATTTGCTGGCCCAAAAAAACCAGCTCTAGCAACATATGGAAGTATAGCATCATGCAGGGCAGTAGCACCCTTCCAGCAGGATCTTGTTTTCAAAGTCCTATTTTGGTACTGTGCATACATCTACATTCCATACAAATTACAATTTAATAAAGACAAATAACAATTGTAACAAATTAATCATCATCCAACCAATAAGAAATATCAAAAACATAACAAAAGTTCGAATATTAATACATTAACTACATTACAATCATCTACACATTAAATTATATAATTAAAAAAACAATAATACCCCTAAATTGTATCAAATAAATAATTAATAAAACAACTGCATATAGTAAATGTTATTTAACTAAACCATATATATCATCTAGAATGTAATTTACAAAAATTGTTACTACGTTACCTACAATTAAGTCATACGGTATAAACTAAGCAATTATATTGAATTAACAATTAAACTGAACTACTGGTACAACAAACAGATAACAATTAGACTAAACAGCAGCATATAGTATATGTTAATTAACTAAACCATATATAATTATCTAGAATGTAATTTACAAAAATTGTTATGGTACGTTACCTACAATTAAGTCATACGGTCTATAAACTAAGCAGTTTATGAATTAACAATTAAACAGAACTATGTTACACAGACAGATAATAATTAGACTAAACAATTGCATATAGTATATGTTAATTAACTAAACCATATATAATTATCTAGAATATAATTTATCAAAATGTTATGGTACGTTACCTACAATTAGGTCATACGGTCCATAAAAAACAACTGTATTAAATTAAAAATTAAACTAAATTACTATTACACAGACAGATAATACAATCCAAATAATACCAAACAATAATAAAATTACGTATACTGATTATATATAAAGAAACTATGATTATTGCATCGATTACCACTATATCAAATATCTAAATACACTAAAAATGAAAATTATTAACCTATTATAACATTATATAATAATCATACAATATAAATAATTAGTAATAACTAACCGGGTCATCGAAGGGTATGCCGCAGATATATGTGTCGTCTGCAAACTAAACGGGCGACTTCACCGGACCATGCTCACCCATGATATTGATCAGCCATACTATAGTTCCTATGCTAACAAAGGATTTTAGAGGAGAGGATTTAGATACAATTGAAGTGTTTGGAAAAAATAAGGCTTCTATTCCCACTTCCTCGCGCGATGCAGTTGATATAGGCATGTAAAGAAGCCAAAATTCATTATCGGCTTCATGATGCGATAAATGAATTATCGGCTTCTTACAACGCCCAACGGTCGATTTACCGTTGTAGAGAAGCCGATAATTCATTTATCGGCTTCATTGATGCCGAAATGTATTATCGGCTCTTACAACGTTAAAAAAAACTCAGAATCGGGAATTCCTGGGGAAGACACCGTGCAGGGAATTGAATGGGGCAAATGCCCGTGTACGGGATATATTCCGACACATGATCCATCCAACTTGTATAAACTTATTTAGTCATTCCTCTATGGATGGTAATCGGTCGGGTTAGGTTCAGGTGACATTTCACCCGTCATCTGTTTTCACCCGCCATCCACTCGACCCTCAGTCCAAACTATCATCTGTCACCTATTTTCATAAGTATTTAAGCTTTAACATATATAGTTTAGTTTTTCAATAAAAATACACTCATATTTGTTCAATAACACATAGGACATCAACTAATCTCAACAACATACTCAAAACATTAAGTATTAACCAAAACACCTACTGATGCAATTGTTCGATTTCCAAATTCCAATATGAGCTTCTCCTTCAGTGAGATAAAACGAATTGAACTTCTAAGGTTAGATTCAACAATCATTTGAAATCCATAAGATGATCCATGCAAACTGATCCCGTTTAAAATATGGGATGCTTTTAAACTGATGAAAATTCAGGTACACTTTTACGTACTGAGAATTGAAAAGCCAATTCTAGTAGACACGACACATTGCAACGTTGTGAATTATACTAAGTTAAGAGTATTTGAGAATACAATATAATTTGGTACAGTCCTTCTCACAAAAAAATTGGTATTTGTTGGAACCTTGTGTGCTGCTGATGATAGAGTTCTTCTATGTGCATGGAGTCCCTCAAGCAGAATGACAAACCCTGCTGCAATAAACACAGAAGATGGTGAAAGAGTATATCTAACCAATGAAAGAGTCTGTTTAACCAAGAGAGTCCGTCTAATGTTTTTATGGCTGAACACGTTGCCGGTTACAACAATTTACGAAATTTTTAGTGGCCAAAGAACGCGTCCAAGTACTCATAACGTCTATCTGCTAATGTTCAACTCCCACAAGTCTAAATATTCAGAGCCAGAGCCTTACACAAGGTAGGTCCGAAATTGAAGGACCAGCTTCCTGGTTTTTCAGAACAGACTCTGCCAACGGCTCCAAGGACTCTAGTATTCAAGGAGATAGATATTTCAGTTGCAATTCGTGATTTTTGTTTGAATATTGCGAGTACACTGAGAGATCCTTGTATGAGAGATTGAGAAAAGCACCTTGTCACCTTCATTAGTCTTTTTAGTTTGAGCTTCATGGTTAAATTCAATCTAGGGTGATCCTAGGCTTACTACACTCATCAAAGAGCTGATTAGAAATTCTGTAGGGTGAGTGAGTAAGTCCCTGCTGAGTAGAATCCTTCTACTTAGCATGCAGTGTAAGTTCTTTGTTTACATATTAATGAAGAATTTACATTATGTATCTATGTATGTCGACTAACTATTTCTGCTTTCCGAGAGAGTCCGTCTGAGTCTAACAACCCAGACAGACTCTATCATCCCCATCGATCCTACAGTATTGTCTAAAATAATATACTCAAATCTTATTACGCTAATAGTAGGAGATTCAATATTCTAAATTGTCAGGATATCCTAAATCACACCAATAAATAATAGATTATTCATTCAATATCAACTAGAATAGGCTTTCCAGGACTCATAGAGTGTGTTTGAACCTTAATCTACTCAATTTTATTTCACCCCATAAATCAGATTTTGGAACAAGATTAGACTCGAGAGACTTACCATACAACGAAAGGTGGAGAACGAAAACTAAAAGACAGATCTTCTTCCGAGGCAGAGGGAAATTTTCAAATTCGAAGGAAAGAGATAATTGAGGCCTGCGGTAGAGCTATTGAATTATCAGTTACGGAATATGCAGGGAAGAACTATAGGAGTAGCAGCTGGGCGTGAGCGTTGTGGTTGTGGGTCAATTGTCTGGTGAGCGAGATCCTTGTTCATGCAGAATTAGTGTGAGTGAGGGGAATGAGAAGACACGGCGGTGACTGGGTGATGGAGATGCTTGTTCAGTTATAAAGGTCGTAAAATTACCGTGCCTTAACTAGTTGGAAGAATATTGGGGTAAGTTTTTTTATTTAATATAATATATGCGGGTGACGGACCGAGTGACCTAGTGGAAAAAGTTCACCCGACCCATCACCCGCACTTATTTCACCCATCATCCATTTTCACCCGTTTTTTACAGGGTTTCACCCACTTTAACGGATCGAGTGGTCGGATGAAATGAACACCTATTAAGAATTGTTATCCCTACCCTTTACCCTAGCTACATCAATGATGCATCTTTGATTTTCGCCTCCTCTTTAGTTTTGTTGTCCCTCTTTTCCATTTTTTAGTGCTTATCTTCAGTTTATCCCATTTATCTTAATTTTGAACTCTTACTTCCCTAATTCTACCAAACTATGTCATCGGGATACCTTTAATCTCTACCCTGTAGTTTTATATTCAAGAATGAAAGTGGAAATGCAACAAAAGGTTTGAGACTTTATATAAACAATCCTTTTAAAATATTCTGGTGGTCAGTGATCGTGTCTCTTTTTAAGTGGTGGGAGTCTTCTCCCCAGATGCCCCCACTATAATCTATTTCAAGTCCTCATAATAATAATAGAAAAGCTTCACAACACCAAATACCAAAAGTCCTACAGCAACAAAAGTTAGCCGCTTCTTACCACTTCATGTTACTTGAGGTTGCCTTGTTCGCGTAAACCCTGAGTCTATGATCTTTTGGCAATTGGTGAGATTTTATGCTTCCATTAAAATTATGGGTGGCAATTCGAGTTGATGGGTCGAGTTGAGGTTAATCCATGTTTACCCCGTTTAAAATTATATTGACCCAAACCTAACCAAAAAAAATTGGGTTACAAATTTTCAACCATAACCGGTCCATCCCGAAAATTTCTAAATATATCTTTTTTACAATTTTTATATTTTTAATCCATATAAATTATCAACTTTTATCAAATGTTTGTTAAATTTTGTGAGAGTTGCAAATGATTTCATGGTCTTCATTCACCCTAACCCGATTCATATAAACGAATGCTAACGGTCTTGAAAAAATTTATTTATCAAATTTGTTGTAACTTTTGGGTTTTATCGATGATGGCTCAACCAACACGCAAATTGAGTTTATGAAGAAATGCTGGAACTTGGAGTTTCACTATAGATGAAATTGATCAATACAAACATAGTGCATCAATGAATGCATTCGACCAATCGAGTTGATAGGTCAATCAACATCAATAGTCAACCATTACAAACACATCCAAACAAAGAAAAGAGATTGCAAATAATGTACAAACAAGACTAAAAGTTTTTCAGTAGATCGAGTCCATTGCCTTGATATAGTCCATCACCTTGGCAAAGTCCATCTGAAGATGACACTTGTAAGTGGTTGTGAAATTCGCGGAAGAACCCTTCCAAGTTGTCCACTGGCTTTGTAGTTGGCCTAAAATTGAGCGTCGGGGATTATAAAGGTTCAGGAAACAGTTTGGCCCAAAAATCATGTAATGTTGACATTATGATCCAGAAAAATCGAAAACAAACTCTGTTGACCGTCCAAATGACCTCATTATAAAAGGAAGCTCATTTTGTTGATTCATTCGTGCTTTTCCGCTCCAATACTTCCTATTAAGGAAAAGATGCCACGAAAACGAGAGAGAAGATATTTCTATCACTTGTAATAAAAATATTGTTTGCACTTTACTGATAAACTCAATCTAGGGTGTTCCTAGGCTTACTATACTTATCATAGAGTTGATTAGAGAATTTATAGGGTAAGTGAGTGAGATCTTGCTAAGTGGAACTCTTCTACTTAGTCGGAAGTGTAAGCTCTTTATTTTAAAGATCATTAATAAAGAGTTTATATTGTGTATGTGACTACGTCAATTGACTGTTTTCGTGACCTAAGTTTGATAGAGTCAAAGTACTCTGTAGACTAACTGCTTGAAGTAATTTGAGTCAACCCAACAATCCTACACGTGGTATCAAAGCAAGGTTTGGCCGACACACTTCATTTTAAGATAACCTACAAGATGCCAGAGGTGCTCTAATGTTTTCGAGGTGCATGGACTCCACCCTTCAGACAGACTCCATTTGTTTTGCCCAAAGCCGAAGTTTACATCCATATCTACTCTGTCAAGTCTTCGCCCCTCATGAGCTGCTAAGATGACCAAGAAAAACACTTTGATGAAGGAGCATCAATGATCTACCTGAAGTTGACTCTATTGGGGTGCATATCCAAAAGAATTGCCAAATTCATGGGGAACATGCAATTCTTCTACCACAAAAAGTCATGACAAGCAATCAATGAGATGATACACTAAGTTTACCATGACTAATATATCTTTCCTTATCTAGTTATTACTTGGGTGTATGTGTTGAGGTTCTAGTGTGCATTTTCTATTACTTAGCAAAGTTCCATACCAAGTTAGTAAGCTAGTAAGCTTAAGTATATTGAATTACATTCTTTCAAAGACAACCTATATATAATTTCTCTTTCTTGGCTGGTATGTAGATAATGTATTTGGAGCTTTAACACTTTCCCGATAATGGCGAAAAGGGGGAAATATATATTGTTGAGTTGATTTTTTGTGTTTTCATTTCTTATTCTATTTTGTAAAATTATGTAGAGAGACTATTGCGAGCATGGATTAAGGGGAATCACAAAGTCATCCCTTGTCTCCTTTCTCTGTTGGTCTAAGTGTTTACAGGATTGCCTCAACACCAAACAATGCAAGGGTTTCTCCATCATCAGAAAAAAGGGGGAAATTGTTGGAACTTGTGGGTTTTGCCAATGATGACACAGGCAACACACAAATTGAGTTAATGAAGAAATGTTGGAAGTTGAAGTTTTGCTATAGATGGAGTCCATCAGTACAGACAAAGTGCAATAATGAATGCATTCGATCAATCGAGTTAATGGGTCGGTCAATATCAATATTTAACCAGTACAAACACATCTAAATAATGAAAAGGCATTGCAAAGAATGTATGAACAAGACTTAAAGTTTCTTGGCAGATTGAGTCATCGTCTTGACATAGTCCATCACCTTGAAGTCCATCTGACGATGACAGTTTTAAGTTCACGGGAGAACGCTTCCAAGTAGTCCACTGGCTTTGTAGTTGGCCAAAAGTGATGGGCAAGGCTCAGAAACGTTCAAAAAACAGTTAGGACCGAAGATCATGCAATGTGGACTTTGTGATCTTGAAAATTTGAAAAAAGACTCAATCAATTGTCCAGATGTTGGGAAAATACTATAACAGTAGCAAACAATAGGGCAAGTGCACCCTAAATCAATGTAGTATAACAAGTGTCATATCCACAAAGAAATTGGTTTCTCGATCCTCAGCTTCGGTATTCTAGTAAATGAAATAAAGAGCGGTAATATCCACAAGGAAATTGGTTTCTCGATCCTCAGCTTCAGTATTCTAGTAAATGAAATAAAAAGCGGTAAATGGGGGTTTAGCCAGAGGCAAGCTTAGTTGTTCAGTTTTCACAAAAAAATAGGCAATATAAATCGGTTTAAATGGAATGGGTGGAGGAGTACCCAAGGATAGTGGAGAATCACTTGAAATTACTCAATTCAACTTATAAACATAACTCATTCTAACACTGCCTATTAGAGCTAATATGAAGATTCCCTAAATCATGGACCAATCAATTCTAATCTAATTAATCAAATTTCTTGACTCAAAGACGGTCAAAGTCACTAGAAAGCATTAAACACAAGCTCTTCAATAAAATCCCTAAGGTTTTACCCCCTAATTGAGAGTGCAAAGTTAGGGTTTATCCCTTCTTGGTCAAAATATCAATCTCAAAACCCCAATGTCGAAAGGAGTCACCATAAATGCAATAGTTTATCTAATTAGAGCATTAATTAAGCATAGAAGGAGATAAAACAAATGTCATAAATGAGTTAGATCTACAAGCATTCAATGAGTATTTTTAGGGTCAAAGCCCATCCTAGGATACAAATGGAAACTACTCAAGCATAAGGGAAAAAGAAAAGATAAGGAAGTAAAAGGAAGCCATTAGGTTGGAAGCTTTGGTGAAGGTGAGTTATTCCTTCTCTTCTTTTCCTTCTCTTATTTTCACCTTTTCTCTCTCTATTCTTTGTCACTTGGAGTGATGAATGAAGAATGAAGTTAATGCCCTTTTTTCCCATTTTAAAACGTAAGTTCTAGGCAAGTTTTCGTTCCGACTGACCCACTTGGGTCAGTCGCCTCCAATAGCAGACAGGCACGTGCTCGAACTTAACTTTGACCAACCCACGTGGGTCGGTCACCATGGGTCGGTCCATTCCAGAAGGTCTGGAAAGACTTTGACCGACCCACATGGGCCCGTCTCTCTAGGTCGGTCCATTCCAGTAGCTTTAGATGAGCCCGGGCTACCCACCTGGGTCGGTTGACTCTTGAAAGGCCAGTTTTCCACCAAAAACTTCTCGAAATGTTTTGTCATTCTTGATCTACTTCCCAAAGTGTTGAACCATGCCCAAAACATCTCTTTCACATCAAAAACATGCTCAAATAAGCTTTTAGCTAAATTATAACCAAAATTATATAAGTTCACCTATAGTAACGAAATGCTCTATAATGTTGTGAAATGGGTCAACAATTAAATGAAATTAAGATGAATGAAGACCTTATAATCAAACTATTTCATCACTTATCAACTCCCTCACACTTATCTATTTGCTTGTCCTCAAGCAAAACAAGGAACCCACAAGAAGGAGAAATATTTAAAGCAAACATGTGTACAAATGAATTCTTGGATAATAGTGAACAAAAAGGGTGGAAAAACTCACGAGGAGGCAAACCAACCTAATCATGGTGGCATAGGTGTGATTAGGGTAAATAAACAAATAAATGCTTAGGGTATGATCTAGAGTGCTTAAAAGTTCTTAAAGATTATGGAACTTGAAGAAATTTTACCATGGCCAACTTCTCTCAAGAATGGGCATTGAGGATAAAACAAAAGTAAAAGTAGAAATTTGCATTTGATTCATTATTGCAACAAGAGATGAGGAGAAATATTTAGGCATTTTGCCTTTGCATTCAAGAACACTCAACTCTTATTTTTGTTGGTTACCGATGGTATCTCTCAAGCCCCTTTTAAAAAATATTTTTTCACAAAGAAGCACCCTTTAGCAATCCCTAGACGAGAAGATAGAAAGAACCCCTAAACAATAAAAATTCACTGAAGATAAGGTCATAAGGTTGCACCGCATATTAAATGCTCCTCAATAGACAATTTTTGAAAATTTTGATAAAAAAATCCACCATTTCATAGGAAAATTTGCTTCCTATAAATGTAAATCCCAAATGTAAGCAATGAATAAGCATAAAGAATTGAGGAGTGCACAAAAAAAGGTCATTTACCCTACACTTAAATGGGACAATGTCCTCATTTTTCAACAATAAAATCAGGGAGAAATAAACATAATATCTTTTTAGAGCACGAAACATAGAGCGCTTTGCATTGTGTAGAAGTTAAAGGGGGAAGAACTATTACTCCCTTGATAAGGTATGAGTTGTTTGTTGGGTCCCCTACACTTTTAGGTGTCCGGGGTCGTTGAAGCGTTGTCTTCGATATTGAGAGCCAAAGGTTCATAGGAAAAATTCGTAAAAGTTTCTTTTGAATTGTTTCTAACTCATTCTTGGGGGTATACATGTTTCCATATTGTATATCTAAAATGCAAAAACAAAAACTATGGCGCAAAATGGATTTTGAAGAATGCTAAAAAATCCTAAGAAAGTTAGATACGCAAAAGGTGGAATCATTCAAGAGTATAGTATTATCATACGGAGAATTCAACTAGAAAGAGTACATAGTGCTGAAACTAACTAAGTTACAAAATCTTAGTACAGGAATGTAGAAAAACGGAGACTTAAACAATATCCAAAGTTAAACAAAAGTTTAGAAACAACATAACTTCCAAAAGTGAACATCAAAGAGCAAACTACTAGAGAGGCAGGCCACCACACTGGAACTTCGCTCATTGGTGTTGCATCTCTGCCTCGACCTGACACTGATAAGCCTTTAACTCCTCGTGAGAGACAACGTCGGACGGTGGCGGGGGAAGAGCTAGGAGGAGGCTGAGGCTATTATGGCGCTCTAAGCCGATGGTCCCGATGAGGATGACTCCCCGCTGTGCTGGCTCTATGCTGCCTCCACCTTCTGCGAACCAGCGTTGGTGCGAATACAACCCATCCTCCTCACTGAATAATGTATAAGATCCATAGGAGGGCAGACTAGCTCTCCCTCAGTAGGGACTCTGTGGCGAGAGTGCTGCCTCTGGAGTAAGTAAGGAAGGCCCAAGTGTTGGGTCTCCTTCTTATCAATGATGTGACAGAGATGATCGATCATGAGGTCTAACAGGGAGAGAGGCTTGTCGAGGTCCGGGGCAACCATATAGTCCATGAGGTAGTAGTTGGTGGATTTGAGGTCCTTTATGTCCCTCGGTAAGATATTATGGTGGATAAATGCCAACATGATCCGCTTAACCGGACCACTTACCTTTTCAAGGTCATGGTGACCCTGACATCCGTCCCTGCTTGGTTCTTCCATCTATTTTGGACTGGGAGGGTGGAAAGGTAGTGTCATTTGGGCTCCGAGGTCGCCCACGGAAATGCATGAAGTGCACCTCAGGTCGGCAGAAGAAAGCCCAAAGAAGCGCAAGAAATATTGCCTGGTGATGGTGGTCGGACGACCACTGAGAAACGAAGCGACCTCACCTCTCCTTTTGTCCGCCGTAGCGTTTGCATAGAACTCCTTAGTTAGCCTATGGTGGTATTAGCCTCCCATGGTCAGTATATAGCTCCACCCAATGTAGTCAAGATAAGACCGGAACTGCAGATCCGCCATGAGGGTAGGATCCACGGTCTGCTCCCTCACGATCTCTCGGAAGCGTGGAGAGTTGTACCATCGCTTGGCATCTTCACTGACGAGGATGCCACCAATTATGCCACTCTAAGAATGGGCCAACTCTCTATCCGGATCCTCATTTGCACTAGAGCTCTCACCAACTTTCCTCTAGGTGTTGCACGAGAGCTCTCACCAGCTTTCCTCTTGGTGTTGCAGCACGGATGTGAGCTCAATTTCTCTAAAATGGAAAATGAAAACAAAAAAACACAGACAAAAGAAAGAAAACGACAAAAAGATAAAGTTAAATAAATACATTAAAAGAGGATACAATAAATGATTAGCCAAAAATGATCCATGATGAGCACTTGAGAGAAAAGGATGACACATTTACGTGAAAATGTTGGCATAGTCTCCCCTGTTTTTCCTCCCTTTCCCGGTTCTAAGAACCTCCACAATTTCATCAAATTGATACCATTTGGCTCACCAAGAACTCCAACAAACAATGCCCGATGAAAATTCTAGGGTAGAACAATGATAAAGAACTCATTCACCATATGTAGTCACTAGAGCCACATCAAAATTCAATCCATGTAAGTGCACTACCCTAGGAAGTTACAGATCAATTATGCTCACTAATCATCCGACAACAATCACAAAGTAATAGCATAATTTAAACACAATTAAATGATATTAAACAAAGCAAAATTCAATTTAAGACATTAATCACAAAAATTATGCTAAAACAACCTCATTGCCAAGTTTTCCATCTCATTTTGAACACACACCCTATAATTAACAATTAGAAGCGATCCAAATCACTAAATTTCCAAAAATCACAAATTCTCACCTAAGGCTCTGTTTGGTTTGCTTGTAAATTAGAGTAAAGTAAAAATTCAACAAATTGACAAGTTAAGGTTAGAAACACATACCTTAATGTTTTGATGAAGAAAAGAGGCACAAATTGATAGATTTTGGGCACAAATTTGAGCAAATTCAAATTGGGGCGCTTTGGATGAGATTAGGGATTTATGGATTTTTTTTGTGGTGATTATGGGGTGTTTCTGGTTATAGCTTCAGGTGTCGGCATCGGCGCCGGGAAGGGAACACCACAGTCTGAGGTGCTCTGCGTGGTTGGAGTGTTGGGCAGAGTTTGGGCGGAAAATGTTGGGTGGTTTGGGGAAGAAGAGAACGACAAAGCATAATAGTTATACACAGCGTATATGCCCCTATTTTCAAAATATTTGACCCGATCGATCCACTGGGTCGGTCCTCGTGGGTCGGTTCAATTCCAGTAGGTTGTGAAATTTAAAATTCACTCGATCAACCCACTTGGGTCGGTCCTACTAGGTCGGTTGATTCTAGAAGGTTTTTGTTGGAGACTTGGTTTTGCAGATGATTGCCTCCTCAGTCAGAGTAGCTCTGCTGACAGACTTGGCGTTGTGGCTCACCAGTTCGAGTAGCTCTGCAGCAAGATCTGTACACCTGCCTCTGGTCAACCAAGGCGCGATACTATCGAGTGGCCCCGAATATCTCGGAGACGTGGAAGTGTGCCGATGTGTGATCGTGAAGCAACTAAGTACCTCCGATACTTAAGCATCCGAAGTTAAGTAGCTGCTGCGTGAAGGCATCTCCGAAGTTTTAGGAAACGGTTAAAGTTTTTTTTTTTGATAATTTGGGCAGATAGCCATAATATATTATAAGAAAAGAAGTGGATGGGTTGTGATCGGGCCTCATTAAAACCCCCCTAAGCAAAACCCGATGGGAAAAAGCTTAGGGAGGGAAAAGAGTACCCACCACATCCAAATACAAGCTAAACTGGCCAGTCTAACTAACTAATCCAACCAGAACACCTACACAACAAGGAAGCCTAAGAACAAGGTCCTCTCAACGTCAAACACACCTCCACAAAATCAATGAATAAGATAGACAAATAACAACACACGAACCCCACAAATGAAAAGACTAAGAAAACCTTCATGCCTAATCACGGCGCGAAAACACCACAAACTAGGCTACCCAAAAGAATCAAATTGTCATCTCTCCTTGGGCACACCGCCTCTCCAAGAGCAATTCAAGGCGATTACTTTTGACGGGCCTCATGTGTCTCCATCTGGGAATGAATTTGATTAGGATGTTGGCCTTAGTTAAGCTTGGATTAGGAACTTTGCAACCAAGTTTTAAAAGCAGATCAACACATTCCTCTACTTCCTTTTCTGGGTTAATGATTTTTCCTTTCTCATTTCTCGCTGGAACTTCCTTGCTAGATACCAAAGATGGAGGAGCATTATGGTGGAGCTCAACGAACAGATTAATACCATCTCTGTTTATTGGAGACTTAACCGGAGTTACTAGAGTGCTAACACCTTCTTCCCGCATATCTTCAATAAATAGCCGTTTTCCCTTATTCTCATTATTCGCGTCGCTAGTATTTATCTCTGTCCTTGAGCAACTAATCGCCGCCTGCAAAGGAGATTCCTGAAAGAAGGTGTTAGGAATAAAAACATCTTCCTCCTCTATTTCCTCATTACCTTGTTGCGACTCTTTTCCTTCATTTCCTTGTTGTGACTCGAAAGAAATGAGACCATCAGCACAGTTACTTATGTCACCTGTCGAGTGACTCGCCTAACTATCTTGGGACTTACCACAACTATTATTGTCGGCCAGGACAGGAGGCAGGGAGGACGCGCTCACATGCTCCTTCTCCACGTGGGCCATGCTTCCCACAATATTCCCAACGCGAGGTGATGCAACAATCGAGGGAGCATTAAAATCTGCCTCTCTATCTGTTTCGTTGATCCTCGGAAGCGGAGCCCCAGCAGCCTGCATGGAGACAAGATCCTGACCCACTAAAAGTGGTGTCTGAAGCACAACTGAAAAAGAAACTCCGGGAATAGGAACGGTTTGGGGCTCACGTTCTTCATCAGTACGTGACTGGGAGTCACTACCATGCAACATGCCTTCCCAATTAAATTCTCCTCCAGCTTCTTTATGTGGGTGGTCAACCTTCTGGGAATTTTGTTTCGCAAGGATATGGGCTTCCTCATCACCAGGCATCTGAACAATACTTTCGCTCGGGTCAACGCAAGTGACCCTTTCTTTGCCAACTTCAACAATTGAAACCGGAAAAGATTGACCCTCAACTTTGACCGCGATTTTCAAATTAATCAGCTGGAGGGTCGACGTTTCTATGTGTATGCGGATTTGTGCATTCTCAACAAAATGGTTTTCTTCCTCTTCAATCTTGATGACATCACCCACTGTCTGTGCAATTTTACGCACGTTTAATTTGTTCCATGCATGAAGGGGGATACCCCGTAGGACAACCCACGTCCTACGTTTCTCAACTTGATCACTCCTTTCCCATTGATGGATTTTCCATCCTTCACTAGTAGCTTGAGCATGGGCAACAACTTCCATTGCTTCATGTGTTGAGTTGAAGAGCATGAGAAATTTTCTTCTAGACTAACACCTTAGACTAACACCTCAGACCTACTCGGTCAGCACCCCGATCCCATCAAGTGGTATAAGAGCCTGCGTTGGCTGGCAAATCTCTCAAAATGGTGGAAATCTCAAATTCCAACAATAACAACAGAATGCAGGTGGAGAACCCAAAGCTAACCTCCACAAACTACAACATGTGGAAAAACGAGATGGAGTCGCACCTCCAGTCACTCAATCAACAACTCTGGACGGTAGTGACAAAAGGAAACTTCCTAGTACCTGAAGGGAAAGATCCAAGCTCTTACACGGCTGAGGAGCGCAGATGTGTTGAGCTAAATGCCTAAGCCGTACGAGTCATCTACACAAGTCTCTCTCCACCCGAAAGAAGAAGAGTGTATCACATCAAGGTAGCAAAAAACATTTGGGATCACCTTCGAGCTGTTCACGAAGGAAATACCGAGCTTCGAAAATCAAAAATACAAGAGCTGGAGATGGACTACGAAAACTTCGTGGGGAAGCCTGGAGAATCCCTCAGCGACATGCTTGCACGATTCATTGAACTCACTGCTACCATGGAAGAGCTACATATTGGAGAATCAAATGAAAATATCAACAACAAATTTCTGGATAGTCTGGGTGAAGAATGGGCTGAGAGTGTTATCTCCACGAAGGCTTCCAAAAGCCTAGAAAAATGGACCTTGACTGACCTAGGGTCCTATCTTCAGTCCATCAACAAATACAAAATGAATATAAAAAATAGAGGTAATGCTTCTCACTCAAAGCACACTGTCTCCTATTATAATGTGAATCAAGCTTTGCAGGTGAAGACCAAATCCAGCCAGATACCAGCTCACCAGAATGAGTCATCCCATTATGAGACTACCTCTCCAAATCAAGATTAATCCAGCACTATGAGACACTCTGATTGACGACATAATAGAGGAAGGATCAGCAAATACCTTCGAAGATATGGCCATGCTGGTCAAGAACTTTAAGAAGTTCATGCGAGATCGATCAGAAAGAAACAGTCCAAACAGGTTTAGCCAAAACCAAAATCGACCATATCAATCATACAACCATAATCAGCAAGGGAATACTAGAACCGGAGACCGAGTATGCTTTAAATGCCTGAAACCGGGGCACTACGCCAACAACTGTCCACTCAAGAAGAAAGACGATCGGGAGCAATCATCACTGATGGCAAATTCAGCATGAGGAGACTCTGACTCGGAAGAACCTGAGATCGGAACATCAAGCTTAATCTGCCTCATGGCTCACATAAATCAGGTATGCGAGAGTCCCTCTTCAGAGGTAACTGAAAATTTCTCAGACTCATATGTTGTTCCTTCTTTAGATTTATCCACTTACTACATAGACCCCAATCATCCTGAATTCGAGTTAACTGAAGAACAAGAAAGGATAGCTTCTCTTTACGAAGAAATTCATGTGTTAAAAGGTCATGTCAACAACGACCGTCTCAAACTTCAAAAGTCTGAAGAAAAGACCGAAAAACTTGAAAGTGAGTTAAGAGATGCTCATAGTCTCATCAACTCTTTAAGAACCCAAGTTATGTCCCTACAGAAAAATCGTTCCAAAATCCCTCAAAAATTCTTCAAACCGATTACCTTTGTTCGTGAGGTCGCTACCATGCAAAAACCAAAATTCTTTGAAAACAAACTTCTAGAGTCAAATGAAAGGCAAGTTCGACTCGAGAAAGAGGCCGATTCCCTGACAATCGCTCTTAAAAAGGCACAGATGGAATCGGTCTCATCATCGAATCCCCCTCACTGGCTGAAAAACAAAGGCAAAGTCAATCTGCCCAAAATTGCTTCAAAACCCAACGATCTTCAACGAAGAAAATTCCAAAAAGAAAAATTTGAAAACAAATTTTGTTGGCAAAGGAAGTATGTTCACCTACCTTCTCTATTAATTTGTGGCTACTGTGGTCATGACGGGCACATTCACTCATCATGTCACAAACTTGGTAGAACTTATCTTTCAATATGCAACGTCTACATACTCTGTCTAAATCAAGACATCTTCACAGCTCTTTTGCTACACAAAGGGAACCCAAGTTCGCCCGGGTTCCTAAGTCTAACCTCTAATTGTTTTGTAGGGAGAGGAGACCGTGGACAATGACTCTTGGTTTCTAGATAGTGGGTGCTCATGACATATGACAGGAGACCCTGACAAGTTCACGACTCTCTCTCAACACAACGGGGGAATGGTAACTTTCGGTGACAATGCTCATGGTGAAATCATTGGTATTGGAACCGTCGGTAATCCCTCCTACTTTAAGATAGAAAATGTTTATTTAGTAGATGGTCTTGGACATAGTCTTCTAAGTATCTCTCAGATATGTGATCTCTCTAACGTTGTTCTATTTTCGGCCTCTGGCTGCAAAATCTTTGATGAGCAAACAGGTCTTCTAAAAGCCACTGGTGTAAGGGTGCACAATCTTTATAAGTTATCCCTTGAACACCCTAACCTAGACGGCACTCTCTGTCTCAGTGTACAGGACAAAAATATTTCCTTATGGCACTCTCGTTTAGGTCATGCACACGGGAAACTTCTTCTAGACAGACTCACTCTGTCCTACGTGCATACAAGGGAAACATTCAGGAGCAAGCTTCCCAGGTAAACCAGAGATGTCCACAACATCTCTGTTGGGTCTACTACACATGGATCTATGTGGACCAATACGTGTTCAAAGCAAGAGTGGTAAGAAGTACATTCTAGTCATCGTAGATGACTACTCGCGCTGGACATGGGTACTCTTTCTTAAGAACAAATCGGAGACATTTTCCGAATTCGAAACTCTTTTCCAAATGATTACTAACAAACTGTCCACTTCAGTCAAAACAATCTGTTCTGATAACGGTACAAAATTTTACAATATCCAGTTTTCAGAGTTTTGCAGGACAAAGGGAATCATGCATCAAACATCAGCTGCTCGTACTCCACAACAAAACGGAGTAGTAGAACGAAAGAACCGCACTTTAGTAGAATTGGCAAGAACAATGCTCATTGATAGTAACCTTCCAGCTTCATACTGGGCAGAAGCTATCAACACCGCAGCATATATTCTGAATCGCTTGTCACTTCATCCCTTCATCGACAAAACACCATACGAAATTCTCAAAGGTCATCCTCCCCCTGTCACTCATCTGTGTCGCTTTGGGTGCAAGTGCTTCATTCACAACAATGGAAAGGATAATCAAGGCAAGTTTGCCTCCAAAAGCGATGAGGGAATATTCCTTGGGTACTCATCCCAAAGCCGAGCTTACAGAGTTCTCAACAAATGAACAAAATGCCTTGAAGAGAGCCCTCACATTCGTTTCGAAGAACTTTCTAACTCCAGTGATTGCGAGAACAACCCACACATACCTCATGAAGATGCCCAAGATACAACCTTTATTGAAATTCCTGTAGCAACCATCCCTTTACCCCAAACGCCTCTTCCGACAGACTTATCCTCCAACAACACGATGACCCTGATGACTCGTTCAAAGATGCCTCACCTACCCCCATAGATGACCTACCACCTCCCCCTTACACCACAACTACCACCACACCTCAAAATCACCAAACACCAGAAACCTCCACTAGCCTACCCTCAAGCTCCGCAAGAAAATTCCAACAAGCCTCCGCTCACCCAATCACCCAAATACTAAGTGATCCCAATAAAGGTGTTCAAACACGCAGCGAGATCAATCAAAATCTCTGTGCCTTTAATGCCTTCATATCAGCAATTGAACCAAAAAATGTCCAACAAGCCCTAGGGGACCATGACTGGATACTCGCAATGCAAGAAGAACTACATTCTCTGCAACGCCATTCGGTTTGGCGACTTGTTCCCTGTCCAACAAACCATAAACCAATTGGTACCAAGTGGATGTTTCGCAATAAGCTAGATGATCAAGGAAACATCTCTCATAACAAATCTAGACTCGTGGTTCAAGGCTACGCCCAAGCTGAAGGAATTGTTTACGATGAGACTTATGCTCCAGTTGCTCAAATTGAGGCAATTCAAATACTCGTGGCCTACGCGGCTCATCGAGGTATGAAGCTTTACCAAATGGATGTAAAAACTGCATTTTTACATGGATACATCGACAAGGATGTTTATGTTGCTCAACCACCGGGATTCGAAGACCCACTCCACCCTGAGTATGTCTACAAGTTAGACAAAGCGTTATATGGCCTGAAGCAGGCACCACGGGCATGGTATGAACGTCACTCATCCTACTTATTGTCTCATGGATTTATCCGAGGTAAGGTTGACAAAACTCTTTTTACTCTCACCGAAGGTGAAGACATACTCATTGTTCAGATCTACGTGGATGATATAATATATGGATCAACTATTCCTGAATTATGTTCATTCTTTTCTGATCTCATGAGTAAAGAGTTTGAAATGAGTGCTCTTGGAGAATTAAAATTCTTTTTAGGTCTTCAAATCATTCAGCAAGAGAACGGGACTCAAATTCATCAACAAAAATACATCCAAGAGCTACTAATCAAGTATAAGATGCAGGATTCCAAAGCTACACCCACTCCAATGTCCGCAACCGAAAAACCACATCTGGATGAAAAAGGAATTGCTGTTGATGCCACACTATACAGAGGTATGATAGGTTCTCTCCTTTACTTAACAGCAAGTCGACCTGACATTCTCTATGTTGTATGTCTCTGTGCAAGATTTCAGGCAAACCCAAAAGAATCGCACCTACAAAGTGTAAAACGCATCTTTCGCTATTTAAAAAACACCCAGGACATGTACCTCTGGTACCCGAGTACTCCTAATTTTACTCTAATGGGTTACAGTGACTCTGATTTTGCAAGTTCCTTATTAGACATGAAAAGCACATCTGGTACCGCACAATTTTTGGGACTATGTCTTGTAGCCTGGAGTTCCAAGAAGCAAAACACGGTAGCCTTGTCATCTGCTGAAGCCGAATATGTCTCCGCAGCTGCTTGCTGTGCACAGATACTATGGATACAACAACAACTACAGGACTATCTCATTCCTCCCACTTGTACTACAATTTTCTGTGACAACAATAGTCCTATTGATCTATCTAAAAATCCTATTCATCATTCCAGGACAAAACACATTGAGATCCGTCACCACTTCTTAAGGAATTGCGTTGAAAAAGGGCTAATACAACTAGAATACGTTCCTACTTCCGATCTACTTGCAGACATATTCACCAAACCGTTGCAACGAGGCCCATTTGAAACTTTGCGTTCACAACTAGGTATGACCCGTATGACTTAGCTAAGGTTGTATCTCCTTCTCCCGTTTTCCGTTGTTTGGGTGAAATGCATGAATACATCTGATGACCTAGTTGTCTGTCATATAAACAACACACCGGCGCATCAAAAACAAGAGTCTTTACATATGAAAAAACTACCCGCAAAATTTTTGCCCTGTAATCCACTACTAATTCTCTCACCCAAGCAGCTCAACCCTAACCCTAAGCAAACCTCCATGTTTTCTGACGCCAACTTACCCGATGATCCACAACTTCTCCAAGCCCTAATCAACAAGCTCACCTTTCTACAAGCCAAACAAACACCCACCTCCACCTCTGACTCCACCGTTGTCGCACCCCCATGTCAATCAACACCCACCCCATTGCCTAACGTCTCTACTGACCCCACACTCATCGTCAACCCTATAGCGTCACTTCCATTGGAATACACACCCTCTCCCACCAAATAATCCTCACCACCAACCTCCCCGATCATACACACCACATACACCGTAACCAAATCCCCATCAAACATCTAGTTTGGCTCAATTCCCCCCTCTGATCAAGAAAATCAAAACCCACAACCCACCTCCCCTACCAAAGAACCGGCAGAGGTACAAGAACTTGAAACCCAACCTATTGCTCTTGAACACTCTCCTCCCCCAAAGAAAACCCGACGTTCAAAATCCAATGTTCCTCGGCCTCCTCCTACTCGAACCCTTCGATCAAGGGCTAAATGCCAACCTTCATCTTCAAAATCCACTCCTGAAGTCCCAGTCACTTCACCATCCCAAGTTTTCACAGCACTAGCTGAAGAAAAGCCGCAAAGCACCATAAACTCGTTAACTCAAGTTTTCTCCGACACAACAACAACTTCAACTAGAAAGTGACTCCGTCCTCGCTCTGAGTCCGTCCCACCATCACCTGCTCCAAGGCTAGGCCTTATCGACACCCACTCTGCTGTTTACTCCCTACCACCAGATGATTCGCTGAGTCACAAAATTTGGTGAAAGGAAAGCTACTCGATATGGAGTGGTTACACTCAATGGAGTTTGATATGTTTGAAGAGATGCTCAGATTCAGAACTGGATCCACTTGTTCCACGACATTCAAACCTACCATGAAAACGAAGCCTACCAGTTCTACCAAAACTGCGTCATTCGTAAAGGGAAGATAATGACCGAGGTATATGAAAAAGCTATCATTCTTGATTCCAACTCCATTGCAAATCATTTGGCCATCCCAACTAGCGGACTAGAATCCTATGATAGGGCTGAATTTCTTGATCTAGGGTTTATAACTGAAAGAGGTTTATGATTTCTTTCTACCCAATACCAAAGTTGGTCACTCTTTAGACTGACCCGCTTTGTCAAACACTCACCAGATGCTCCATACCTTGGTGATAAAAAACCTAGTACCTAGAAAGGAAGGAAACCAGTTTGTCCGCCCTCTTGATCTTACAATAATGTACTGCCTGATTCATCACCAAAAAATAAACCTCCCGAAACTCATTCTCAATCACATAGCCTCAACCATCTCTTCACCCCGACACTCTCTGGGGTATGTATTTTGGCTACCAAAAATCCTCACCCACTGTGAAATCACCATCGATCCCTCTAAAGCCAGTCGTATCACCAAAACTGACATTCTTGGTCAAATTTTGTACAACAAAACACCATCCTTTCAGATCAAGTCTGTCTCTAAGCCAATTCCTCCGACCAAAAAACAAGCCCTTCCAAAGACAACATCCACTCCTGACACAACAACTCTCACTGAAAGAGTCACTGCGATCGAGAACAAACTCGCCACTCTATCCACAAAGATCGATATGCTCATCGACGTCCTCAACAACAACCACAAGAAGACGATGAACATCTTTGCAGGCGGAGTCCAGAAACTAGCGGAGGAGTTCAGAGAGACTTTTGCTGAAACCCTGGCAGCTGCGAAGGCGATAGATGATGCTGAGGCTTCGGGGGAGATGGGGCGCCGGCTGTGGACACAAGAATGGATCGAGGAGATGACTAACCCTTTACCCCACCCCCTAAAACCCCTAGGTTGACTGATTTTTTTGAATACTTTTGAATTGCGCTGGTGGATTGTTTTGTGACTTTTGGATTATGTGTTGTTTGGATATTGTTAATGCGTTTCCCCTGATGTTGGCAAACGGGGGAAGCGGTGTATCCCGCGGCTGGTTTATGCAGGCGACTATGTGTGGACACTGAGTGCCTCTGAAGGCCTCATCTTGTTTCGGATTGGTTTTATTTCTGTTAAGTAGTTTCTGAAGTAGTTCCGTACTATAGTTTTATTTGCTCTTATCAACTGCATTAGCTTAAGGGGGAATATCTGTTTAAGGGGAACAAACAGTGAGTTGTTTTCCTGAGATAGTTGCTCTGTCTTGTTTTCTTTTTGCAGGCATAATTTTTAAAGACTTCAAAGTTCGCGCCGGATACACTGAGTTTTCCATCATCAGCAAAAAGGGGGAATTTTGTTGGTGACTTGGTTTTACAGACGATTGCCTCCTCAGTCAGAGTAGCTCTGCAGAAAGACTTGGCGTTGTGACTTACCAGTTCGAGTAGCTCTGCAGCAAGATATGTACACCTGTCTCTGGTCAACCAAGGCGCGATACTATCGAGTGGCTTCAAATATCTCGGAGACGTGGAAGTGTGCACGACGTGTGATCATGAAGCAACTAAGTACCTCCGATACTTACGCATCCGAAGTTAAGTAGCTGCTGCGTGAAGACATCTCCAAAGTTTTAGGAAACGGTTAAGTAGTATATAAACATAGGGTTGTACATACTTCCGGGGTGTGTTCTAGACTATTATTCTTAGAGAGAAAAACACCGTTTGAGGGAGAAAGTATTTTGAGAGATCTTAGAAAGATGTTGTCAATTGGCTTAGGTATTTATTACCTAAAGAGCACATATAGAACACTCCCCTTTACTCCTTGTTACATATTGATCAAAGCCAAGAGTAGAGCGAGTGTTGGATGAGACAGAATACTTCTGTCGAATCCCATGATAGGAAGCTAGGTCGTAATTCACATTGAATTTCAATACAAGCAGAATCCTATCTTGTCAATTTTAAACAAAAGCTTCCACGTTATTATTTTCTACAAACATTTATTCTTCAAGCAGAGTTGGTATGAGACTAACACCCCAGACCTACTCGGTCAGCACCCCGATCCCATCAGTTTTTCACCAACTCGACCGACCATGTGGGTTGGTTGAAACCCGGGATCTCAATTCTGCTACGATCGAGTCCTATGGGCCGGTCAGACCAAATTTTCTCCTAATCAATTTATTTCTTCACCAAAGCATTCATTGACACCCACAAAACATGAAAACATCAAAAAAATCTAGAAAAAACATAATATAGTATTAACACAGGCATAAACAAATAAATTAATCAACTACACTAAAGACAAGAAATGAGATGGAAATAAATTCGGGTTGCCTCCCGGAAAGTCTCCCTTCTTTTTAAGGTCTTTGGCTAGGCCATATTTAAGCCTAGAACAAACCTTGGGGTCTTGTAGGTAAGAGCTTGAGCCTCTATTGTAACACCCTGTATTTTTGCCTTAAATGAAAGTATACGAAAATACAAATCTAACGGCGCAAACGGATTCAAAAATGGACCTCAAACGAGTCCTAAAACTGCAAATTAACCTTTGTCCGAACTTGTGTCCGGACGTATGATGTTCGGACAGAAGTCGAGAATAAAACAAACTGAGAAAACCAAATGTCCGAACTTGTGTCCCGACATAGATGTTTGGACACAAGTCGAGAGTTTAGAAAATCTAGAGATAGAAGCGTCCGAACTTGTGTCGGACATTGGAAGTTTGGACACAAGTCGAGAGTGAAATCAGAAGAGGTCCGAGCTTGTGTCTGGACATTGATATTCGAACACAAGAAGAGTTAAAACCAATAGGCGTCAGAACGTTGGTACAGACTTCTAAGTTCGGACATAAGCCGAGAATTTTAAGTTGGATTTGTCCTCGCATGTTGTCCGAACATGTAAGTTCGGATAGATGTTCGGACACACACATACAACGAAAAAGAAAGAATACTCTCGGGGCCTGTCCGAACATTGATGTCTGGACGGACGTTCGGACAGGTCCAGAATTGCAATTTCCAGTTTGAAAATAGAGTTCGAAAGATACCAAAATATTTATGAAATTGATGTCAGTAGATAGGGAAGTACTTCAATAAACTCAGATAGCATTAGGTACAAAATAAACACAACGGAAGCAACAATTAAATCAACATATGAAAACCTTAAAATGGTGTATAATCGTCAAAGAACATTACTCTGGACATAACAGTGAAAAGTTTGATCAAATAGCAGCGGAAATATAATCACCAGGGCGTTACCGCCACACTCAATACCTATTGAGTGCTCAGGCCTAATCCAACCAAAACAATTCCAAAAGATTACTCAGACATTGTGATTCGAACAAAGTGTTTCAATTCAACAAAACTCATCTTAATAACTCAGAATTAACTCCATCTTCCCTAAACTATGTGACAGCGCATTCCCACTCCCCAATTCAGCCATAGTTACCTGTGATCGAAAACAATATACAAAAAGCACGATGGGATCACGTAAATCAGTGAAACTGAGTAACATTGCCTCATAGTGTAAAATACATTTTAAAACTCTTTTGGATTTACAAACAATGACTCATAACAGAACGTTCACCTATCACCAAAAACAATAGAGGAAGCTTTCACCAGAATTCCAATCATAATATACATAGACGGACACCCAAATTGGGGCCGCGACAATATCATTACCACCTCACCTTAAGTCCTTAAGTGTGCACACCCCCCAGAAGGTACTTCTGACCCAAAGGTGTAGATCATAGAGTTTACTGCATATCAATGTTCGCAGGCAATTTCAATGTATTGATATATGGTGTACATAGTACCAATAATTACATGGAGCACCATAAAGGCACCAACAATTTATACGGAGCACCATAAAGGTACCAACAAAGTAATCCATCCAGTGAAAGTCTCCCAAAACCATAATCCATTCTAGTTGAAAAGTCCTTGAAACCAGAACACATGGGGAAATAATCCCCAATCTCCAAAAATCCCCAAACCAGGGTTTTAACAATCCATCAATAATTCACAAACCACACAAGAAAAAAATTATGAGCACAGATGTTTATGTGAATATGCTCACCACTACGAAGATGAACCAACCACACCACTAGTAGTGCTCGTCAGAGAATTCGGGTCTAGAATTGCAGACAAGATTACCAATCAGAACCATAACAATACAACCCCAAATAATCCCAAGCCTTAATAAGTAATAGACCTTACCCCTTATACCTAAACCGGCACCAGGGAAGACACTTATCAGTTGCAGGAAGGAAGAACGAGAATTTGGAAATTTTGGAGAAAAGCGTAATAACATCACGAAGAAGATGATGGGGAGATCGTGAATTAAATTGAGTAGTTTTGGTAGAGAAAAAGAAATAATATTATTTGGATATTAAATATATTTGGTTTTAAAAAAAGGAGAAAGAAATAATCTACATTGTAAATAGTTTTGGAAAACGTATTCAGCAATTAGGCTGCAAATAATTTGAAAGTTAGATTGAATAACCAACGTTGTAATCAATTTGAAAATAACTAGATTCAACAGGTTAGATAAACAAGGAGTAGTTGTTAATTGGAAATTAAAATAAGAAAAGAAATAGTCTAGTTATTGGGAAGAGATAAGGATGAATAGAAAATATCTTCTAAGGGGAGATATTTGTTTAACGGCATGTAAATAGATTTCAAGAAATCATTTACGTGAAGAGTGGGAATCGTGGTAACGGTAATGATAGATAAATATCTAGTATTTAATAAAATTTTGGGAAGGAAAATGTGAGGGAAATATGTTTAAATTATAGTATAGGAGAAGGAAGAAAATGCAAAATAGTTAGGGCATCCACAATGGTTTTAAGTTTCTTAACACATTCCTAGGTGCCATGTCATCTAAAAATTATATTTTATTACTTAAGAAACTCTATTCACTACAATAACAAAGTTTCTTAATCTTCTCTCTCTTAATGAACGACCAATAAACTATCACTACTTAGATGTGAGATAAAATATGAAAGAGAGAGATACACATAGGTGGGTCTAATGTGTCATAAAAAGTGGGGTTCTTATTTAAGAACCTTGGAGAGAGAAAATGGGTGGAATCCACACCATTGTAGAACATTTCACATATGTAACCGTGTCAAGAACCCATATTGTGGATGCCCTTATGCAGCTTCCCTGGGCCTTTATTAACATCACTCTCGACTAACCAATCTTATTATATATGTTCTAATATAATGTCTAATTCATTAATTCCAACTATATAGTACACATATTCTAACTCAAATGACACGGGTATTTCATCACATCCCCCTTAGAAAAAAGCTTCACCCTCGAAGCTAAACCTAACCTTCTGCCGAAGCAAAAGTTGATTCTGAAAGCGCCTAATCGAATTGATCAATGACTCAATTTTTAAACTGTTACCTGCTCGATGAGCTGTGGATACTTCTTCTTCATTTCCTCCTCGACCTCCCATGTTGCCTCTTCGGTCCCATGATTTGACCATAGCACCTTGACCATTCGAGTGGACTTCGATCGGGTCTTTCTGGTCTTGGTATCTAGGACTATGATAGGGTACTCCTCGTAAGATAAGTTCTGCATCAACTCCAGCACCTCTAGCTGCAGAACATGGGACGAGTCAGGAATATACCGCTTCAACTAGGAAACCTGGAAGACGTTATGGACTCTCTCCTGTTCACCAGGAAGTGCCACTCTGTTGGCCACCTCCCCAATTCTCTCTAAAACTTCATAGGGACCCACGAACTTAGGGCTCAACTTCCCTTTCTTTCCGAATCTGGTTACCCCTCTCACAGGAGACACCTTCAGGAAGACTCTATCCCCTACCTCGAACTCAACCGGTCTCCGCTTCAAGTCGACATAAGACTTCTGCCTATCCTGGGCAGCTTTCATTCAACTTTGGATGATTTGGACCTGCTCCATGGTCTCCTCTATCAGCTGAGGTCCCAATACCACCGTCTCACTGATATCGCTCCAACACAATCGGGTCCTACACTTCCTTCCGTACAAAGCTTCATAAGGAGCCATCTTTATGCTGGCGTGATAACTATTATTGTACGAGAACTCCACCAGGTGTAGCATGTCTGCCCATGAACCCTGGAAGTCCATTATGCACGCCCGAAGCATATTCTCCAAGGTTTGGATGTCCTCTCTGTCTGACCATCTTTAGCTGGATGGAACGCGGTACTCAACTTCAATTTTGGTACCCATGGATTTCTGAAACTGCTGCCATAAGGGAGCCAAAAATCTAGAATCTCGATCGGATATAATAGTCTCGGGCACCCTATGATACCTCACCACATCCTTGATGTATGCATCTACCAGTTGACTCATAGACCAAGTGCTCTTCATAGGTATGAACCGAGCAGACTTGGTGAGTTGGTCTATGATCACCCAAATTTGGTTGACTCCACCCTTCGCTGATTGTAGTCCAGCCACGAAATCCATAGAGATGGAGTCCCACTTCCATTTGGGTACCTTCAAAGGCTGCAACAGTCCTCCCATTCTCTTGTGCTCGAATTTCACCTTCTGGCAAGTGAGGTATCTCGCCACAAACTCTGCTACTTCTCTTTTCATCTTCGGCCACCAGAACCGCTTCTTCAGATCTTTATACAATTTGTCACCGTCTGGATGGACTGAATATGGAGTATTGTGAACCCCCTCATCAGTTTCTCTTCCACGTCTACACACGCCTGAGGAACACACCACCGGCCCCTGAATCTGAGACTGCCGTCGCTGTGGATCTCAAAGCCCTCTACCTTACCATCCTTCATCTTCTCCCATATCCTTTCCAACTTTACATCACCAGACTGTCCCTTGAGGATCTCCCCATAAATGTCAGAAGAGACACTCATGTGGAACAACCTCACCTCCCAATCTACATCGCCTGACTCCATCACCTCCAAGTTCAGCTTTTGGAAGTCACAAACCAGTTCGTCCGGGAGAACCCACATCGAGTTCACCGAGTGACTCCTCTTCCTACTCAAAGCATCTACCACAAGATTGGACTTCCCCTCATGATACAAAATCTCCAGGTCGTAATCCTTGATCAGCTCTAACCACCTTCTCTGCCTCATATTCAATTCTTTCTGTGTGAAGATGTACTTGAGCTTTTATGGTCTGTGTAGATCTTGCATGAGACACCATAGAGGTAGTGTCTCCAAATCTTAAGTGTAAAAACTACCACCGCCAATTCCAGGTCATGCGTCGGATATCGAGTCTCATACTCCATCAGCTGCCTCGATGCATAAGCTATGACCTTCCCGTGTTGCATCAGAACGCATCCAAATCCATACTTGGATGCATCACTGAACACCTTGAATCCCTCTGTTCTTAAAGGCAACATCAGCACTAGAGCTGTGGTCAACCTCTCCTTCAGCGTCTGGAACGCCTTCTCGCAATCATCGTCCCACTAGAACTTCACCACACTCTTCCTAAGGCTGGTGAGCGGCCTCGCTATCTTCAAGAAATCTTTTACAGACCTCCTGTAGTATCCAGCAAAACCCAGGAAACTATGGACCTCCGTTAGATTACTTGGTCTTGGCCACTCCTTCACAGCCTGAATCTTTGATGGGTCCACCGAGATGCCAACCTTGGTGATGATGTGGCCTAGAAATGCCTCCCGATCCAGCCAGAAGTCGCACTTGGATAGCTTTGCGTACAACTACTGCTCTCTCAGTATCTGTAATACCAGCCTCAAATGCTCCTCATGCTCCTGCTCATCCTTGGAATATATTAGAATGCCATCTATGAACACCACCACAAACCAGTCTAGGTAAGGATTGAAGATCCGGTTCATGAGGTCCATAAAGATAGTAGGAGTGTTCGTCAATTCAAAAGGCATGACCAAGAACTTGAAATGCCCATATCTAGTCCTAATGGCTGTCTTTGGGATGTCTTTCTTTTCAACTTTGAGCTGATGGTAGCCGACCTCAGGTCAATCTTCGAGAAAATTCCTGCGCCCTGAAGCTGGTCAAAGAGATTATTAATCCTCGGCAGCGGATATCTGTTCTTCACAGTGATCTGGTTCAGCTCTTGGTAGTCAATACGTAACCTCATGCTCCTATCCTTCTTCTTCACGAACAGGACAAGAGCTCCCCAAGGTGATACACTCGGGCGAATGTACCCCTTCTCCAAGAGGTCCTCCAGCTAGGCCTTCAACTCCTTCAACTTTGATGGTGCCATACAGTATGGGGCTTTCGAATTGGGTGTGACCCTGGCACCAGGTCGATACTGAACTCTACTTCCTTGTCTGGCGGCATGCCAGGGATCTCGTCGGGGAATACGTCCGGGAATTCGTTCACCACACAGATCTCTTCTTTCTTATCTGCCTCTCGGCTGAAATCTTGAATGTAGCAGAGGTACGCCTGCTGCCCTTTCTTCACCTGGGCTAAAATGGACATCGCGAAGACGATCTTCACCCCGGGCTTCTCCTCCACATTCTTGTAAGAGACCTCTGTCATGATGGCCCTTTTAGCGTGATCTTCTGCTCACCACAATCGATCCTCCCCTTGTATTTGCTCAACCAATCCATCCCCAAGATGACATCGAAGTCGGACAGAGCAAACTGGATTAGATCTATTACAAAGTTCTCCCCCTTAATGTCTATACCTACGTCTTTCATCATATTCTTATAGGTAATCACCTTCCCCAAAAGTATGGATACAACTATAGGTGCAGTTTAACTAGTCTTTAATCCCAATTTCCCAACAAAATTATCAGAAATAAAAGAATATGAAGCTCCCGTGTCAAATAGAAAACGTGCAGGAGTACCAAGCACAGTGAAGGTACCTGCTAGCACATCTGCTTCGGCCTCATCTTTGGCCCACTCATCACGTTAATCTTGCCTGGAGCCCGGTACTGGTTGCCTAAATTCTCCCCTTGGCCCCCATTGCCTCCATTACCGCCCTCACCGTTGCCACACTGGGGAGCGTCTCCACGCTGGTTCTGGTTCGGGCCTCTGCTCTGCGGGCCAGACTGCCGATACGAACGGTCACCACCATAGGCTCACTGCTAATAGCCTCCCTGAGGGCTCTGGAAACATTCAAACGCCCGGTGACCTTGCTTGCCACATCTATAGCAGGTGATCAGGTTCCCCTCGTAGTCCTTGGCTGTGTTGTCCTTGTTACAATTCTTGTAGTAGAAGTGTCTCTCTCTCCTAGGCTCTCCCCTTTAGGGCTGGTTCTGGGATCGATTGCCCCATCTTTGATCACCTCTTTGGTTTCCACCATACCTCTGCCTCCCGTCTCTCCCATCCGAGTGAGGCTTCCACCTCTTCTCCTGGTTCGGCCACTGAGACTGGTCCTGTAGACCCCGGGACTCTTCTCCTCCCTTCAATTTCCTCTTGTTGCTTGCCAGAACCTCCTTCCTCTTCTGCTGCACCCTATACAGGTTAGCAGCCTTTCCGTACGCATCCTGGAGGGTCGGGATGGTCAGGACACTCAGGGCCTCCTGCAAATTCTAGTTCAGTCCACCTACAAACCTTCACACCTTGGACGCTTCGTCTGGGACCATCGTCGGTGCAAACCTTGCCAGCTCTAGGAATTTTTAGTGGTATTCCTTCACGCTCATGGCCAGCTGCTTAAGCTCTGAGAACTCCAAATATTTCTGCATCTTGAAGTGCTCCGGGTAGAAGCGCCTCCTCATAGCCTCCTTCAGGCCGTCCCAGCCAAAGTCAGGTCCCGCCAGTAGCACATCTTTGTTGGTAGACCACCAGATATCGGCCTTGCCCTTGAAGTAGTTGACGGCCCCATTCACACGTCTATTAGCTGGGCAGTTGATTGCCTTGAAAATCTTGTCAAATTCATGAATCCAATCCTCGAGTAGCACCGGATCCTCTTCCCGAGCAAATGAAGTAGGCTTCAGATGAGCGATTCTTTTTGTGTAGTCCTCGGACACGTTGTCTCTCTATGCATTCCTTTGGACTATCTGCCCCAGGTTCAGTGCAAGCTCCTAAAGATGCCTTAGAGGGTAGTTGCCTACCATGTTAGTCTGCCGGCTCCTGCTTCTTGTATTGTACGAAAAATTCAGCCTGTCAGCCAGTCCTGCACCCCCTTAGAGCTCTAAGCAAACTCCTGATTACGAATTATTAAATTAAATAAGCAACACTCACTCTCATACCCCGGAAATTAGTTTCCTATCCCATAGTAGAAGCTAACACCATATAACTTGCATAATAGCAAAGTCAATATACACGCAATGTCATCCAATGTATTAACACCACTTCCAAGATAGTAGTACACTCCCAACGTATATAGTTCACATATCCACACATTGTAACACAATAACAAATAACATCACATACAACTGTAATTCCCCAAGATGGCTTACCCCATTTTAATCCCTTTTTAATCCAATTCTTATCTTATTTCGAAAACCATGCTCTCATACCACCTTGTAACACCCCGTATTTTTGCCTTAAATGAAAGTATACAAAAATGTGAATCTAATGGCGCAAACAGATTAAAAAAACGGACCTCAAACGAGTCCTAAAACTGTAAATTAACCTCTGTCCTAACTTGTGTCCCGACGTCTGATGTTCGGACACAAGTCGAGAATAAAATAGACTGAGAAAACCAAATGTTCGAACTTGTGTCCGGACATAGATGTTCGGACACAATTCGAGAGTTTAGAAAATCTGGAGATAGAAGCGTCCGAACTTGTGTCCGACATTTGAAGTTCAGACACAAGTCAAGAATGAAGTCAGAAGAGGTCCGAGCTTGTGTCCGGACATTGATGTTCGGACACAAGTCAAGAGTTAAAACCAATAGGCGTCCGAACGTTGGTCCGGACTTGTAAGTTCGGACATAAGCCGAGAATTACAAGTTGGATTTCGTCCTGGCATGATGTCCAAACATGTAAGTTCGGATAGATGTTCGGACACACACATACAACGAAAAAGAAAGAATACTCGCGAGGCCTGTCCGAACATTGATGTCCAGACGGACGTTCGGACAGGTCCAGAAATGCAATTTCTAGTTCGAAAATAGAGTTAGAAAGATACCAAAATATTTACGAAATTGATGTCAGTACATAGAGAAGTACTTCAATAAACTCATATAGCATTAGGTACTAAATAAACACAACGGAAGCAACAATAAATAAACATATGAAAACCTTAACATGGTGTATAATCGTCAAAGAACATTACTCTGGACATAACAGTGACAAGTTTGATCAAATAGTAGTGGAAATATAATCACCAGGGCGTTACCGCCACACTCAATACCCATTGAGCGCTCAGGCCTAATCCAACCAAAACAATTCCAAAACATTACTCAAACATTGTGATTCGAACAAAGTGTTTCAATTCAACAAAACTCGTCTTAATAACTCAGAATTAACTCCATCTTCCCTAGACCATGTGACAGCGCATTCCAGTCCCCAATTCAGCCATAGTTACCTGCGATCAGAAAGCAATATACAAAAAGCACGAAGGGAACATGTAAATCAGTGAAACTGAGTAAACATTGCCTCATAGTGTAAAATACATTTTAAAACTCTTTTGGATTTACAAACAATGACTCATAACATAACGTTCCAACCCAAACCATTTCCAATAACCACCAATCACCAAAAACAATAGGGGAGAGCTTTCACCAGAATTCTAATCATAATATACACGAACGGACACCCAAATTGGGGCCGTGACAGTATCATAACCACCTCGCCCTTAGTCCTTAAGTGTGCACACCCCCTAGAAGGTACTTCTGACCCAAAGACTAGATCATAGAGCTTACTACATATCAGTGTTTACAGGCAATTTCAATGTATTGATATACGGGGTACATAGTACCAATAATTACACGGAGCACCATAAGGGCACCAACAATTTACACGGAGCACCATAAAGGTACCAACAAAGTAATCCATCCAGTGAAAGTCTCCCAAAACCATAATCCATTCCAGTTGAAAAATCCTTGAATCCAGAACTCATGGGGAAATAATCCCCAATCTCCAAAAATCCCAAAACCAGGGTTTTAACAATCCATCAATAATTCACAAACCACACAAGAAAACAATTATGAGCATAGATGTTTACCTGAATACGTTCACCACGAAGACGAACCAGCCACACCACTAGTAGCGCCCGTCAGAGAATTTGGGGTCTAGAATTACAGACAAGATTACCAATCAGAACCATAACAATATAACTCAAAATAATCCCTAGCCTTAATAAGTAATAGACCTCACCCCTTCTATCTAAACCGGCACCTGGGAAGAGACTTATCAGTTACAGGAAGGAAGAACGAGAATTTGGAAATTTTGGAGAGGAGCATAATAACGTCACGAAGAGGATGAAGTAAATGATGGGGAAATCGTGAATTAAATAGAGTAGTAATGGTAGAGAAAAAGAAATAATATTGTTTGAAAATTAAATATTTGGTTATAAAAAAGGAGAAAGAAATAATCTACATTGTAAATAGTTTTGGAAAACATATATAGCAATTAGGCCGCAAATAATTTGAAAGGTATATTGAATAACCAACGTTGTAATCAATTTGAAAATAACTAGATTCAACAGGATAGATAAATAAGGAGTAGTTTTTAATTGGAAATTAAAATAAGAAAAGAAATAGTCTAGTTGTTGGGAAGAGATTAAAAAATGGATAGAAAATATCTTCTAAGGGGAGATATTTGTTTAAAGGCAAGTAAATAGATTTCAAGAAATCATTTACGTGAAGAGTGGGAATCGTGGTAACGGTGATGATAGATAAATGTCTAGTATTTAATATAATTTTGGGAAGGAGAACGTGAGGGAAATATATTTAAATTATAGTAGTTTAGGAGAAGGAAGAAAATGCAAAATAGTTATGCAGCTTCCCCAGGCCTTTATTAACATCACTCTCGACTAACCAATCTTATTATATATGTTCTAATATAATGTCTAATTCATTAATTCCTACTATATGGTACAAATATTCTAACTGAAATTTCACGGGTATTTCATCTACCTTCTCAATGTCGCCTCCGAAGTAATGCTTTAGGCTAGACCCATTGACCATGAATGTTTCACCCTTCACATTCTTTAATAGAGCCATACGGGGTTACCTTAGTGACGGTGAAAGGTCCAGACAAATGAGATTTGAAATTGCCCAGAAATAGCATCTACCTTGAATTGTAGAGCAATACCCAGTCCTCCTCATGGAACTCCCTCCAAAGGATCATCTTGGCTCAGTTTGGCATGGATTTTTTGCGGTAGTATTGTGGCTGTTTTGGTCTGGCTGTTTTGGTTGGCTGTATAGAGCAATACCCAGTCCCCCTCACGGAAATCCTTCCAAAGGATCATCTTGGCTATGTTCGGTATGGCTTTTTTGCGGTTGAATTGTGGCTGCTTTGGTTGGCTGTTTTGTAGCTGTTTGCTGGCTGTTTTATGCTGGTATATTTGTTGTTGTTTTGAAAACTCCTGTTCGGCAGTGTGGCGGTTTTGTCTAGTGTTTTTGAATTAGTTAGTTATATATAGTGAGTTTACGCATGTCTGTGATACAATTACAAATTTTATATTACATTTTAAAACAATTTTTTAAAGATGTAAATAAAGAAACTACTAACAAATATATAGATTAATATATACATAATTTATAATTAGGAAAAAGTAAAGTTTTATTACAATAAATAATTGTTAACATTTATATTAAGGTCTATACAAATAACTTCACTATAATCAAACACAACTCTATCAATGGATTACAACAATTGTAAATATACATGGTTTTAACACGCTAGACTACTTGTTCACATTTGAATAAAAGGAAAATATAATAATTAATTAGTGAACTTTATTAATGATTGCATCATACAAAAAAATAAATAATTTAGTTGTTAAAAATATGACCTATATATTACTATGTAGATATAATTAAATATTCAGATTTTATACATTATTTTAGCAATATAGTCAAAAGTAAAACTGATTATTATGTCATTCTTAATAATCATGTACCCCTACATAATACAAATATTTTTTTAGTTTTTTATTACAAATTCTATAAATTTAAAAATATTATAATTGCTTAAAATAATTTTTAGTATAAGTTTTTAGAAAAACTCTACTAGTTTAAAACTATTGTTCTATATTATTGTCATTAACTTATAATTTAGTATACCAATCTTTATAAAAAAACTAAAAATAAAAAAGGGAAAACAAACTTTTATATATATATATTAATTTTTATATTTCAATTTAAATTTAATTTTTGTGTCAAATTTAATATATAATATCAAATATAATTATAAATAAAAAATTCAAATTAATTTAAAAAATTAATTTTTAAATATTAATTAATATTATTAAAATATTCTCGCCCCCTAATTACAGTTTTCCGGCTCTGCCTCTGTTTACAGTATTTATTCTCTTTGTGGAGCACTTTTATAGCTCATTAGCATTAGTGCGCGAGCTCAACCGGTAAATGATAAGCTTTGCCAAAGACTATATGGTAAAGAGACATGCCGATCGGGGTCTTATAAGCCATCCTATAAGCCTAAAGTGCATTGTCAAGGTTCAAAGACCAATCTTTTCTTGAGTTGATCGTCTTTTGAAGAATCCATTTAAGCTCATGGTTGGTGACCTCGGCTTGGCCGTTTGTTTGTGGATGGTATAGTAGATCCACCTTGTGTCTCACTCCATATTAACTCGTCAAGGCCTCAAATTGTTTGTTGCAAAAGAGAGACCCACCATCACTTAAGATTGCCCCTGACACTCCAAACCTTATGAAAATGTTTTTCTTCAAGAAATTTATCACTACCTTGGCATCATTAGTGGGGGCTGCAATAGCTTCCACCCACTTGGTCACATAGTCAATGGCCACAAGGATGAAGAGATTGGAACTGAAAGAAAGGAAATGACCAACGAAGTTAATCCCTTATAAGTCGAATGTTCAACCTCTATTCAGGCATTCAATGGAATTTCATGCTTTCGGGAGATATTACCAAGCCTTTGACATTGGCCACTAGAAGAAACAATGGAGTGACAATCCTTGTGCAAAATTTTCCAGATGAAACCTGCTTGGAGAACTTTAGCTTTTGTTCGTGTTGGCCCATGATTACCTCCAGCTTCACCCTGAATGACAATAGGTGATGATTCCAATAACTTCATCCTTAGGAACGCATCACCTTATCATCCCATAAGCACATCTCTTGAAAAGGAAGAGGTCTTCCTAGAAATAGTGCTTTACATCAAACAAGAACTTCTTATTTTGTTGGCATGTCATCTTGAATGGCACCACCCCCTTGCAAGATAGTTGGCAATGTCTGGAAACCAAGGATCTCTGACTTCCTCAATAACAAACACACACTCGTATGGGAAAAATTCATTAATTGGCGTCCCATCATCCGACACTTTCTTGCGAGAGAGATGATCGGCTACCACATTTTGCACATCTAGTTTGTCCCAAAACTCAATCTCAAATTCTTGCAAAAGGATAATCCACCGAAGAAGTCTAAGCTTTGCATCATCCTTGGTGAATAAATATTTTAAAGTCGAGTGGTCTGTGTGCACAATTATCTTACTCTCAAGAAGGTACGATATGGATTTGTCGAGGGTGAAGACCACAACTAGCAAGTCTTTTTCGGTGGTGGCATACTTTTTTCTGAGCATCGTTGAGTGTTTTACTAGCATAGTACATACTCTTCAAGACTGTTTCCTTCTTTTGACACAACACCGCCCCAACTGCATAGTCACTAGCATCGCACATGATCTCATAGGGGAGAGTCCAATCTGGAGATACTACAATCGGAGAAAAGATGAGAAATTGCTTCAAGGTTCTGAAGGCTTTGAGGCACTCTTCAGTGAAGTTAAACTCGACATCTTTCGCTAGAAGGTCACACACGCTTAGAGATTTTGGAGAAGTCTTTGATGAATCTTCTATAAAATCCGACATGACCAAGAAAGCTTCTAATGTTCTTAACTGAAGTGGGTGGTGGCAACTTCTTAATCACTTAAACCTTGGATTTATTGACTTCAATGCCCCTTAAGGAGATTTTGTGACCAAGGATAATTCCTTCTCTAACCATGAAGTGACACATTTCCCGATTTTGCACCTAATTGTCTCTTTACAATGGGTTAGGATGGCTTCCATGTTTTTTAAGAAAGTTTCAAAGTCGACCCCATGGACGACCTCAATGCCCTTTTCCAGGAATTTGAAGAAGATAGACATCATACATCTCTGGAAGGTGGTGGGGGCATTGCAAAGACCGAGTGACATCCTAGTGTAGGCAAATGTCCCGTAAGGGCAAGTGAAGGTGGTTTTCTCTTGATCCTCAAGAGTGATAGGGATCTGGAGATATCCCGAGTAACCGTCCAGAAAACAATAGCAGTCTTGTCCCTCTAATCTTTCAGCATCTGATCAATGAACGATAAGGGGAAATGATCCTTTTGGGTGGCCGTGTTCAACTCCCGGTAATCAATACAAACTCTCCACCCCGTGGTAGTTCTCTGGGGGACCAACTCTCCCTTGATGTTGGGAACAACCGTGATACCCCCTTTCTTCGGCACCACTTGCACCAGGCTCACCCATATACTATTAGATATAGCATAGATGATGTTTGAGTCAAGCAACTTCATGACCTCCTTTTTTACTACTTCCTTCATTTTCGGGTTGAGCCTCCTTTGAGGTTAGACCAGTGGTTTGTAGTTATCCGATGAGTGCAAAATTGAGGATTGATACCTTTGATGTCGGAAATAGACCACCCAATGGCTCCTTTGTGGTTTAGAAGCACCTTCCACAAACTTTCCTCCTATGCCCTTGTAAGAGAAGAAAATAGAATAACTGGTAGATCATGCGGGTTAGTCAAATAAGCATATTTGAGATGAGAAGGTAGGGGTTCATCTTCAAGATGGGAGGCTTCTCAAACGAACTGGGTGGTTTTTGTGCAGCTCATTCCAATGGCTTCGGTGATGGGTAGAGTGGTCGAGGTCGCGTGAACCTACTATCTAGTTCAGCTACCACCTCAAACACCTCTGATTCCATTTACTGTTCATCTAAAGATTCATGCAAAGCTAATTCCAAAGCATCAAAATCAGAGAAAGAGGAGGAATTTTCTTGCACAATTGAATCAACACCATCTATAACTAAAATAGTCTCCACTTGTGAGGTTCTCTTCATTATCCTAGACATGTCAAATTCAATTTTCTCATCACGGAGTCGCAAGATGATTTTTCCTTTCTTACCATCAATTAAGGCTCTAGCAGTTCTCATGAATTAACGGCCCAAAATAAGAGGTACCCTAGCATCCTCCTATATATCAATCACAATAAAATTTGCTAGAAAAACAAAACCTCCATCCGTACCACTAAGTTCTCCTCTATCCCTTTCGGGAACACTAAAGACCTATCAGCAAATTGCAGCTGAATAGAAGTAGGCATGCATTCACCAACACCAAGCTTTTTGAAAATGATAGGGGCATAAGATTAACACTAGCTTCATGGTCACACAACTCACTACCACAACAAATATAAAAAATACAGCAAGGTATGATAGGCAAACCAAGATCTTCAAGCTTGGGACGGAGGCTTCTCAGAAGCACACCCGATACTTTCTTGGTGAGATGCACAGTCTTAGCCTCTTCCAATGATATCTTGTTGATATGATGTCCTTCATAAACTTGGCATGGATTGGCATCTGTTTTAAAGCATCAGAGAAAGGGATAAAAATTCTTAACTTCTTGAAGATGCTTACAAACTTTCCAAATTATTCATTTAGATTCTTCTCTTTTAGTCTATTTGGAAATGGAAGTCGAGGTAGATGTTTTGAGATAGTAGAGAGAGTAGATGATTAAGGAGACTCCTTCTTCTTTGAAAGATTTTTTGGTGTAGATGGACTTTCCTCAATGATCTCTTGATCATCCTCTTGTGCTTGATCCTCTTGGTCTCCAGTTCCGCTTGTGGGGAGGATTTATCAAGTAGCCACCCACTCTTCAATATCACCGCCTAAGCCACTCTTCAATATCACCGCCTAAGTTCTCTCTTGGGTTAGGCTTTGGTTTGCTTGGGAAGATGCCTGACGGCCTCTGAGCAAGTTGTTTTGATATTTGACCAAGTTGGGTCTTAATTCTTTGGTTAAAGGCATCTTGCTCGACAAACTTAGTTTGAGTGGTTGACATGAAGTTCATTGTCATACTCCACATGTTTTGCATCATGGCCTCTATCTTATCAAAGTTACCATCAGAAGAGGAAGAGGAGGGTTGTTGTTGCTTGAACCCTGGAGGACCACAATGAGGTTTATTCCCATTTAAGAGTTGTTTGCTTGAGAGTAGTTGTTTGGTTGATAAGGCCCTTGAGATCTATATCCCAAAGATTTGTTGGAAGTATTACTCAGTCCTCCTTGGGTTTGATCATTGTTCCTCCATGAAAAGTTTGGGTGATTTCTCCATGGGGTATTGTTGTTGTTGTAGTTATAACCGAGGTGGTTGCCAACAAAGTTAACATCTTCCTCCTCTTCGATGTAACATCATCCTACATAGAAACGGGTCTCGTAAAGACCCGCACATATAGCACACCCATTTGTGGCTGAAGCAAAAGTTGATGAAGATACAATTAGGCATTCTCTTTTTGAGATGTAGCTAGTTTCTCCACCATCTTTGTAAGGGAAGATATTTAGGTTGGAAGGTGATCGGTTGATTCAACGTGAAGGAGACCGGCTGCCCTTGGAGTTTATCCCTTATTTCTAGTCCATTTCCTCGTGTTTCTAGTCATCATCTCAAGAAGTTTCATCCATTCTTGAGGAGACTTAGTCATGAAGCTACCACCTACAGAAGAGTTCACAAGGAGTCGGTTCCCATCGTCAAGCCCATCAAAGAAGGATAGGCATAAAGATTGATCATCCAAACCATGGTGAGAACAATTCATTAGCATCTATTTAAACCAATCCCATGCATCATACAAAGTTTCTCCAGTTTCTTGGTAGAATGTATTGATCTCTCCAATCATTTGCCTCGTTCTACTAGTTGGGTAGTACTTGGCGAGGAATCTTTGAGCAATCTATGCCCATATGTGGATTGATCTAGAAGGTAGGCTTCTATACCATCGTGATGCGGAACCTGACAAAGAGTGAGGGAAGAGCTACAATCGGATTCTCTCATTGACCACACCTGTTTTCCCAAAAGAGTTGTAAAAGTCGAGGAAAAGACTCGGATGGTTTGGGGCATCATCGAGATTCACCCCGCTGAATTTCCTAACTCTCAGACAACGGTAATGAAATGGGTTTTAAAGGCCTAATGCCCGGCTTCATGCGGTGTCAACTCCGGGAGGACTATAGCTGAAGGTCTCCCTTCAGTGTCTGGTTAATGGTAGTTAGAAAGAGCTCGCTGTTGTTGTGGCTACTCTTGATGTCCATGCCCATTGTCCTTAATCTCTATTTATATTCTGCCATGGTTGGATTTTCAGATTTTTATGGCCCTCAGTAACTCAAGCTTGGGTCTTAGACTAACAAGTAGAGAACCTTTCGCTCGAGTGCTTGGCATACATTGAGAAAACAGAAGGTACCTGAGCAACACCAAAACCAACTACACAAATTCATTATACAAGATAAATATAGAAAAGAACAACGAAACACAAAAAATAACAAAGAGGTAAGTAAAAGTACAAACAAAGATAAACAAAAAACTAAAATACCAAAACTGGGGAAATGATAGAAACTATCAATTTCCCCGGCAACGACACCAAAAACTTGTTGGGAAAATACTATAACGCTATAAACCTAAGCAAACAAAAGGGCAAGTGCACCCTAAATCTATGTAGTATAACAAGTGTCGTGTCCACAAGGGAAATGATGTTTTCTCAATCCCTAGCTTCGTTATTCTAGTGAATGAAATAAAGAGTGGTAAATGGGGGGTTGAGCCGAAGGCAAGCTTAGTTGTTTGATTTTCACAATAAAAGCAATAAAAAGCAATATAAATCAGCTTAGAGGGAATAGATGGAGGAGTACCCAAGGACAATGGGGAATCACCTAAAATTACTCAATTCAACTCATAAACATAATTCATTCTAAGATTGTCGATTAGAGCTAATATCATGATTCCCCAAATCATGGACCAATCAATTCTTATCTAATTAATCAAACCTCTTGACTTAAAGAAAGTAAAAATCACTAGATAGATTAAACACAAGCTCTTCAATAATAGCCCTAAGGTTTACCCCATAATCAAGAGAGCAAAAGCTAGGATTTATCCCTTCTTATCAAAATCCCAATCTCAAAACCCTAATGTTGAAAGGAATCACCACAAATGCAATAGTTGATCAAATTAGAGCATTAATTAAGCATTAAAGGAGATAAAACAAATGCCATAAATGAGTTAGGTCTACAAGCATTTAATGAGCATTTTTAGGGTCAAACCCCATCCTTGGATACAAATGGAGACTACTCAAGCATAGAGGAATGATAAAAGATAAAGGAGCAAAAGGAATCCACTAATGGAGGTTGGAAGATTTGGTGAAGGTGAGTTCTTCCTTCTCTTCTTATTTCTCTTATTTTTACGCGTCTCTCTCTCTTTTTCGACACTTGGAGTGCTGAATGAAGAATGAAGTTAATGCTCATCTTTTCCAGTTTTAAAACTCAAGTTTTGGCCAAATTTTTGTTCTGACTGACCCGCGTGGGTCGGTAGCCTCCAGTAAAAGGCAGGCACATTTTCGAACTTAACTCCGACCGACCCAATAGGTCCCTCGCCCTAGGTTAGTCTATTCCAGAAGGTCTAGGAAAACTTCGACCGACCCATGTGGGTTAGTTTCTCTGGGTCAGTCCATTTCAGTAGCTTCGAATGAACCCGACCGACCCACCTAGGTCGGTCGCCTGGGTCAGTCGACTCCTGAAAGGCCAGTTTTCCACTAAAAACTTTCTAAAATGTTTCGTCGTTCTTGATCTACTTCCCAAAGTGTTGAACCTTGCCCAAAACATCTCTTTCGCCTCAAAAACGTGTTAAAATAAACTTTTACCTAAATTATAATCATAATTGTATAAGTTCACCTATAATAATGAAATACTCTATAAAGTGATGAAATAGATCAACAATTAAATGAAATCAAGGTGAATAAAGACCCTACAATTACATTATTTCACCACTTATCAGTAACCTGGTTATAAGAGAAAGCTCATTTTTGCTGATCCAGTCATGCTTTTTCGCTCCAATACTTCCTATACTAAGGAAAATAACACCACAAAAAGGAGAGAGAAGAGTTTTGTATCAATTGTAATAGAAAATATTGTTAGCACTTTATCGATAGACTCAATCTAGGGTGTTTCTAGGCTTACTACACTTATCAGAGAGCTGATTAGAGAATTTATTGGGTAAGTGAGTGAGATCTTGCTCTACTTAGTAAGCAGTGTAAGCTCTTTATTTTGAAGATTATTAATAAGAGTTTATATTGTGTATGTAACGGTGTCACTACTAGAAAACAATGAATTAGCTACGGAATTAGCAACGACACAATTCCATCGCTATTTAGAGACGGGCAGGTGACTGATTAGTGACAGACCACCAAGTCGGCGCTTAGCGACGGACTGGCGACGGAAAATGAGCGGGAATGGTGGCACGTGAAATTTACCAACTGGAGCCATTACTCGCGATGGATTAGCGACAAAATGTCCATCGCTAAATTGCGACAGACAAATGTCCAGCGCTAAAGCGTGGGATTTTTTTTTAAAAAAGTCGCTATATCGAGAACGGAAAAGGTCTATCGCTAACGTGGAGCCGAACGACGTTGTATTCCTGTAATCCGGAGGTGTTAAACACATTAATCAAAACGACATCGTTTTTTCTTATTACAACGACGGAATGGAGACGGATTATTCCGTCGCTAATTTTAAATTAAACTATGTCATTTTTTTAATGTAACGATGACGGATTTTAAATTACATTAACAAAACGATGTCGTTTCTCTTCTTTCAGCAACGAAATAGCGACGGATTTATCCGTCGCTAAATATTCACGATATAACGAACCAAATTTTCCTTTCTTTCTTTCCTTTCCTTTCTTCTTCCTCCATCGCGCGTTCTCCTCTTGTTTTCTGGCAATTTTTTGTGCTCGATGCCGACGACCTGTTGGACGACGACTACACCAGCATCCTCGGCGAGCACCTGCGAGCACAAGGGTTGACAATCTACACTTCTACATCTCTCTACAGTAGGTAAGTAATCTGTAACCCTAATTCCCAATCTAATTTGTGATTAAATCTGGATGAATACATGTGCTTGAACACCAGTTTGGGTTGTTAAACTGCTTGCCAGTTTGGGTTGTTAAATTTTTTGCCAGTTTGTAACCATTTGATATGGGTTTGTGCATAGTAATATTATCATTGGGAGTTTTTGTGCGTTCTGTATGTATATCAATCCACACACATGAAGACTGTCTACTATGTAGCACCACAATATTTCCTTGACTCATTCCATAACACCGGCACTAGCTCACGTGCTACCGGCTACGACCAGAGTACGTACGAGTCCATGAAGTCGGACATTGAGCAGGATCTGCTTGAGAAGCTTGGTGACACTTATAGGGAGCAGATCCGTACTAAGGAGCGGGAAGCCATTCGCCAGGAGCTGCGTAGCGACGAGATGCAGGCGATGATATGGGCGCAGATCTCCCAGATGTTTCCCTCACAGGGTCCGTATGGTGCTCCAGGTGCTAGCTCTAGTGTGCCAGGCAGATGGGATTCATAGGCAGCTCCAGACGGTGGCTCAGCAGGTGATATGAGTGGTGCAGATCTCCCAGATGTTTCCCTCACAGGGTCCGTATCGTCCTCGGGATGGAAATGGTTGGGACCAGCCATAGATAGATATATTGCTTAATGATTCCTATTACTGTTTGGATTGTGGATTGAGTATGATGACATGAGATTATAATTGTGTTTGAACTAAGTACTCTTTAATTATATCTTTTGTTAATTGTACCAATGCTACATTTGATTAAAGTTCGAGTTTGATTAGTGAAAATAACATTTTATTTTCAATTATTAGGAGATCATCTTTATTTATTATTTAACAATCGAACTTAATGTATATTACAAACGTAAATGTATTACAGGTCAAAATAAATAAATATAAATATTAAAAATTGCTAAAAATAAATATTCCATCTCTAAATACATAACCGGATACAGATTTAGAGACGGACATATGTTCGTCTCTAAATAGCGACGAATTAGAGACTTAACAGTTTGACTCTAATCCAGTAATTGCAATTTTGAAATTTTGTCGCAAATTAGCGATGGACGTTTCCTGTCTCTATTCTGTCGCTACCTTTCCCGTTAGCAATGGACGGTCTCGTCGTTAATTAGCGATGGAAAACATCATCTGACGTCGTTTGGAATTAGCGACAACATGTTTAGCGATGGACTTATTGCGTCTATAATCCGTCCCTAACTGCTTTTAGCGACGGATTAGAGACGGAATAGTCCGTCACTAAAACCATGTTTTCTAGTTCGATAAAGTCAGAGTATTCCGTAGACTAACCGCTTGAAGTAATTTGAGTCAGCCCAATGATCCCACTAAATTGTTGGATGTACAAAGAAAAGTGTTGGTAGTGTTTTTATACTTAATAGCTAATAGTTTAAAGTAATAAAAGAGCTGAAATGACATGCTAGTATATATGAACCACTATTGTATTTTTGTCTTCAATAAAATCGATACAATGGGCCGGTTGAGTTAAGGTTAGAAATTTGAATGCATACCCAATCCAAGAAAATAATGGATACCCAAACTTGTCCAAAAAATTAAATGTGTCAAAAATCTCTACCCAATCCATAATTTTCATGTCGGCTTGTGCACGGGTCTTCAGGTTTGGTCAAAATTGTCAGTCCTAATTTCAATGCCCCCCTCCTCTTTTTAAGCCTTACCATAGTCTTCCTTTTAAGGACTTCTGAAATACCCTGAATTTAATTAGGTTGATTAAATTACTCTAATAAGATATTTGAGGGCCTAATAGTGCCTAAGTAATTTTGGTAAAGAAAATAAATCCAAAATAAAAGAGAAAACGCATAAAAAGCGAAAAACGCTAAAATGAGCGTTATATGACCATAGGAGGAATACGGCCTCGAAAAGGGTATTAGAGTGATTTCCAAGGCTTAATAATGCCTAAATAATATATGGGAACAATTTCCGAAGAAAACGGATCCATAAAATGAATTAAAAACGCTAATAAAGCCTTAGCGCACGTTTCTCGAGAAAACCCGAAAACCTGACTTTGAGTGGTCAAAGGAACCCGTAAAAATTATAGTTCATCAAATAACTATAATTAAACATTAATGGAAGCTTAAGAACCATTAAAATTAAAGAAACGAGAAAAATCCGGAAAATGGGTCTGGTTAGTGAATAGTGCTAAACCGGGTAAATAAACGAGCTTTTTCTGTAAAAGACGAAAAATACTCCAACTTGTAATATATGTGGGGGCCGGTTTTAATATGTAATCAGCTCTCACACACACTCTCACACACCTAGCTAATTAAATAAGTCAAAAGGCAATAAAGCAAAAAAAGTTAAAAAGGTAAAGCTCCCTCTATCTCTCCTCCTCATTTTCTTTTCCCTCTTCTCTTTCCTCCTTTTCCCCTTCCCTGCCAATTTCTCCTCTCTCCCTCTGGCTGGGACGATTTTGGAGCACCTCACCAAGCTCCCGTGGCAACTCCACCTTCTCCCTCATGCTCTAGCTTCATTAAAGCTCCAATCACAAAAATAAATACATATTCTTCATCCCCTCAACTAGCTCTACCATTCTCTCTTTTCAAAACTCCAAAATGGAGAAGTTCATCTCCATGGGTTTCCCCATTTGAAGAGAAAAGGGCATCAAATTGAAGCTTGGAGTCCACTCTCTCTCCTAAGGTAAAAAGATTCATTAAAAACCTCATTTTTCCTTGTCTTCTTGTGTTAGCCGATTTTCCCCTTTGGTAATGCCTTATTTTTCTCTCCTTGTTGATATTTGTTTCAACCCTCCAATGGTGGTGGAACTCCCTTCTTGATTCAAGGGTTAAAACCCCTCTAAAACACTCAAAGGTAAAACCCTAACTTTGTGCTTTAACCCCCTTTCATTGAATTAGGGTTCCTAAGGGTTTTGAAGATTAATTGAATGCATTTTTGTGTTCCTTAGGTGTTGGGATGGAGTTTGGTAACTCCATTCCCACTTGACCGAATTTGAGGAGAGCAGGAGCAAGAGGAGAATTAAAAGAGGAACTTATGAAATTAAGGTAAGAAATCTACCTTAATACTTGTTTTAATTGTTTTAGAATTTGGGATGAGTTAAATTAAATAATAAACCCAAAATATGTGTGATAGTGTGCTTGGTTGAGAATTGGTAGATTTATGAATTTAATTGTGGATTGAGGGCTTTGGAGCCAAGTGTTTGGAGTTTGTGAGCTATATTGGTGTTTGGTGAATTTTGAGGAAATGTGTTGTGCTGGTAGGACCCTTATGGGTGTGGCTAGATTAGGAATGAAAACTGGTGAGAATTGATGGATTGGAATGTGTTAGGTTTATGGGGAGGTTATGGCAAAATTTTGATAGAAAATAAGTGTTTTAGGGTGACTTAGTGAATTGGAGAATCTAGGAGTGTATGTGGTTGAGTTGAGTGGACTAACAACCATGGAATGGTAGTTGGAGGATGAGAATGGAGTGTGTAAAAATCTGTAGCAAGGAGTGTTGAAATGCATTGGAAAAACTAGGAAAAAAAACTAGTGTGCAAGACTTAGGAAATGGAGTTGGACTTGGGTTTTAGAATTGTATATGTCTAGGAATGAAGTGGAATGGTCAATAAGAGATTTGGTAAAGTTGGTGGGAGGTAGAAACTATCAAGAGGAAGTAGAAATGCACAAGTGTGCAAAATGCAAGAATGTGAGAAGTGAAAATTGTAGAAATTGAGCAAGAGATTGGGTAAATAATTTGAGTAATAATTTGAGGAGGGTTAGAGCATGATTAAGAGTGTTTTAAGGTGGTTAAACATGTTAGGAAACATGTGGAAGGTTAGGGATGAAATGGGTAGAGGAATGGAGTTGAAACAAAGTCAAAAGAAGTAAACTAGACAGGACCGACCCACGGGACCGACCCATGGCTGGGTCGGTCGAGTGTAAAATTTGCAGTTGGACAGTTTCTGACTTCGACCGACCCAGGGGATTGGGTCGGTCATGGGTCGGTCTAGTGTAGAGGTTCAGGACGGAAAGTTACTGACTTGGATCGACCCAGGGGAGTTGGGTCGGTCATGGGTCGGTCGAGAGTAAATTCCCAAAGTCGGATGTTTCTGCATAACCAACCCAAGGGGTGGGTCGGTCGGTTGGTCATAGCAATTATGGTAGGAAGAAAAATATGGCCATAAGAACTTAAGGAGACAAGTTTAGAAGTGAATGAGGAAGTGGGGATAATTAAGTACATTTGAGTAAAACCGAAATAACGGGACAACGGGGTAAGTACGGGAGTAGCAATTATTTACCTACCGTAAAGTACTAATGTTAATAGAAACATTTGAATGCTATCAGTGGACCAAGAGTAAACCGAGGAAACATAAGGCGACCCGGTAAAGTTAAACCCCCGGTGAAAGGTATGATTTTCTCATGCTCTGTATCCTAACTTGGTTACTCTGATCTGTGTGCTTGTTGATTGTGTGATCACCTAACAAGATAAATGCACGAATCGGAATGTTTGCACTTGCTTGTGCTTGTGTTGTATTGTTGCTTGTTGGATTATGAATTGAACTTAAGTTTGTATAATTCATGAAATGTGTGTGTATATGAATTGCTTGAGTGTGAATGAGCTTTGTAGTGCGACTCATAGTTGAGTCTTGTTTGTGTAGTGACTCGTAGAAAGAGTCAAGTGTGAAATAATAAAAATGTGCGAACACGCCAAAACTATCGAACCATTATACGATAACGCAAACCTATGAACTCACTAGAACATGAGAGAATTGTACGGGATTAGTAAATTCCTGATAACAGTTAGAGAACCGAATTGACTTAAGCCATAAAACAATAAATGGTGGAAGTATTTAAGTAACCTCTATTTAGAGGATTGAGGAGTGTTCAACCTGAACCTTGAGTGAAATAAAGTATGGTAAGGGATCACCAAACCCCTTAGAAAAAAAGTCGAACCCCAATGAGAGGAACCGACTAAAATGAACAATGTCCCGAACGTGAGAGTATTTGATAAGTTGGGTACAACCCTAAATCTTAGAATACTAGACATTGAGAATTCCCTAAGATAATAGATGTTATCGAGAGAGATACTTCTAGTCTAATCTTTGAGATTGTGAAATGACTCCGAGAGTGGAATTTTGGGAATTTGAGTAGTCCGGTAGAGAACTGGACATTTGAGAATTTGAGGAGCTAATTGTATAGCCCCTTTTGTATTTGTAAGCCCGGTGGTGGGTCTTGTGTATGACCCTGCCCGGAGGTCATGGCAAAGACTTAAAAAATGCCTTTGAGTATTGAGAATTGATTTGAGTACTTGAGTATTGATTTGAGTATGTGAGTATTGAGAATTGAGTTGTGACTTGAGAAACTTGAGAATTTGAGTTTGAGTAGAGAATTGAGTTGAGTATTGTAGTACTTGTTGAGATTGTGAGTAAGAGAACCCAAGAGAGTGGGTAAGACAATGAGCAATTGAGTAAGACATAGTGAGGTAGAAACCCTCAAGCCTAAGTATGGAACATATTAAACTAACCTCTTAATGTGTGTTAGTGTCTGTGTTCTTCATTGAACCTTGATTGTGTTGACATACATATATAATGTATTGTTGCCTTGCACATTGATTGAATTAAAATGAATCGCATGTTCTCGACCAAATAGTCGGCGTACCCTCGCTAGTACGCGGGGTATGCGAATTTCATATGCAGCAATTTTGCTGAGCCCCTTGGGGCACCATTTTTATTTTACAGGAACAATGAAGCCGAATACCGTTTGAGTGTAGGACGGGTTGCCATGTGGGCACGGGTAGTTGTTTAGGAAGTTGAATTTGTTTTGTATTGTGGAATTGTAAGACCGACATGTGGTCAAGAGGATTGGGACTTGTAGTAGATACTCGGTATAGAATGTAATTGAAGTTGTATTGTATAATATGGGATTGAAGTTGTATTTGGTTGAGTTTTGATTAAGTAATGGAAGTATTGTTTGTATAGCGTACTCGGTATAAGACCCATCAGATCGATATTGTAACTGTATGGATTGTTGTATTGGATTTGGCCCTGTTAGTCACGTGGGTGACTAACGGCATTGTAATACCTACCGGCTGTAGTTTGAATTCCGCTGCTCTGTTGTCGGTAATTGAGACGGGCTATGATCATTGGAAAAATGAAATTGAACAAGACATCGAGTCAGTCAACTTTGAATTGTGAGAGATAGTCATTGGAGGAGATCTCACGGTCAATCCAGACCGATCTACATGGACTGCGACAGGCCAAAAAAGGTATGAGCTGAATCGTCAAGCATATCGAGCCATCTACACATGCCTATCCATCCTTGAACAGAGAAGAGTCCATCAATGCAAATCCGCAAATGAAATGGACTCTTCTCCACGAAGGAGTTACTGAACTCAAGAAATGCAAGGCCCAAGAACTACGAATGGACTATGAGAATTTCCTTCAAAAACCTGGTGAGTCTTTGGAAGATGTACTCGATCGTTTTTATCTAATAACAACTACTATGCAGGAAGTCAATATTCTACCGGATAGAGAGAGTGTCTTGCACAAGCTGCTAGACAGTCTCAGAGATGAGTGGGCAGAGACCGTGATCTCCACCAAAGCCTGCAAAGATCTCTCTAAATGGAGCTGCCAGGACTTTGGATCTTACATGCAGTCTGTAGACAAATACAAGAAGAATGTCAAAAAGAAGTGTGGTAATGTATCTTCTTCTTTTTCTAGTAAAGCTATTACATTAAATGACCAAGCCTTGCAGGTTAACTCAACCCAGCATGGTCAAGAAGGTGCCTATATCGCTGACAACCAAATCAGACAAGCTAAAGCTGAATTGGTGGACATCATAGTCGAAGAAAGTGAGGCTGAGACTATGGAAGACTTTGTCTTCATAGTAAAGAATTTTCAGAAATTCATGCGTAATCAGCCAAATCGACAGAGTTGGTCGTTCTCGAATACGTCCAAACAGGTTTTCAACTCTGTCACCTGCTTCAACTGCAACAAACCCGGTCACTTCAAGCAAGACTGTCCACTCCTCAAAATTTAGTTTACAAAACCTCAAGGGAGATCACTGATGGCATCCGTTTGTTGGGGAGACTCAGACTCTGACGACCAAGATGTGGAATCAAGCAGTCTAATTTGTCTCATGGCACATGATACAACTGAGTCCATGATCCTTGATAACGAGGTAAGTCGCTCTCATCTTGAAACAAATCTTTAACGTATATCTACTATGGGTTTTATGACTTTGATTGCTAAAATGGTCTCTGAGACTAACTCTCTTAAGGCTGATCTCAACAGAAAAATCACTGACTAAACTGAGGAACTCGAGATTTCAAAAGGGCTTATGTGTGCTTTGAGAGATGAAGCTGAGGAACACAAGACTATTTCCTGCTCACTTAGCTAGATCTGCAAACTCTACGCGACATGTTGACTCCCTTACAAAGGAGCTTCACAAAGTCAAGAGTCTTATAGAATCTAATCAAAGGGAACATGAAGAGTCACTCACTCAAATTGACTCTCTCAAACATGATCTCACTGTTTTTTCTAACAAATGTTATGCCCTTCAAAATAAGTTGAATAGTTCTGAATCCAAAGTCATTTCCTTAAACTCTTATATCAAACAACTCACTCAAAAGCTGAAACAAAAGGAGCACACCCTCTCTCTCAAACCAGTCAATTTTATCAAACAAGTCACTTCCTCCGAATTACCTGAGTGGGCTAACTCTAAAATCAAGGAAGTTAGTCGAGATCACGATGATCTTCGAAAGAAAGTAGAACAACTCTCTGAAGAGATTGTTAATCTACGATCTAGAGTTTAATCCACTCAATCCAAGCCCAAGTGGCATAAAGGTAATTCGATATCCCTAAAAATATGCCAAAATCTAACAACCCCAAGCGCAAACAACAAAAAGAAAATTTTGATTCTTGGTGGAAAGGATAACAAAAATACGTCAATCTTCCTCTCACTAAGATTTGCGGTTACTGCGGGAGTCTTGGACATCGGGAGAGTGCTTGCGATAAATTGAATAGAGATCTTTCGTTCAATCTCAAATGAGTCAGATTAATTCTTGAAGCTAGACAAAACTTAAAACGATCTGGTTCAAAAAGGGAACCCAAGTACATCTGGGTTCCCAAAACTAACAAATGATCTCTTGCTTTGTAGGTGAAGGCGAATGAGGACTGCTGGTATTTAGATAGTGGATGTTAACAGAGCACTCGTCGCTATGTTTTATTAAGATATTTAGAAGATAAAAATATTTTATCAACTGATAAACACCGTAGCTGCTATATATTCACCCATCCAGAGCCATATTGAAGACATCCCACGCCTAGAGGGGCTTATGCCTCTTTTCCATCAATTCCTTTCACACGTTTCCAACACTTCAAGTCATCATCGTCATCACATCATCTACCACCACCATTCACCATAACACCATAATCCACAATCATCACTTCCACCACGTTCACTTCTCCAAGCGCACACCATCATTCACCAGACCACACCATTGTCCACCACCACTTCCACATATTATTTTTGTTATATTTGTTATTTTTATAATTATGTTTGAGTAGTTAGTTTAGCTCCCCGGGTTGGGGTAGCAACCGAATCTTTATGTTTATTTTGTAATCTTTTCTCTGATTATAATTGCAGTAGTTTAATTCCTATCCTACATGCGCTATAATTTTCTAGCTAATTATTAAAGCAATATTTGTAGTTTTCTAATCAAAATGAACACTGAGATTAGTTAACAAGACATGGAAGTTAAACCAGATTAACGACTAGAAGCATGGTTTGCCTATTGGTTAATCTGTCTCCAATAGGCATTGTGTTTAATGTTATTAACTTGATAACTTGGGCATGGTTTGCGGCTTGTTATTTCAGTTAGTTAGGGTTCGTTGTACAGGGACCGGTAACAAACTATTTATGATTCCTGAGTTTATTGCAAATTAGGGAAGAGTTTATTGATAGATTAATAAAGTGAAGGTTTGTAGAACAATCCGGGGTGCTTCTTTAGATTCAATCTTTATTTCTTTATTTAGTTTATTTTTATCTTTTTACTGTTTCATTATTTTATGTTAGTTTATTTAGTCATTCTTTTTATTAAATTAAGTAAAACCTGAAAAAGTGACGTTTCCTATTTTCTTAGTTTAGTTTTCTCGGTTAGTAAATAAATTGTCAATTAATTGAACAAGGTCCCTGAGATCGACAACCCCACTCAATTCACTATTCCGCAAAACGATAGGTACATTGCCTAGGTAGAGGTAGTAACATATTTCTGCTAACAAGTTTTTGACGCCATTGTCGGGGACCTCTGACACGGTTAATTGACATTTTTATTTATCGGATTGAGATATTTATTTGTTTTATCATCTTTTATTTTTATTATATTTCAATTTTGTTTCGTTGGTTTCTATTTTACGTTTTTCTCTAATTCAATTTTGTTAAGTTTTTTTCTCTTTTTTCTTCTTTAATTTTGAATTTTTATCTAGTTCACTCATTACTACAGTTCAATTTATTCTCTAACTTTATCTTTACGTTTATGTCAATTTGTGTTATTGTTGTTTTGATCGGCAAACTCGGTTCAGGACTGACGCCCATGCTGAGACTATTTCAAAATGAAGTTCGTCAGTCTTGAACTTACAAGTATGCGGCAAGTAAAATAACAAATAATATTTTAAGCATTTGTAAAAGATAAAATCTTATTTGATAGATTTTCATACAATCTCCGCGTCTATATAAACAGGAGAAAAACTAGGTTGAAAGGGAGTTTTTTTGAGAGCAAGAAAAAGAGAAAGGTCAATACGGCTATGAGAGTTAGAGTTTTGTAAATCGGTGAAAAGGTTTCCTATCTATGTTGTAACGCGCGAAGTTATTCTAGGGATAACCTGAGAGCTGAGTGTAATCTCGTGGGTTAAGAGTTTCTTGTTATCTTAATGTGTTTAAAGTTTAGATTTCTTGTGGGAAATTAGTGTTTTAAAATCACTACGTGCTTCTTGTGTATCGAGTGCGATACGTGATACTCAATAACAATTCAGTTCATATTATCTCTTGTCATCGTTATCTGTCTAGACTCTCAGTTCTATACTCACACACAGTAGGTTTCTTCAATTGGTATCAGAGCAAGGTTACCCTTAATTTCGAGGAAACTTCCTTAGGGTAGGTCGAGATGAATACATACTGTGTCAAACCACCGAAGTTGACGAAATTCAACTACACCAGTTGGTGTGAACAGATGGAGGATCAATTAATCTCTGTTGACCTTCAACTTTGGGATGTGGTGACTGAAGGTGATCTCAAGCCGAAAATTGAAGAAGAAGGAGTCACCAAAGAAAAGCCAAGGTCAAGCTGGAGTGAGAACGACAACAAATTGATAAGCAAGAATCGACAAGCTCGGAGGGTTATAATCCTCGTTGACAGACTTAGACCAACAAAAGGTCTTAGGTTTACGCACCGCAAAGGAGGTTTGGGAATTTGTTAAGACTGCTTACGCAGGAACATATTCAGTCATGAAAGCGAAGGGAAAACAACTCAAAAGACAGCTTGATAATTTCAAGATGACAGATGGAGAGACGATTTCGGAAACCCTCGAAAGATTTGATAAGCTGTTGGAGTAACTCTTGACAATGCTCAAGTTAATGAGAGGTTTCTGGATAGTCTGTGCAAAGAGTGGTTGAACTTCACAACACTTTTGGAGTCAACTAAAGATTTATCAAAATTATCCTTCAAAGAACTGGGATCTGAACTGGTGTACGAAGGCAAGATGAAAGGTGGGCTTGTGAGTCTAAGTGTTAATAAGGATTTAGCACTAAAGGCAAAGAAAACTTCTAGCGATAAAGAAGATGATGACACAAATGAGGATGAAGAGATTACAATGATAGCCAACGAGATAAGGAAGATCTTTGGCGGATAAGAGGATCTGGGTCCATAACTGATAGGTTTAAGTCAAAGAAGGAGAAAATCATATACTTCCGGTGTAATAAGCCTGGACATGTAGTAAAGGACTGCATGCTAAAGCCAAAGGACAATTTTCGTGACAAGGTTAAGAAATTTACAGAGGCTGCGGCTGCAGCGTGGGGACAAGAGGAATCAGACGCAAACTCAGAGACAGAAGAGACAGCGCAGGTGTGCATGACTGCTGTGACTGATGATGATGAAGGCATTAACGTGATATCAGACCGGAAATTTTGCATGATGGCCAGTGACGGATGGCAAGAAGTTCTGGAGGCAGACGAGGTAAGTCCTGAACTCATAGAAGATGCATTTAATTCTTTGTCGAAGAAAGAAATTTTTAATTTGTTAACGACTGTTGTTACAAAGATTAAATTGCTTGAGTCAAAATTGCCAAGGTTAGATGATTCTGTAGAGTCTGTTACTGAATCCCAAACTAAAGAAAACACTCCTATTAAGTTTGTAAAACTAGTAAAAGAGAGGGTTGCATGTTTGCCAGCTTGGGCTCAAACTGAGTTCAAGACACTACAAGAAAGACATGAGAATTTAAAAAAGAATAATGAAGTCTTAGAGGGTGACCTCTCTAAGGTTATGAGAGAAAAAGAAATAGCGAAACAACAAAATCCAATTTGGTACACTAGAAAGGTTGATTTGACACAAATGTTGACTGGGAAGAAAAAAATCACAACACCTATCTATACACCAGTACGGAAGACATCAAATGCTAAACATGCCAAATCTGAATATTTCTGTTAATACTGTCATAAACATGGTCATAGTATAGGTTTTTGCAGGAGTCTATACTACAGAAAAACATTTGTGTTGTTGAAAATATACCTCAATTCAGAACTCATAAAAACAGAAACCATTCTTCCTTTACCCATAGAACTGGGCCTAAACAAGTTTGGGTACCTAAATCTAATAAGTGATTGAATGTTACTAGGCATTAGCAACCACACTATATGAGAACTGGTGGCTGATGGATAGTGGTTGCTCAGACACATGAGTGGAGATAAGAAGAAGTTCAATAGCTTGGTTGAACATCGGGGAGGAAGAGTAACTTTTGGGAACAATGGCAAAGGAGAATAATAGGAATTGGGACAATTGGCAAAGAGAATTGTATTGATCAGGTCGGTCTATTGGAAGGTCTCAGTCATGATCTGTTAAGTGTGTCACAAGTGTGTGATAAGGGTCCCTCTGAGGTTATCTTGATTCAAGTGGTTTTCAGATACGTAACAAAGTCACTCAGGAGATCCTGTTACGAGTTTACAGGGTAGGTAATCTCTATATGGTAGATGTGAATGATCAGGAGGATCTAACGTGTCTTACTGTCAAAGATGATGAAGAACTATTGTGGCATCGAAGATTAGGACATGCTCATCACCGGTTAATTAACAAATTGAGACTAAAGGAGTTAGTCAATGGGTTACCACAAAGGCGGCTAAGTCATGATACAATCTGTGCTGATTGTGCTTTGAATAAACTCATTAAGATTTTCATGCTCTAACGAATGTGGTCAGCAGTACCAAGACCTTAGAGTTGCTTCATATGGATTTAATGGGACCGGTGAGCGTACAGAGTAGGTCTGGGAAGAGATATATACTGGTGGTAGTGGATGATTACTCAAGATATACATGGGTGGTCTTACTTCATAGCAAAGATCAAACCTTTGGTGAAATTACGTGTTTGTTCACCAAGATTCAAATTCAAACAGAGAATAAAGTCAAGAGCATTCGAACTGATCAGGGGACGGAATTTATCAATCAAAAGATGTCTCAGTTCTGTACAGACAGTGGAATCACTCACACTTACTCTGCATCCAGGATTCCACAGCAAAACGGGGTAGTTGAACGGAAAAACAGGACACTTCAAGAGATGGCTCGCACAATGTTGAATGTAGTGGTCTTGCTCCTAGTTTTTAGGGGGAAGCTATTAATACAGCTTGTTACATTCTTAATAGAGCCTTAATTCGTCCAATTCTAACCAAGACTCCTATGAGCTGTACAAAGGGTGTAAGCCATCAATATCACACTTCAGAGTGTTTGGGTTTACATGTTACATTCTTAACCATGGAAAGATCAACTAGGAAAGTTTGACAAAAGAAGTGATGAAGGTGTTTTTCTTGGCTATGCGATGAACAACAAAGCTTATCGTGTTTTCAACAAACGCACCTTATTAGTCAAAGAGTCGGCAAACGTCAAGTTTGACGAGAACAACTTCGGTGGAAGAATTATATAGGAAGGATAGAAAAACTTTTTCAGTCTAAGGATAAAGAAATAACCATGGATGGCATCTCAGGGGCTGAATCAGAAGAAGAATTGGCGATAACTAAAGATCCATCGTCATCAGCTCAAAACTCAGAGTCACCACCACCAGAACCAACCCAATCGGTTCCAGTTGTGACTCAGGAAGCAAAAATCACACATCATCTGACTGCTCGGAATGCTCCAGGCATAGAGATCAACAACATTCTATCAGATTTAAACTCAGGAGTCAAACCCGGTCAAATGCATAAACGTTTTGTGCTTTCTATGGTTTCGTTTCTACAGTGGAACCAAAGATCGTGAAGGATGCTTTAGAGCATGAGAGTTGGATAAATGCTATGCATGAGGAATTGAATGAATTTGTGAGGAATCATGTATGGGAACTTATTAAGAAACCCGAAAATCAAAATGTCATTGGAACGAAGTGGGTTTATCGCAATAAGCTAGATTCAAATGGGAAAATCTCCAGAAATAAAGCCCGTCTAGTTGCAAAAGGATATAACCAACAAGAGGGGTTAGACTTTGATGAAACCTATGCTCCAGTAGCAAGACTTGAGGCAATTCGTCTACTCATAGCCTTTGCAACATTGCATAGGTCAACACTTTCCCAAATGGATGTCAAGTGTGCCTTATTAAATGGACACCTCAAGGAAGAGGTATATGTTTCTCAACCACCAGGCTTTGAGGATACTACCTATCAAAATCATGTTTATCGTTTGAAGAAAGCACTATATGGTCTTAAGCAAGCACCAAGGGCTTGGTATGAAAGGTTGACCTCTTTTCTTATCAGACAACACTTTGTCCGGGGACATGTTGATCGCACATTGTTTATCAAACAAAGTGGGATGGACAAACTTCTAGTATAGATTACGTTGATGATATCGTTTTCGGGTCCACTAGTCCACGAGTGACAATAGATTTTGAGTCAATGATGACAAAAGAATTTCAAATGAGTAATATAGGAGAGCTGACATTTTTTCTTGGGTTGCAAATTAGGCAAACAGCTGATGGTACTTTTATCCAGTCAAACCACATACACTTTGGAACTTCTGTCCAAATATAAGTTCAATGAGTGCAAACCAATGTCAACTCCGATGTCTACTACTCTCAGATTAGGACTGGAATCAACTGCAAGGCAAGAGATCCAACCGTTTATAGGGGGATGATCGTATCTCTTCTCTATCTCACAGCAAGTCATCCCAACATCATGCAAAGTGTTTGTTTTTGTGCTCGTTTTCAGGCTAATCCAAAGTTACCACATGTAAAGGCTGTCAAACGTATTTCATTATCTCCAAGGAACACCATCACTTGGCCTTCTATACACAGCCACTTCCTTACCCACTCTTGCTGGATACACCGATGCAAATTTTGGAGGTCCTATAAATGATCGAAAGAGTACAACTGGTACGACCCAATTCTTGGGTTCTAATCTATTGCATGGTCTTCCAGGAATTAAGCTTGAGTTTCATTGTCTATGACTGAAGCTGAGTATGTTGCCGCAGGTGCTTGTTGTGCCCAGATCTTATGGCTCCATAGCAACTTGAGGACTATGGTTTATCCTTATTCATGTTCCTATCTATTGCGACAACATAAGCACAATTGAGTTAACCAAAAATCCCGTTCATCACTCTCGTTCCAAACACATTGATATCTGACACCATTTCATTCGAGATCATGTGGAACATGGCACTGTTATCCTAATTCATTGTTCCATGGACAAACAGTTAGCTGATATATTCACGAAGCCTTTACCTAGAGAGAGAAACTTTGTTTTGAGATTGGCATGGTCAACACCAAGTGAGACATAGTCCTGTTATTTTTTTTCTCTTCTAGGTTCAATATTGATACTTTGTATTCATCAGTTGAGAACTGAATTTAATCCTCTTACAATTTTCTCTGTTGTTTAAAATAAATACAATCAGTTGCTTTACATGGTTGACATGTTCTATACTGAGTTATTTCATTGTGTAGACAGTTAAGGAAATTGTTAAGCTAAGCTTCCTGTTTCTTCAAGTAAATCTTCATGATATAACTGAGTCAGATGAGAATTTCTTATAATCATTATTCATATATACTTACTTGATATATACAACAAGTAACACGTTTGTATTTAAGGAAAACTGGGTTGGATGGCTGGTATAGTGGAATGAACAAGGCATGAGATTCCAATGCTCACAGTAACAACAACACAAATTTGGGCTCTTTCATCTGGCTATTAAGTCTTATAGGATGCTTTATCATCTAACTTCCTAAGGGTACCTACTCTGGGCAAGTTGACCCAACGTCGTTACATAGATGGAGAGAAAAAGTCAAGGTGTTGTTTAATAAAAAAATGTTGTTTCTCTACATTCAACACATGGTTGATTTTTGCCACATATGAAAATAAACTGTGAGTATGAATCTATGGTGATGAAAGGTATAATGGAATACGATTTTATTTCTCGCCTCTTGTCGTTTCAAAGTAAGGTTGCAAAGTGGAATGAAATCAAGCCAAGAATCCAAACGTGCTACATGGTGTTATTTCAATCTAGGTATAAAGAAATGAAAGGAGAACAGAAAAACAAATCTACTTAGGAATGTTGGTTGTCTTTCTTGATCACAGTGACTTACTCAACTTGTTTCTTAAACTTTCTATTCTGAGAGACTTAGTCTAGGACTATTAACTCGTGACCAGCAAAAGGAGGTTCTTTTTATTTTATTTTCCTTAATACTTATATTTACCATCTTCTTTTCAAACACAACACCGTTTCAACTTCTTTCTATCTTCATGTTCTCTCTCTATCACTATTCACTCACTTGGTTAAGGTTCACCACATCCTTTCTCAGCAACGACCCATTTCTCCTTCTACGATCTTTGTCCTTGAGAATATATCAATTTCTTCTCAAATTTGACCATGGATTCCTTCGAACAGCTTATCTACGAAAACATTGAACCTCTTGCTTCTAAAAAGCCGACTGACATTAGCCCAAATCCAATATTCCCTGATTCAACATCAAAACCCTCACCTGAAGTTAAATCTCCCACTCCTAAAGATACTATTGTGGTAAGCGATGATGACTCTTCTGCTATTCCAACTGAGGATGACATCCCGCTGGCTAGAACTCATCGTCAGCTGCGTACACCCGCCAGAAATCCATCCTTGGGTGTCGGAGATGCTTCATCGGTGATCCCAAAGCGCAAGAATGACGATTCTCCAGTCACGCAACCGCGATCGTCGAAAAGATTGAAGTCTGTGGCAAAACCCCACTCTAAACTGAAAGCGAAGGAGTTTCATCTTGAAAGGTTACAAAATCCAGGTCGTTCTTTTCCTCAAAAACCTATTTTTAGTCACGCTATGCTTGAAGCAAATATTATCCCTAGCAAACTGATAGATTGTGACTGGCTGGAAAAGAACTCAGTGGAATCTTTAGTGGAGATTTTAAAGTTTCAAGGTTGGGAACGATTGTTTAATTCTGAAACCACATACTACCTGGAACTCTTATTTCCGTTTGTTCTAAATTTGGAATTTGTCTCTACGTAAGAGTTTAAAACTGAAGTGGCTGGGATCAAGATGATAATTTCCCCTACCTGGCTTGCAATGATTCTTGAAGTACCTCTAGATGGGTTAGTTGAGTTCAATACTCAGAAAGTGGATGTGGCTTCTCATTCTGCCGTAGTACAACACTTTGGTCTGTCTCGTGCCAGTTCTAGACTGAAACACTATCCACAGAGGGAATTAGGTGTTTTACCGAGATTATTACATCTCATTGCTTATCAAACTCTTTTTCGATGTACTGATATGTGTGACAAGGTAACTCCAGTTGATTTGGCGTTAATGTGGTGTTTAGACAAAAAAATTCATCTCTCGCTGCCAAGAATCATTATCTCTCACTTGCGGTCCATCGTCAATAGTTCCAAGCCATCGATTCCTTATCCCTTCTGGATGACAAAGGTCCTCCGCCATTTTAAGCTTGTTTTGGACGATGTGTACTCCATCTCTGCTCAACCAACTAACTACCTAGTTGTTTCAACCCTATCCAAGATGGGACTAGAACTAACAGAGTCTGGTTGGTAGTTCAAATAGACTGTGCAACATGAGGAAAAGACTGACCACGCTACTGCCCCCACTTCTCTTCTTATACAGTCAGTACTGGATTCAATGGCAGCAATGGAGAAGCGATTGATGGATATGATCAATCTTCTGGAAGAAAAGTTGAACTTTTTGATGACCACGACTAATTCATCCTCTGAACCATCAGAAAAAATCTAGTGTTTGTCGGATTGCATCCTACCCTTCCCCTAGTTGACACTTAATTTTTTTGTTGTATCTTTCTTCTTTTTGATGTGGCAAAAGGGGGAAAAGTTGGAAGTCTTTGATGCTTACTTTCGGTTGACATTTACTTTTGGTGACTACTTGGTTTGTTTAGACATAACTGCTCTGTGATTGTATGCTTTATGCTCTGAGTTGCTCGACATTATAAGATTTTCATAATCTTTTGGCTGAAACTTGGGTTTTTTTCTCACTTCTATCCTACATTCATGATCTAGCATAATATTACTATATGTAGTCTTATACTTGAAACACTTAAAGCTTGAAAAGTCGTTTAGTTTTTTTTTAAACAGACCACATGAAATTGACACGGATGAGTGAGATTCAGGGGGAACAATCGAGATGTGATCATGTTGTTCTCTGGTGATTATCAAAGCAAAAACTCAGGGGGAACCAGCAAGTTACTTTCGTAGAACATATGTTAAATTTAAGACTTCAATAGTTTGCTGCATCAAAAAGGGGGAAACTGTTATTGCTGTTTTGATCGGTAAACTCGGTTCAGGACTGACGCCCATGCTGAGACTATTTCGAAACGAAGTTCCTCAGTCTTGAACTTACAAGTATGTGACAAGTAAAATAACAAATAAGATTTTAAGCATTTGTAAAAGATAAAATCTTATTTGATAGATTTTCATACAATCTTCGCGTCCATATAAACAGAAGAAAAACTAGGTTGAAAGGGAGTTTTTTCGAGAGCAAGAAAAAGAGAAAGGTCAATACGGCTGTGAGAGTTAGGGTTTTGCAAATCGGTGAAAAGGGTTTCCTATCTATGTTGTAACGTGCGAAGTTATTCTAGGGATAACCTGAGAGCTGAGTGTAATCTCGTGGGTTAAGAGTTTCTTGTTATCTTAACGTGTTTAGAGTTTAGTTTTTCGTGGGAAAATAGTGTTGTAAAATCACTACGTGCTTCTTGTGTATCGAGTGCAATACGTGATACTCAATAACAGATTCAGTTCATATTATCTCTTGTCATCGTTATCTGTCTGGACTCTCAGTTCTATACTCACACACAGTAGGTTACTTCAATTTGAGTAGTTACTGTTAGGATTTATTTGTTGGATTTGCTGCTTTTACGTGAATTGCTTTTATATTTCACATTTTTTTTCTCAAGTTAGTACTTCTCGGTTCATGTTACGGTTGATTTCTTTTCGTTTCTTTACGGTTTGATTTCCCCTTTTACTTTAATTTTCTTTTAGTTTTAATTTTTATTACGGTCGATTTTCAATACCAGTACGTAAGTTTATTCAATTTTTTTTATTTTGTTCAATCTTGCCATGAATTCAATTTTAGTATACACATAAAATTTTTTTTTCTTTTTCTTTAACGATTTTCTTTTCTTTTCTTTTTCTATCTTTTGTTTCTGTTACTTTATTTCTTCTTTTGTCATTACGTATATTAGTTTATTCCTTTCTTTTTAGTGTTATTTTTGTTACTGTATTTTATTAGGAAATTCTCTTTTATTTTTATTTTGTTCTTCTTTGCTATTCTATTTAGTTAATTTTGATTTTGTGTTTCTTTTCTATTTTTTAGTTTTATTTTACTTTTTATTTTTGTTTTTGTTTTTGTTGGCTAGTTACTGAGAATGGAGAGCAGTTATGATGATGAGATGAGATTGATGGTGGAACAAGCTTTGCTGCGCAAGCGGGAAGCAGTACTTTCTTTTCAAAGACTGATTGGGTACTAACCACCACCACAATCTGATCGAGAACTTTATTGGTGGGAATGTCCTTCGCCTGTAGAGCAGAATATCTTGCCTGAGCCTAACCCCGAGCTAGTAGAAGCACCAGTAGTGGATGATTTCATAGAGAATAAAGAAATTGATGCAACTACCGCAGTTGTCTATGAGCGGGATTGCACGATTGAGCCTCACCAACCGAAAGAGGATATTTGTATCCTCGAATCTGAGGTGAAAGCGCCACCACCAATTGATCTGCGATTTCAGCCTTGCTTCCAGGAGCCTCAACAAATGGGGGAGGACGTTTATGTGCTCAAATTTGAGGAAGAAGAGCCATTCACATCTGGTCTTCTGATTGAGCAGCGTTACCAGCAATACCTCCTCAAACTCCAGGTTTTGTGGAGTATTTATTTTCCTATTTTATTTGCCAACGTAATGCTTTGTTTTGATCCAGGTGGTTTGCTTTTAATTACTGCCTACTTCGTTTTCCTGGAAAAGTTGTTGTCTACTTTTATTTTTGATCCAGGATAACGAAGCAGGAGTCTTGCTAAAGACTATAAAGACGGGCAGCTTACTGGGAGGCAACCCAGTGGTTAAATTTATGTTTTGTTTTTGTTTTTTTGTTTATTTTTTGTTTATTTTTGTTTTTCTTTTGTTTAGAAGTGGCAATGGTGCCTATGCTTTTAATGCAACGCTCTTTAGCGTTTTTGTGGTAGTTGTGAGTGTGTGTAGGTGAAATTTTTATTATGGTGTTTGATGTACCCCCAAGGCTGGACACTTGCTAGAACACAAGTGTGAGTAACGCTACCCCCCTTGTTCAAGCTTAAGTGTGAGGAAGGGAACCTTCCTCAATCTACGATATCAGGGGAGTTTCAGTTTCTCCTTATTTTTAATGTTTATATTCAGCCTATCATGACTTTTATGCTTAAAGATTATTTTTATATCAGTCATTATTGTCCTGAATGAAATCCTTGATGAGTTTGCAATATTTAGAAAGTCCTTTTCTTGGTTTTAATTTGTGAACAATGAGGACATTACTCCTCTTAAGTGTGAGGAAGTAGGGGTACTTTCTAAATATTGACAATTGCACTTAATGTCACATTTGTTTTTGTTGGTCCACTTATTTTTAAAGAATTGTTTCTTTTAAGCGCCAATAAATAATCTTCAGGTGAAATTTTTTGTTGAGGTTTTGAAAACAAGCCTGATGGCCACCTCAAGAATCTTTCTGTTTTTGGCTGTTTGTATGTATAGTTTTATCCAAACTGAATCTATATTCACTGAAATTTGGTGGATTAGCTGATTATGAAAACAGAATTAGTCTAGGTTAGGATTTTGGGAATGATAAGAAAGTTAGGCATCAAAGGATAAGGCAAGGTACTCCGCTGATCTGAACTGAAATTTATTTCTGAACCAAAACAGGCCTCATCATTCGGTTATTAAGTCCTTGGGGTGCTTCATCACCCATCTACCTAAGGTCTTGTGATCTGGGATAGAAGACCCAAAGCCGCTACAAGGGTGAAGAGAAAAGTTTGAAGGGATGAATTAAATATGCAAATGGCAGAATGTTAAGGAAAAGAAACTTTGAAAAGTTAAATGTGTAATTCGATTTTGCTTATTCTGATCATGAGTATGTGGTGTTGAAAGGTATCACGGAATAAGGTGTTACTTCACACCCCTTGTCATCCAAAGGTTAGAGAAAGAAACAGTAGAAGATCCCACACTATTCTGTTTCAGTTTCTATAATCTAACTTCTCCATGCTTTTAACTCCACTTTATTTTCACTGTTTGCGAAAACCTACAGCTAGTAGCAGAACTTTTCTTTTGATTGTCATTTTGCTTGTTTTCCATTGGCAGTTGTTTGATCCTGAGTTTCAATACTACGGCCCTTAAGAGTAGTCATATTCTGTATTTGCTTGAGGACAAGCAAAAACTAAGTGTGAGGAAGTTTTATAAGTGCAAAATATATATACTTTAAGAGCTTTAATTATTCCTATTTTTATAACAATTCATGTCATATTTTACACTTATCATATGTTTTTCCTTAAATTTATGTTTTGATTTGAACTGATACATTTTATGTGTCTAATGCAGGAAAAAAGTCTAGGAAATGAATATAATTTCTCATGAGGATTCGAACGCAACAAACGGGGAGTAAAACAGAGCTAAAACGAAGAATCTAGGCCCCGTCGAAGTTAACAGAGCACTCCTCGCTATGTTTTATCAAGATCTTTAGAAGATAAAAATATTTTATCAACTGATAAACACCGTAGCTTCTATATATTCACTCATCCAGAGCCATATTGAAGACATCCCACGCCCAGAGGGGCTTACACCTCTTTTCCATCAATTCCTTTCACACGTTTCCAACACTTCAAGTCATCATCGTCATCAGATCATCCACCACCACCATTCACCATAACACCATCATCCATAATCATCACTTCCACCACGTTCACCTCCATCCGTTCACTTCCCCACACGCACACCATTACTCACCAGACAACACCATTGTCCACCACTACTTCCACATATTTTTTTTGTTATGTTTGTTATCTTTATAATTATGTTTGAGTAGTTAGTTTAGCTCCCCGCGTTGGGGTAGCAAACCGAATCTTTATGTTTATTTTGTAATCTTTTCTCTGATTATAATTGAATTAGTTTAATTCCTGTCCTACATGCGCTTTAATTTTCTAGCTAACTATTAAAGCAATATTTGTAGCTTTCTAATCAAAATGCGGCACTGAGATTAGTTAACAAGACATAGGAAGTTAAACCAGATTAACGACTAGAAGCATGGTTTGCCTATAGGTTAATCTGTCTCCAATAGGAATTGTGTTTAATGCTATTAACTTGATAACTTGGGCAAGGTTTGCGGCTTGTTATTTCAGTTAGTTAGGGTTCGTTGTATAGGGACCGGTCAACGAACTATTTATAATTCATGAGTTTATTGCAGAATTAGGGAAGCGTTTATTGATAGATTAATAAAGTGAAGGTTTGTAGAACAATGCGGGGTGCTTCTTTAGATTCAATCTTTATTTCTTTATTTAGTTTATTTTTATCTTTTTACTGTTTCATTATTTTATGTTAGTTTATTTAGTCATTCTTTTTATTAAATTAAGTAAAACCTGAAAAAGTGACATTTCCTGTTTTCTTAGTTTAGTTTTCTCGGTTAATAAATAAATTGTCAATTAATTGAACGAGGTCCCTGAGATCGACAACCCCACTCTTGTTAGTATCATATTACTTAAATTTGATTTTGTTAGTTTACGGATTTCATTACTTTGATTATAGCGTTTTGTTTTTGATTTTGACGTTACTTTTCGTTTTCCATTACAATTTGTTGATTTTTGTTCTTTTTATTTTATTTCTAGTATTTATTTTTGGTTGTTGTCGGGGACCTCTAACACAGTTGATTGACATATTTATTTTTCGTGTCAGTGGCACAAATCAATTATCTAGTGAAAATGAAGTTGCACATGGACAAGGACATTGTGGGAAAGGTTAAAAATTCATTTCAGTATTTTTACTGTACTTATTAAGTTTTGTTTTGTTTTGCTTTGAGTTATTTGTATGTTAGTTCTGAATTGCAAAATATATGCATGTGGTTGGTAGGTATGTTACTTTGAGTTCTGCATGTACAGAATATGTGTGGTTTGTATGTTGCGATCTTCACCTTCTGTGTGTGGTTCTGTTGAGTTTTGTTACTTGATCTACTTTGCTAGCTAGCTATGCTTGTCTTGCATGGATTGATATCTTTTTTTGGTACCTGACTAGTTATCAAGTTAGGATTGTTTTATATGGGGTGGGGGTAATAGTAGTCATCATCTTCTTTTGAGAAAAGTGACCATTCAAGGAAACAGAAAAAACAGCATGCCTGACCACACCCTTCCTCTCTCTTTTTAACTTGATATCCTCATCAGTAGTACATGTTGCAAGAAGTAGCAGCAGTAACAGATGTTCCAAAATGAAATACCCCAAACCTTGATATGGTGTTTAGATGATCAACTAAGATATAAAAAGGCTAAATAATGCCTTAGAAACATTAGGAAACAATTTAAACCTAAGAAAACAGAAGGAAACACCATTTAAGCAAATACAAATACAACCTCAATTCTGTTCTATACTGAGTATCTACAATTCTCAAGTCTGCCGATATCAATTCTGACTCACAATTCAACATTACAAATAAATACAACATTCCTAAACCAACTACCCACGCTTATACAGCAACCCCGTCTTACACTCTCGGACGGTGATCGGCTTCAACAAACCTGAAAAATAAAAACGGTGCCCCAAGGGGCTCAGCAAATTGCTGCATATGAAATTCGCATACCCCGCGTGCTAACGGGGGTACGCCGACTATTTGGTCGAGAACATGTGATTCATTTTAATCCAATCAACATGCAAGACATCATACATTAATTATGTACAATAACACAACTAGTGTTCAACATAGAGTACAAACACTAACTCACAAATCAAAGAGGTTAGTTTAATTATCCTATACTTAGGCCTTGCGGGTTTCTACCTCACTATGCCTTTTTTCCTTATCCTTTATCTTACCCATTCTCTTGGGTTATGCTTACTCAAGTTCTCTTACTCTCAAACTCAATCAAGTTCTACAATACTCAATCTCAATCCTCAACTCTCAAGTTACTAACTCAAATCTCATTATCAATCAAATTCTCAATTCAACTTCTCAGCGCAAATTCTCAATCAAATTCTCAAAGGTATCTTTTAAGTCATTACCCACGACCTCCGGGCAGAGTCATACACAAGACTCACCACCGGGCTTTCAAATACAAACGGAGCTATACACTTAGCTCCTCAAATTCTCAAATGTCAGTTTCTCTACCGGACTACTCAAATTCCCAAAACTCCTCTCTCGGAGTTATTTCATAATCTCATAGGTTGGCCTAGAAGTATCTCTCTCGATAACATCTAATAGCTTAGGGAAATTTCTCAATGTCTAGCATTGTCAGATTTAAGGGTTTCCCCAACTTATCGAATGCTTTTATGTTCGGGACATTTTCCTATATTGTAGGCCGACTACCTTTCTAAGGGAGTTTGAAGGTCCCTTATCATTATTTACTTTCCTCAAACGTTCATGTCTTGAACTATCAACAATCTCTTAGTAAAGGTTTTATCATTTCTTTCCACTATTGTTTGTTTCGTGGATTGTTCAGTTTGGTTCTCTAACCGTTATCAGGAGTTTACTAATCTTGTACACTCTCTCACGTTCTAGTGAGTTCATAGGTTTACATTATCATTATTCTTAATTCGATAGTTTTCATGTGTCTCCACGTTTTCGTTATTTTGCAGAACGACTCTATCTACGAGTCACTAATCAAACAAGATTCAACTATGAGTCGAACTATAGTGCACATTCAACATCCAAGCACTTCATCCACAATCACACATTTCATGAATTATACAAACTTCAATTTCAAAATACTATCCAACAAGGCACACTACATCACAAGCACAAGTAAGTGCAGTCAATCTGATTCGTGCCTTTATGTTTTTTAGGTGGTCACACAAAACATACAAGCACACAAATCAGAGTAGCACCTTTAGCATACAGGGCATGAGAAAATCATACCTTTCACCATGGGTTACTTTACCACGTCACTTTATGTTCCTCGGTTCACACTTGATTCACTGATGACATTTCAAATGTTTCTATTAATAACAAGTACTACGGTATGTAACAATTAATACTCTCGTAGTTTAACCCTGTTAATCTTAGGTTCTTAGGTACCCATTGTCCTTACCATCATTACACTCCTAATGGCTTATTACTAATGCCATTTTTTTTACCCGACCGAACCCACCCTGGGTCGGTCGGATGCAGAGAGCACCCCGATTACAAATTCCAGCTCGACCGACCCAGCCAGGGTCGGTCCCCTAGGTCGGTCGAGTGCAGAAGACTCCGAGTTTACAAATTTCAAGTCGACCGACCCTACCAAGGTCGGTCCTAGGGTCGGTCCAGCCCAGTACCCTATTTTAATTACTCATTTTGAACTCCAAACTTACCCTAATTCACACCCAATCTTTTCCTAATCATTCCACATGTTTCCTAACATGTTTAACCACCTTAAAACACTCCTAGTCATGCTTTAAACCTCCTCAAATCATTACTCAAATATTTTACCCAAATCTTTGCTCAATTTCTACAAACTTTCATTCTCACATTTGCATTTTGCACACTAGTGCATTTCTAAACTTCTCTTGGCAGCCTACACTTGTTTTCACTCATTTTGACCATTCCAAATTCATCCTAGACATTCTCATTAACTATACCCAAGTTCATGCCTTATTCTTAAAGCCTTAAATCCTCATTCTTTTCTCAAACTTCCAAGGCACTTAAACCACCCCTTTTTCTACAGATTTTTGTCTCTCTCCAATTCATTCTCCATTTACCATTCCAAGGTTATTGATCAACTCAACTCAACCTAACAAACCCCTAGGTTCTCCAATTCACCAAATCACCTTAAACACTTAGTTTCTACCAAAATTTTGCCATAGTTTCCCCATAAACCTAACATATCCAAATTCATCAATTCTCACCTTTTTCAATCCTAAACTAGCCACACCCTTAAAGGGTCCTACCAGCACATAAGCTCCTCAAAATTCCGTCAAATAAAAATATAAACACAAATCTCAAATCACTTCTCTCAAACTTTCACCAAACACATTTTGCTCCAGATTTTGTTTCATCTTTTACTTCCCCATCCCAACATTTCTAAGGCATTAAGATAGTAGTTAAGGTAAGCTTTTTACCTTGATCTTCCAAATGCCTTTTTAATTCTCCTATTCTCCTCTTCTCCATTCTCTTGGCTCCAAAATTGGCCAAGGCAATTGAAATGCCCACTACACTAAATTACCATTAAAAAAGGACAATGGGACTAAGTACAAGCACTTGGGCACATTAAACTAACCCTAGGATTCAAAAGAGGCTTAAAGCACAAAGTTAGGGCTTACCTTTTGGGAAGTTCTTGAAGAGGTTTTAAACCTAGAATAAAAAGGGAGGTTCCACCACCATTGGAGGAATGACTCAAAGCTCCAAAACAAGGAGAAAACAAGGTGTTTCAAGGGGGCAAAATCGGCCAACTAGGAAAGGGAGAAAAAATGAGTTTCCTTTGGAACTTTTTACCTTAGAAGAAAGAGGAGACTCCAAGCTTCAAGAATGTGTAATTTTCTCTTCAAATGGGGTATACCCATGGAGATGAACTTATTCCTTTTGAGAATTTGAAAAGAGGGAAGTGTAGAGCTTGATGAGAGGAAGAAGAATATGTGATTAGTTTTTCATTTGGAGCTTTAATGGAGCTTGTGCAAGGGAGAGAAGGTGAAGAAGCCATGGATGCTTGGTGGAGAAGCTCAAATCGGCAGTAGGGGGAGGAGGAGAAAACCGGCTGGAAAGAATAAGGGGAAGGGAAAGAGAAAACGAGAAATGAGGGAGGAGAGAGAGGGAATGAGGTGTTTTATTCACCTTTTGCTTTTTATTTCTCTCTCTCTCTCTTTTATCTTCTAACCAATTACTAATATAGAGGGCTGCTCTATTATACAAAAACCGGCCCCATATTTGTACAGATAAGCTGGAGTTTTTTGTCTTTTACAGAAAACGCTCGTTCATTTACCTGGTTTTAGCACTATTCACTAACCGGGCCCGTTTTCCAGAATTTTCTCGTTTAATTAATTTGAATGGTTCTTAGGCTTTCATTAATGTTTAATTATAGTTATTTAGTCAACCATAATTTTTACGAGTTCATTTGACCACTCAAAGTCATGTTTTCGGGTTTTCTCGAAAAATGTGCGCTAAAGCTTTATTAGCATTTTTAATTCATTTTATGGATCCGTTTTCTTTGGGAATTGTTCCCGTATATTAATTAGGCATTATTAAGCCTTGTAAATCCATCTGAGACCCTTCTCAAGGTCGTATTCCTCCTATGGTCCCGTAACGCTCATTTTTGCGTTTTTCGCTTTTTAAGCGTTTTCTCTTTTCTTTTGGATTTATTTTTCTTTACCAAAATTCTTTAGGCACTAATAGGCCCTAAAATATCATATTAAAGTAATTTAATCACCCTAATTAAGTTCGGGGTATTTCATGAATTTTAATTTATTTCTGAACCAAAACAGGCCTCTTCATTCGGTTATTAAGTCCTTGGGGTGCTTCATCACCCATCTACCTAAGGTCTTGTGATCTGGGATAGAAGGCCCAAAGCCGCTACATGGGTTAAGAGAAAAGTGAGGGGATGAATTAAATATGCAAATGACAAAATAGAATGTTAAGGAAAAGGAACTTTCAAAAGTTAAATGTGTAATTCGATTTTGCTTATTCTGATCATGAGTATGTGGTGTTGAAAGGTTTCACGGAATAAGGTGTTACTTTACACCCCTTGTCATCCAAAGGTTAGAGGAAAGAAATGGTGGAAGATCTCAAACTATTATGTTTCAGTTTCTATAATCTAACTTCTCCCTGCTTTTTAACTTCACTCTTTTTCACTGTTTGCGAAAACCTACAGCTAGTAGTAGAACTTTTCTTTTGATTGTCATTTTGCTTGTTTTCCATCGGCAGTTGTTTGATCCTGAGTTTCAATACTACGACCCTTAAGAGTAGTCATATTCTTTATTTGCTTGAGGACAAGCAAAAGCTAAGTGTGAGGAAGTTTGATAAGTGCGAAATATATCTATTTTTAGGGCTATATTTCATGCTATGTTTACAATGAATTGTGACATATTTCTCACTTATCATATGTTTTTTTAAGATTTGTGTTTTGATGTGAACTGATACATTTTATGTGTCAAATGCAAGAAAAGTCTCAAATTTACATTTGTGATATGTATGTATATATATAACGATTGAAGATTTTGATCGAGGAATATTATATGTCACACCGACAACATATCACATGGGGGATATTCTCACGAAAATTAAATTCACATCATTCACTAACCACCTCTTATACCATGCACTTTATCACATACTCATTTGATGATATTCATCAAAAGGCTGCTGCACATGAGTATTAATGTGAACATTATACAATATGCTGGTGATTCATTCGATGTACTCATTTTCGTACTGAAGCAAACCATCATTCACGGCGGGATTCACTTGATAAATATTTGATTATTGATAAATTAATGAGGCTGCTTTATAAGGCGGAGAATTAGGTCACGAGGAGGGGATATTCACGCCTCATTGGAGGCCCGCGCCTCTCATTCAATATCCACGCTTCATTCACGCCAGTTCGCAACTCCACCATTGTTACACCCCACACTTTTGGTAGAGGATTAATGCAGAGACACATAATGATGGAAGGCAGAACGGAGTTCTTCTAACAGAGTTTCTTCTTCTCTTTTCTCTGATATGTTCATTAGTGTTATTCCTTTATTGTTTTTATTATTTTTAGATTTATGTTCGAGTAGTTAGACTAGCTCCCGGGTTGGGGTAGCAAACCAAATCTTCATAGTTATTTTGTAATCATTTTCTCGGATTATAATTGCAGTAGTTTAATTCCTATTCTTCATGTGCTTTAATTCTATAGCTAATTATTAAAGAAATTCTTGTAGTTTTCTAATCAAAATGCGGCACTGAGATTAGTTAACTAGACATAGGAAGTTAAACCGGATTAACGACTAGAAGCATGGTTTGCCTATAGGTTAATCTGTCTCCAATAGGAATTGGTAATAAAGCGATTGGTTAGAATTGACTTGGGCATGGTTTACGGCTTGTTATTTATACCAGTTAGGATTTGTTGTACAGGGACCGGTCAACGAATTAATTAAGATTCCTGAGTTTATTGCAGAATTAGGGAAGAGTTTATAAATAGATTAATAAAGTGAAGGTTTGCAGAACAATCCGGGGTGCTTCTTTAGATTTTAGAGTTTCGATCTTTATTTCTTTATCTAGTTTATTTTTATATTTTACCGTTTCATTATTTTATGTCAGTTTGTTGAGTCTTTCTTTTTATTAAATCAGGTAAAAAACTTGTTAGCAGAATATATATTACTATACTTCTACCTAGGCAGTGTACCTATCCTTTTGTGGAATAGTGAATTGGGTGGGGTTGTCGATCTCAAGGACCTCGTTCAATTAATTGACAATTTATTTACTAACCGAGAAAATTAAACTAAGAAAACAGGAAACATCACTTTTTCAGGTTTTACTTAATTTAATAAAAAGAATGACTAAACAAACTAACATAAAATAATGAAATAGTAAAAAGATAAAAATAAACTAAATAAAGAAATAAAGATTGAATCTAAAGAAGCACCCCGGATTATTCTGCAAACCTTCACTTTATTAATCTATCAATAAACTCTTCCCTAATTCTTCAATAAACTCAGGAATTATAAATAGTTCGTTGACCGGTCCCTGTACAACGAACCTTAACTAACTAAAATAACAAGCCGCAAACCATGCCCAAGTTTTCAAGTTAATAGCATTAAACACAATTCCTATTGGACACAGATTAACCTATAGGCAAACCATGCTTCTAGTCGTTAATCCGGTTTAGCTTCCTATGTCTAGTTAACTAATCCAGCGTCGTATTTTGATTAGAAAACTACAAGGATTGCTTTAATAATTAGCTAGAGAATTAAAGCGCATGGAGAACTTGAATTAAACTATTGCATTATTGAATTAGTAAAAAGAATACAAAATAAATATAAAGATCTGGTTTGTTATCCCAACCCGTGGAGCTAAACTAACTACTTAAACATAATTATAAAAATAACAAAAATAAAAGAGAAAGACATTAATGTGTAACAAAAAAAAAATATGTGAAAGTGGTGGTGGTGGTATGGTGGCGTGTGTGGTGGTGCGGTGGATGATTATAGTGGTGGTGGTATGGTGATGGTGCTGGTGGCGTAGAGAAGGGATGATGATGGTTGATGGTGGTCTGATGGTGATGGCGATGAAGAGAAAGGGATCGTGGTGGTGTGATGAATTGGTGCAGGGCAAGAGCCCCTAACTATGGGTGTGGATGTATTCAATATGGCTCTGGATGGGTGAATATATAGCAGCTACGGTATTTATCAGTTGATAAAATATTTTTATCTTCTAAAGATCTTGATAAAACATAGCGAGGAGTGCTCTGTTAACTTTGACGGGGCCTAGATTCTTCGTTTTAGCTCCATTTTACTCCCCGTTTGTTGCGTTGGAATCCTAATGAGAAATTCTATGCATTTCCTAGACTTTTTCCTACATTAGACACATAAAATGTATTAGTTCTGATCAAAACGTAAATCTAGGGAAAAACATATGATAAGTGAGAAATACGACATGAATTGTTATGAAAATATGAGGAATTAAAGCCCTAAAAACAGATGTATTTCGCACTTATCAAATTCCTCACACTTAGCTTTTGCTGTCCTCAAGCAATACAGAATATGACTACTTCTAAGGGCCATAGTATTGAAACTCAGGATCAAACAACTACCGATGGAAAACAAGCAAAATGACAATCAAAAGAAAAGTTCTGCTACTAGCTGTAGGTTTTCGCAAACAGTGAAAAAGAGTGAAGTTAAAAAGCGTGGAGAAGTTAAATTATAGAAACTGAAATATAATACTTTGGGATCTTCCACCATTTCTTTCCTCTAACCTTTGGATGACAAGGGGTATGAAGTAACACCTTATTCCGTGATACCTTTCAACACCACACACTCATGATTAGAATAAGTAAAAATGAATTACACATTTAACTTTTCAAAGTTTCTTTCCCTTAACATTCTATTCTACCATTTGCGTATTCAATTCATCCCCTCAGACTTTTCCCTTCACCCATGTAGCGGCTTTGGGCCTTCTATCCCAGATCACAAGTGTAACACCCCTCTCGATAAACACGTAATAATCCCTCACGTAGCATAAATAAAGACGTCTTACAGCGGAAGAATAACAACATAAACTCTCACACGGGTGTCACCTGCCATTACTCGCCCACACGAGTAACGAAGCAGAAACTAAATCCAATAACCAAAATAAACAGCACTACCATACCGCTGTGACAACGAGATAAATCCTATACATCATACTAAGTCCGAAAACCATAACCGTCGACAAGTGAGCATCTACCATGATCCCGTACTTCGGCTTCAACGATGAACAAAAACCTGCAACAAGCTATAAAGGCTCAGCGATAAACGCTGAGTATGCGGGCCTGGACCCTATAGGCCACTTGTTATTTTAACCATCTTGATATTAGATTGATTTCATGATTTACCATTTTACATTTATAATCAATATTGTAACAATCATACATAAACACATAGTCATCCATCCATTCCAAATTGACATTATATCTCACAAACAACAGTCACATAAACGAACGTATCGAATAATTACAAAGTACTGTATGTAATCGCCTTACGAACGGTTTCCATATTTAATATTACTTGGCCTTCAAGGCCCCATCCATCCAAACCATGTTTAATTAATTACCAGGGCGTCATTTTGGGACAACCCGGTTAACCTTACCAATGGACAGTAGTCCTCCCGTACACACAAAGGTGCTCATTTCGCCAAAGGTCCGGAGGCCCCTGACTATTCACTTTGCCTCATAAGGTGTCCATATAAAGGCCGTAGCCGTGTACCAACAGCAGGTACCATCTGACCCATGATCCAATTAGGGCTCGTTGGGAAATTTCCTGGAGCGGAACCCGATCGGGTACCCCTTAGTGATCACAAAAGCGCAAACAGGTAGTTCGTAAACTACCGGGATTCCTCCCCTCAATTCATACCAACTCTCTCTTAACGTTTAAGACATACTCTTAGTTTTATGGAGATTACATTATACCAATTAGCCGCCCAATGGGTCTTACGCATGCCAAGAAGTAATCTAGGTTATATTCATGTTCGAGATCCATGCTCTAGAGACTGACAATGTCGTATCTCGTACCTAAGTGTTTTACTTAGGTTACCATATACTTAATATTAATACTAAGGGTATTATATTAAGTAACCATCGTGTCATCACATCAACGCATATGTATGTTTATATAAGTCAATCTATAGTCGACGTAGTGTTAGTCCCGTAGGACGCTCGCGCATAATTAAGTAACGCGCTAACACACATCATCATATGCACATATCCACACACATAACATACAAGTTATCAAAAAATTCCGGGTGTAACACCCCAACTACCACAATGCACTTGATAACCATTTGCAGCGGAAAAACACACTTCATCACATTACTTACTCGTTGGTGTTACACGCCGTTAACCACCCATGTGGCTAATAAGGCTAATACATATACATTGTATCGGTCTGATGGACTAGATTCCCGAGCAACTACACATTACTATCTCTTCCGTTAACAGCAACAAATATACATATACATCCCAACTGTACCGAGTATTTACAAACTAATGCCGATAACAATTTCGGTCCTACCACTCCTACAATACATACACAATTTAAATAGCTACCCACGTACAAACGACTACCCCGTCCTACTCTCGAACGGCTTCCATCTCCTTGTACCTGAAATAGGAAAGAAAAGAAAGGGTGGCCCCCCCAGGGGGCTCAGCACCTTTGCTGGTATGGTAATCCCGCAGCCCGTATGCTACCGGGCCACGCACAACTATTTGTCGTCTAAGCATGCGGTTGATTATATTTAAATCATGCATGTAAACTATAACACACAACATATTACATTCCACAACAATGGGCTCAATAAAACAGACAACACATCTATACTTAATAAATCACTCATTGTGTTCTTTAACCCCTAGAGTGTTTCTCGTCTAATGGAGCTATTTCCTTAATAGACGACACTTACCCACTAATCGGGTTATCCTTAAACGCCTCTTATTATAAACTGGGATTCATATCCATGATCCACATACTCCACATTTTAACGTATATATAACATCACATCGCAATAAGAATTGCAGCGCAACAATAACACATAACACAACGGTAACGGTTCTCTTTACGAACCGACTCAAACATAGTTAGTTAACTTGGTAAGCCTAGAGAATGAAAACACCCTCATGATAAGCTTGTTACATCACTCATTACCGTCCTGTTAGTCGGACGAGTAACTTAACTTAAAGATGGATCGGATATAGTGATCCGAACACACCGTACATATTCCCTAACCAACGTGAGTCAGAAAAGCCTTGGTTAAGCTTAAGGGTGATTGAAGACCAACGAAGGAAAACAACCAACAGAGAGGGAGCTAAAGAAACTGTATACATCAACTCCCAAACAACGTGCGACCGGAACAACCGGATTCCTCACCCCCCCGGTTAGCACTTGTCAGAAGTCTCATTATGGGACTTAGTACATTAATTCACACTTAGGTGGTTAGGTCTAGTTAGACACACACAAGGGTAGTGAACATATTAACACGCAAAAACAAACACATAACTAACACACGCATAGTCGTGGTTAGAACGTTCCCATGGTTTGGGTCGTTAAGTCCGAATACCGATCTATTAGGTAATCCTAGAGTCGGTTAGTTAAGTTTAGCACGTAATTGAAGCTAAACGGCATCGAAACTATGCAAGCCACATAATTAAACAACTGTAAACTCATTACATGTTTTTATCTTAAAAGGTGGCAAACATTCAGAAAAACACATTGGCATACAAGCCGGTGTAATCCGGTAGAACACAGGTTGCAAGAAAACCATACCTTGGTCCCTGCTTCGATTGGTTTCCACTGTAGGCCACTCCTATACATGGTTAATAACGCCGGTTAATTTACCGTGTTTAACTACCAATTTTACTAAGTGTTTACATACTTATATGACATGTTTTACAACTGAACTTACACTTAGTTGTCCTCATTATACCCATTAGGGCTTACTACTTAGGTCATATTCCTTTCTGTTTTTTTTTTAAATTTTGGGTCCGACCGACCCACCGACCAACCCAACCAACTGGGTCGGTCCATTCCAGTAACTCTCGGGTTTTGAAAATTCCACTTCGACCGACCCAAGTCCGACCCAAGTCCACTGGGTCGGTTCCTTCCAGAAATTTTTTCCGTCTTTTCAAACTTACCCGACCGGCCCAACACCATTCCGACCGACCCAAAGCCCTCTGGGTCGGTGCTTTCCAGAAACTCATCCGGCTGGTTTTACAGAGACTGACCGACCCAGACAGGGTCGGTCCCCTGGGTCGGTCCACAACAGAACATGTCCAAAACTTGTCAAATCTTCTCCAAACTTTTCCTCAAACCTTCTAGTTTGTCCTAACACCCTTTGGCACTTCAAACACACCTTTAGCCATGCACTAAACCCCTTAAATCACACACCAAAACCATGTTGACCATTACACAAATTTCTTACAAAATTCCTAGCACTTGTAATGTTTTCTCCTTAGGTTTTCTAAGTGGTGAATCATGCCTACAACATCACTAACCAAAGTGTTACCTTACCACCATTACCACTACTCCAAGGGCATTATTTCACACTTACACCTCCCATACACAATCTCCTTCTATTTTCCACTAGTTCACACTTAGTCTTCACAAGGCATTATTTTTCCTTTGATCACCAAAACATACACAAGACTTAACACTTCACATAATATAACCTCGGTGTGTTTAAAACACCCATTTGATCTCTAAGTCCTCCAAGACCATGCCCAAGGCACCTTAGCACTTAAGAACACCATATTTCACTTTGTTTCACCATCTTATCACTTAACAAATTCCTAATACCTTCTAGGTCATAAAATCCCATTTAAACACATAAGCTCCTTTGTTTATCAACTAAATTTTGCCATAGCTTCTCTTGTATATTCTCACACCCAAACACTTAGGTTTTCACCTTTTGACAACCAAGAACCCTTAATCATTTAATACACACAAACATATTGTTTTTCATCCTTTAACCATCCAAGACATTCATCTTCACATAGAATGTTCTTTACACACATCTAAACCTTTAAAGTACACTACATCACAATATAGTGCATAAACTTAAATTGCTTGGCACTTAGGCCCTTAAATAGCATGGCTCTTAGGCCCTTAAATCGCATAAACCTTAAACACTGAATTTCCCACATAATATATGCCTTTGACCTGCGAATACACACAACATCTCATATGCCCTTAATAAACTCCTTTTTGGATAGTTTGCTATCTCATTTCCCATTGGCTCTTGAGGTAGTTTTTAATAAGCATTTTAAAGCTCAATTTCCTAGGACACATAAAACTTCATTAAGGTAGTTCATTTACCTCTTTTTTTTCTTCAAAACCTCCTCACATGTTCCTCCTTGTTCTTTCTTGATTAGAAATCGGCAAGGGGCTTTTGATTACTTGTCAATCTTCTAACCAACACACACATAAGGGTAATGAGATTTAAGATTCATACTTAAACTCACATATAAACCCTAAATTTATATAAGTGTTTTAAACACTAAAATAGAAGTTTACCTTAGAATTGAAAGAGAACTTGGGTAAGTAACAAGAGAGGACTCCTCCTTGTCCATTGAAGATCAATTCAAGCTACTAAAAAGAGTAAGGCAAGGCACCATTAAGAGGTGATTTTCGGCCAACATCAAAAACAAGAGGAAAACGGAATTTTCTTTGGTTTTCCTTACCTTGAAGCAAAGGAGAATGACAAGGCATGAAAATATTAGCTCAAGCTCCTTCAATGGAGATTCTTCATGGCACCAAAATGGAGTTCTTGAAGATTTGAAAAGATAGGAATGTAGAGCTCACTCTAACTAAGACAAATATGGTCTTAGAATTTGATTTGGAGCATGGAGTTGGATTTGGCAAGGAAATGAAGATGGAGAAGAGAGGTTGCTGTAGCCCATCGTTTTTGAAGAAGGGAGGAAGAAGAAGAGTACGGTGGTGAGTGGAGGAAATGAAGAGAATGAGGTGAGAGAGTATACTTTGGAAGATATTTATGTTATAAAGCCAAAGTAACTTTTTACTTACTTTTTCTTTCTTTCTTTTACTAACTAATAAATGGCGGTGACTCCTCATGTTGGAAAACCGGCCCCCTTCGTATAATTGGGCATTTCATGACTTATGTTGACCATTTAATCAAGCTAAGTTGACTTAAGTCAAAACAAGCACTATTTGGGCACTATTCACTAACCAAGGCACATAATTGTGAAATTTTTGATTTCCCATTGATTTAGGCTTCCTAATGTGATACTAAGTAGTACACATGTTAATTAAAGAGTAATGATGGACATTTAGCCACTCAACACCCATTTCCAAGACAATTTTTCAAAAATGTGCTTTAAGGCTCCTTAAAGCACATTTTGTGTTTTAACTTGTTTTCAAGCTTGGTTTTCTTTAGTAATTGATTTAATATGTTGTTTAACATATAAATAGGGTATATTTATGACCTTTAGGTCTTATACAAGGTTACACCAAGTCTAGAGCAAGTATTTGCTTAAATTGACTTTAAGGTGTTTTCTTGTGTTTTGTTTGGTTTAATTGTCTACCAATGTTTCTTAAGGACTAAATTAGCCTTATTAAATCATAATTGAATATTATTTAGTCTTGGTAGGATCTTTGGGTCCTAACCAAGTTCATTCCAAGCTTAGAGCATGTTTTTGCTCAAACTGTGTTTGTGGTAATTCATTGTTTTTACTATGGTTTAAATTGTACTGATGTTTCTAAGGCACTTTTTAGCCTTTAAATACCATATTTTAGCATTTAAACAACATATCAAGGTTTGGGGTATTTCAATCTACCCCCTTAAAAGAACTTCATCCTCGAAGTTCACATTTCCCACACATCGTTTGGATTAGAACACGGGGATTACTTTCAAAATAAACTTCCATAACCAAACACACTGTACATCACAACCTCGGACTTAACGGTACGGGCAACATATCCACATCCATACCTAATCATAACATAACATACTTACATGATAACCTCGGACTCAACGGTCCGGGTATCTTAACAACATTCACACTTACATAACAACCCTCAAACTCTAGGTCTGGGTAACATAACAATATTCAGAACTCTACCACATTAGGACTCAAGGTCAAAATAATATTTATTACACATATCACACATGTCTTAGCATGTATATCAACCAAAAATACCTTTTATATACACTGTGATCCCGTAGAACCCGGTCCTGATGGACACCTTCTGGTCCCAGTTGTTTTGGGAGATCAAAACAATCACTTAATTTTTAACATATATACTTCTCATGTCACCGGTCCGAAGACAAAGGCTCATACGCCCTCGGCTCGTGAGCAAGTACTACAAAAATATTCTTTACTAGGTTCAGTATAAGAGAATCCTTTATTCAAAATATTAATTGACTGTTTTGGAAATACCAATTGAAAATCCTTTTGAAATGCACTACAACTCCAAGTCCAATTTATGCTCTTTGCATCTTTTCTTAGCGTGGTTATTTGTGACCACTTATGGGAGCTTCAAGAATTATCCAACCCTGATGTGATCAACATCAGTGTTGAACTATCCTTCCACCCCAATTTGTGTTTGGCTTCCCTTGATCACATGCAAATCAAGTTCCACCTCCCACTTCATTTTCATGCATCAAATAATACACCCATTTCCAATTTTCTATCTTTTTTTTTGTCAATCTAGTCATAATCATTACATCTCCAAAGGGTAGAACTCCGTCTATCAGTTATCTCCATTCACTTTAATCCAGTTACCTACGGAATCTTATTCTCACTAGGATCTATGTCGGTTTCATACCCTTTCATGAATCACTATATTACATATATACATATATTTTATCAAAATACAACACACGGTTTTACATTTATATACTGTCGGGGTTTTTGTTCCCTCGGGAGTTTCTCTTACTCCCTTATACTTGTACTAACACACAACAACTAACAAAGTAGTCACACTTATCACAATGGTATTTCGCATCTTCTGTGCAAAATTACCACAATTAAACCATGAATGAATGTGTATGTTTATGTAACACACGCACCAATCATCAAAACAAATTATTTTATGTTATGCACACCATGGTTCACGTACTCTTGTACGGTAAAACACACTAAGCGCGGTTTGCGCTCTACCCCCCTTAAAAGGGATTACGCCCGCGTAATCAATTGTCGAACATTGGTTTAAAATGTTCTGCCACCGTGAAGTGTTTTAACCTCCACGTGGTCTGTTATACAATGCGTTCTGGTTAGAGGATCTTAACCATATTGGCGGTTTAGTCCCTAAGCCAAGAATTCTGATTGGAGTTTATTTAACTCATAATCGGTTTCGGTTCTGGCCTGTGAGGCTTCTAGGCATTAATAATTAGCCATTCACTCATGTTCACCATGCACATTCAACACTTGAATCACTGGCTCACTAGTTTCTGCTGCGCAACTCCTGATAACTTTAGAGCTTAGTTTGCCCCATTGTTATTGTTACTGTATTGTACATCTCTCATTCATCACCTTTATCTTGCTAATAATGGTTTCCCAACCGACGTGTGGTATCTCTTACCGTGAGCGAATTCGGTGGGTTACAAACTTTCTATCCACCTCTATGATAACTTACTGTGTATACTGCTATGTATTTCTCAATGATTGATTTGCTTCTACCGACTTACTATCGGTTGAGGTTGAGCTACTACCTAATGTGTAGTGCTCTCTCGATTATTTCCCACACTTGAGGTATATTCCATACCAAAATTTGGTATCCAGTGTTACTGCAGTCATTTATTGCTAATCAAGCCTCCACATTTGGTTTTATGCATGTATTCTTTCATTGGTACGACCTTGCATTTCCTATGCATCGGTCGTTACAACGTTATAAGTCTTTTTTTCCATTTCCACCACAATTAACATTTCCCCTATTCCTTGCTATCCCACTCGATCATTACTGCACAAGTGCAATACCAAAACACTCAGTCATACAGAGTGCAGTGGCGTAAACCATTGGCAGTAAATCTCTTATGCGATTCGCAATGGAATTCACATTGTGCTTCACTGAGATTCTTATCTCATAATGTTGGGTACTGGCTTACTGCCTAGTTCATTTGTTAACACTCACCGTTGTATCTCCACAGAGTCTAACTCATAACTCGGCTCATTCGCCATTTTATCATTTAACAATACTTATACAATGGTCGCTTACTGCGCACTGTATGCTTACTCATTATACAACATCAACTTACACTACATCCGCTATTATATTAGCTTCCGCCATTACACTATGTTTCGCCACTTATTTGGCTGATTGCTGAATATGCTATATATTTTTTTTGATCTTTATGCTCCTTGAGCGAACCATCACTTTGTTACCCTCACTCGAGTTATAAGTCGGCGCTACTCAGCTCGGTGCTTCACTTTATACACACATGCTACTAAACTAACTGCTCTTCCGCAATAACAACATGGTCAATCCTTAACATATTTCTTGAACTTGGTTCACATAACTACCGCTCCCGCGGTTTCGCAATATCGAGAGGTATCCCCACTCTTAAAGCAGTGGTTCGTTCCCCGCTCTATTTACTTGTATAACATAAACTCCTGCAATCGATCAAATTTACATAACACATTTTGCTTGTGGCTTATAAGCCTTACTGCCTCGAGCTCTGCTCATTGCAGGCTGTTCACACACATTTACTTTTCTGTACAACATTACATAGTTTAGAGGTAGTATTGGGCTCCATGACAAGGTCGTTGCATCACACTTCCTTTCATGGGATGCCCCTTAGGAATGTCAGTCTGCCACCTGGCGACTTATGTTTAAACTGGGTGTTAGTTTCAACCCTCGCGTTTCTGTCATGTTATTTCATTCAACAATTGTTGATCCAAACACCTCTCAAGGATTGCTCTTGGGTGTTGCTAAGTTATGCCATCAACTCTGGCTTGCACTTATTGGTACGTCAAATAAACTACGCCGTTTTGCGTTCTTAACTGGGTTTACTACCCTCTTCTGTGAAGATTGATATTCCCTGTAGTCTAAGTGGCCATTCCGGTAGTTTCATCCCATTCGTTGCACATTAACACGTCCATATCAGGCATCTGCCTTAGTATGTATAGGCTGGGTATTCGTCATTCCAGCTATTATGTTTATCCCTCGTGACACTTGAGACATATGCTATGTCTTTACTTACTAACAGTGCACTTCGCACTTCCTGACTCTTAAATATTTCCTTGAAATAAATTCACTAATTCCTTTAGTCTTGTTAACTTAACTGGGTTCCTTTACTTCAATCATTCGCGGTAATCCATTGCTCTTATTTGACTTTTACTGCCGACCGTAGTATAGAGTCGACTACTTCCCGTGTTCCGACTCTACTCGTATACATATGTGGGGTACCTTACTGATACATTGCTACTTACCCGACTAACTCATAAATAGGTCTGTCAGGCCCACAAGCTCCTATCAGAGTGCGGTCGTCCCACATTTCATTTTTGTAAACCTGTAGTGTCCGTCACACGCCTAGGTGAAGTATTCTGTTGTCAACTCCCTTATATCATCTTGTGATAATATGCATTCCGTGCCTCCCGAACTCAATTAAGGGAAAGTCTATCCACTGTTGTATTACTATGAACTCCATCCATTCCCTCGAGTTGCTACCCTTGGGTCCACCGGTTTTCGTCCTGTTACTCAAAAGTGAACTGGGTGCAACTTACCTACTATGTGGCACTGAGGCCGATGTAGGTCCTCTAGTTTGGTTTAAAAGAAGGTTTGAAATAAACATGGGTTTGAAAGAAAATTTGGTTTTGAAAAAGAGTTTGATACAAATCCGATTTTGAAAGAAAAATTCTCATGGTACTACAATGCCTTCTTGTCTTAACTGAGTCTAGCTTCTTGCTGACTGGTTTATTCACACATACATTGGTTAGGCTGTTAAGCCCTTCCACGGTTATGATGATTCCCTTTAACTTCGTGGTACTTTACTAAGAACTTTGTATTTGTTAAAATTTTCCCGAACATCCCTGTTATAGCATCACTTGCCATGGCAAGTGCGCCATGCTAACTGGTTGTCGGTTCAACACACACACTGGTTGAGGTTTTGTTTTCAACCGCACCATAATCAGTGGCCTTATTGGTCCTTACTTTGATCTTACAGTCTTGACAACAAATCTTCTGGGTGACTTCTCACTGTCTTCACATGATAATCATTAACTAGGGTGTTTCCCATTCTTGGAGACCCCTTTTTCACTTAGTATTGTATCTTCTTCATAGCCCGTTCCATGCCTTTGTCGTGGTTACTGAGACTTGTCTCTTGTTTGGGAACTATGTTGCAGTTCCTTAGTCGGTTGGTATACCGTTGTTGACATTATTTAATAATCGTGGTCCCGTAGACATGTGTCTCGGGTTTCATTACTTCACTTCTTGCCTGTTGCACTGTTGGTGCGTTGCAAGCTGGTTGTTCTCGACTGCTCGGCATGTCGACCCAGGTTGCCAGAATTTCCATTCTCCTATACACAAGATTCTTCATTCTTCGCAATCAAGAGCGGTTAATATTGTTCAGATGGGAACCATCTCTGGGATTCCCAGTTTTCGGAATCTACCGTACGACAGGTTCTCCATACTCACAGAGATACTTAATAACAGCCAGATCGGGTTTCCCAAGTAAGAGAGCACTTTCATCTCTCTGGCGTTCTTTCCCGAGTTATAAAACAGGGACTGTGGAGGGCGGGATGGAGGTTGTAGGTTTCCAACACACATTGGTAATTCCCAACTAGCGTATCTCTCACGCTATCACTCAACCCTTAACCCTAAGTACTAAAATCCTAACTCGGTACTTCCTAAGCTCGGTATTCCAGTCATCAGAGCGATACCATCGCTCTGATACCACTTTTTGTAACACCCCAACTACCACAATACACTTGATAACCATTTGCAGCGGAAAAACACACTTCATCACATTACTTACTCGTTGGTGTTACACGCCGTTAACCACCCACATGGCTAACAAGGCTAATACATATACATTGTATCGGTCTAATGAACTAGATTCCCGAGCAACTACACATTACTATCTCTTCCGTTAACAGCAACAAATATACATATACATCCCAACTGTACCGAGTATTTACAAACTAATGCCGATAACAATTTCGGTCTTACCACTCCTACAATACATACACAATTTAAATGGCTACCCACGTACAAACGACTACCCCTTCCAACTCTCGAACGGCTTCCAACTCCTTATACCTGAAATAGGAAAGAAAATAAAGGGTGCCCCCCTAGGGGGCTCAGCACCTTTGATGGTATGGTAATCCCGCAGCCCGCATGCTATCGGGCCACACACAACTATTTGTCGTCTAAGCATGCGGTTGATTATATTTAAACCATGCATGTAAACTATAACACACAACACATTACATTCCACAACAATGGGCTCAATAAAACAAACAACACATCTATACTTAATAAATCACTCATTGTGTTCTTTAACCCCTAGAGTGTTTCTCCTCTAATGGAGCTATTTCCTTAATAGACGACACATACCCACTAATCGGGTTATCCTTAAACGCCTCTTATTATAAACTGGGATTCATATCCATGATCCACATACTCCATATTTTAACGTATATATAACATCACATCGCAATAAGAATTGCAGCGCAACAATAACACAAAACACAACGGTAACGGTTCTCTTTACGAACCGACTCAAACATAGTTAGTTAACTTGGTAAGCCTAGAGAATGAAAACACCCTCATGATAAGCTTGTTACATCACTCGTTACCGTCCTGTTAGTCGGACGAGAAACTTAACTTAAAGATGGGTCGGATATAGTGATCCAAACACACCGTACATATTCCCCAACCGACGTGAGTCAGAAAAGCCTTGGTTAAGCTTAAGGGTGATTGAAGACCAACGAAGGAAAACAACCAACAGAGAGGGAGCTAAAGAAATTGTATACATCAACTCCCAAACAACGCGCGACCGGAATAACCGGATTCCTCACCCCCCCCCCCCCCGGTTAGCACTTGTTAGAAGTCTCATTATGGGACTTAGTACATTAAGTCACACTTAGGTGGTTAGGTCTAGTTAGACACACACAAGGGTAGTGAACATATTAACACGCAAAAACAAACACATAACTAACGCACGCATAGCCGTGGTTAGAACGTTCCCATGGTTTGGGTCGTTAAGTCCGAATACCGATCTATTAGGTAATCCTAGAGTCGGTTAGTTAAGTTTAGCACGTAATTGAAGCTAAACGGTATCGGAACTACGCAAGCCACATAATTAAACAACTGTAAACTCATTACATGTTTTTATCTTAAAAGGTGGCAAACATTCAGAAAAACACATTGGCATACAAGCCGGTGTAATCCGGTAGAACAAAGGTTGCAAGAAAACCATACCTTGGTCCTGCTTCGATTGGTTTCCACCGTAGGCCACTCCTATACACGGTTAATAATGCCGGTTAATTTACCGTGTTTAACTACCAATTTTACTAAGTGTTTACATACTTATATGACATGTTTTACAACTGAACTTACACTTAGTTGTCCTCATTATACCCATTAGGGCTTACTACTTAAGTCATATTCCTTTCTGTTTTTTTTTAATTTTGGGTCCGACCGACCCACCGACTCACCCAACCAACTGGGTCGGTCCATTCCAGTAACTCTCGGGTTTTGAAAATTCCACTTCAACCGACCCAAGTCCACTGGGTCGGTCCCTTCCACAAATTTTTTTCCGTCTTTTAAAACTTACCCGACCGACCCAACACCATTCCGACCGACCCAAAGCCCTCTGGGTCGGTCCTTTCCAGAAACTCATCCGGCTGGTTTAACAGAGACCGACCGACCCAGACAGGGTCGGTCCCCTGGGTCGGTCCCCAACAGAACATGTCCAAAACTTGTCAAATCTTCTCTAAACTTTTCCTCAAACCTCCTAGTATGTCCTAACACCCTTTGGCACTTCAAACGCACCTTTAGCCATGCACTAAACCCCTTAAATCACTCACTAAAACCATCTTGACCATTACACAAATTTCTTACAAAATTCTTAGCACATGTAATGTTTTCTCCTTAGGATTTCTAAGTGGTGAATCATGCCTACAACATCACTAACCAAAGTGTTACCTTACCACCATTACCACTACTCCAAGGGCATTATTTCACACTTACACCTCCCATACACAATCTCCTTCTATTTTCCACTAGTTCACACTTAGTCTTCACAAGGCATTATTTTTCCTTTGATCACCAAAACTTACACAAGACTTAACACTTCACATAACATAACCTCGGTGTGTTTAAAACACCCATTTGATCTCTAAGTCCTCCAAGACCATGCCCAAGGCACCTTAGCACTTAAGAACACCATATTTCACTTTGTTTCACCATCTTAACACTTAACCAATTCCTAATACCTTCTAGGTCATAAAATTCCATTTCAACACATAAGCTTCTTTGTTTATCAACTAAATTTTGCCATAGCTTCTCTTGTATATTCTCACACCCAAACACTTAGGTTTTCACCTTTTGACAACCAAGAACCCTTAATCATTTAATACACACAAACATATTGTTTTTCATCCTTTAACCATCCAAGACATTCATCTTCACAAAGAATGTTCTTTACACACATCTAAACCTTTAAACTACACTACATCACAATATAGTTCATAAACTTAAATTGCTTGGCACTTAGACCCTTAAATAGCATGGCTCTTAGGCCATTAAATTGCATAAACCTTAAACACTGAATTTCCCACATAATATATGCCTTTGACCTGCGAATACACACAACATCTCATATGCTCTTAATAAACTCCTTTTTGGATAGTTTGCTATCTCATTTCCCATTGGCTCTTTAGGTAGTTTTTAATAAGCATTTTAAAGCTCAATTTCCTAGAACACATAAAACTTCATTAAGGTAGTTCATTTACCTCTTTTTTTTCTTCAAAACCTCCTCACATGTTCCTCCTTGTTCTTTCTTGATTAGAAATCGGCAAGGGGCTTTTGATTACTTGTCAATCTTCTAACCAACACACACATAAGGGTAATGAGATTTAAGATTCATACTTAAACTCATATATAAACCCTAAATTTATATAAGTGTTTTAAACACTAAAATAGAAGTTTACCTTAGAATTGAAAGAGAACTTGGGTAAGTAACAAGAGAGGACTCCTCCTTGTCCATTTAAGATCAATTCAAGCTACTAAAAAGAGTAAGGCAAGGCACCATTAAGAGGTGATTTTCGGCCAACATCAAAAACAAGAGGAAAATGGAATTTTCTTTGGTTTTCCTTACCTTGAAGAAAAGGAGAATGACAAGGCATGAAAATATTAGCTCAAGCTCCTTCAATGGAGATTCTTCATGGCACCAAAATGGAGTTCTTGAAGATTTGAAAAGATAGGAATGTAGAGCTCACTCTAACTAAGACAAATATGGTCTTAAAATTTGATTTGGAGCATGGAGTTGGATTTGGCAAGGAAATGAAGATGGAGAAGAGGTTGTTGTAGCCCATCTTTTTGAAGAAGGGAGGAAGAAGAAGAGTATGGTGGTGAGTGGAGGAAATGAAGAGAATGAGGTGAGAGAGTATACTTTGGAAGATGTTTATGTTATAAAGCAAAAGTAACTTTTTACTTACTTTTTCTTTCTTTATTTTACTAACTTATAAATGGTGGTGACTCCTCATGTTGGAAAACCGGCCCCCTTCATATAATTGGGCATTTCATGACTTATGTTGACCATTTAATTAAGCTAAGTTGACTTAAGTCAAAACTAACACTATTTGGGCACTATTCACTAACCAAGGCACATAATTGTGAAATTTTTGATTTCCCATTGATTTAGGCTTGATAATGTGATACTAAGTAGTACACATGTTAATTAAAGAGTAATGATGGACATTTATCCACTCAAAAATGTGGATTAAGGCTCCTTAAAGCACATTTTGTGTTTTAACATGTTTTCAAGCTTGGTTTTCTTTAGTAATTGATTTAATATGTTCATTAACTTATAACTAAGGTATAGGTATGACCTTTAGGTCTTATACAAGGTTACACCAAGTCTAGAGCAAGTATTTGCTTAAATTGACTTTAAGGTGTTTTCTTGTGTTTTGTTTGGTTTATTTGTCTTCCAATGTTTCTTAAGGACTTAATTAGCCTTATTAAATGATAATTGAATATTATTTTGTCTTGGTAGGCTCTTTAGGTCCTAACCAAGTTCACTCCAAGCTTAGAGCATGTTTTTGCTCAAACTGTGTTTATGGTAATTCATTGTTTTTACTATGGTTTAAATTGTACACTGATGTTTATAAGGCACTTTTTAGCCTTTAAATACCATATTTTAGCATTTAAACAACATATCAAGGTTTGGGGTATTTCAATCTACCCCCCTTAAAAGAACTTCGCCCTCGAAGTTCACATTTCCCACGCATCGTTTGGATTAGAGCACTGGGATTACTTTCAAAATAAACTTCCATAACCAAACACACTTTACATCACAACCTCAGACTTAACGGTTCGGGCAACATATCCACATCCATACCTAATCATAACATAACATACTTAGATGATAACCTCGGACTCAATGGTCCGGGTATCTTAACAACATTCGCACTTACATAACAACCCTCAAACTCTCGGTCTGGGTAACATAACAATATTCAGAACTCTACCACATTAGGACACAAGGTCAAAATAATATTTATTACACATATCACACAAAAATACCTTTTACATACACTGTGATCCCGTAGAACCCGGTCGTGATGGACACCTTCTGGTCCCAGTTGCTTTGGGAGATCAAAACAATCACTTAATTTTTAACATATATACTTCTCATGTCACCGGTCCGAAGACAAAGGCTCATACGTCCTCAGCTCGTGAGCAAGTACTACAAAAATATTCTTTACTTGGTTCAGTATAAGAGAATCCTTTATTCAAAATATTAATCGACTGTTTTGGAAATACCAATTGAAAATCCTTTTGAAAATGCACTACAACTCCAAGGCCAATTTATGCTCTTTGCATCTTTTCTTAGCGTGGTTATTTGTGACCACATATGGGAGCTTCAAGTTAGTTATGGAGTCAGAACTAGCTTAACCTGGAACCTTGGGAATGATGAGAATGTCTGGAATGAAGGATAAAGGCAAGGTACTCCTCTGATCTAAGTATTTTCTGAACCAAAACAGTCCTCTTCCATCCGGTTATTAAGTCCTTGGGGTGCTTCATCACCCGTTTACCTAAGGTCATCTGATCTGGGATAAAAGACCCAATACCGTTAAAAGGATGGAGAGAAAAGTCTGGGGGATGAATTGCTTGCGCGAAAATATTATTAATATGTATGCAAAAGAAGAAAAAAAAAGGAAGCTCTTTAGAATCTTATGTTTATGGCAAATCCTTTAATTAGATCATGAGTACGTGGTGTTGAAAGGTTCTGCGGAATATGGCAGAACTGCACACCCCTTGTCATCCACGGGTTTGAGAAGAGAAAAGGTTGGAAGGTTCTGAGTTACTTTACGTTTTGACTTCATGATCTGACTTCTTCATAATCTTTTGTTTTAAAAGTGTGCCTCACTGTTTAAGAGACATGCAGTTAAGAGCAGTACGATTCTTGGGTGGTTATTGTGGCTTGACTCCTTATTTTTATGTAATCCTGAGGTTTGGTCCTAAGGCATTCTGAGGTATCTTACTCCTGCTTTGCTTGAGGACAAGCAAAGGTAAAGTGTGAGGAGGTTTGATGAGTGGGAAATATGAATGGTTTTAGTGGTCTTTAATGCTTATTTTTCTTACGCGCATGGATAATATTCCACACTTGTCATACGTTTTCCGTTGGTTTGTTGTTTGTTAAGGGTTGATACCTTTTTCTATGTTAAAATGCAGAGAAAAGCCAAGGAAACAATAGATTAACTCACAAGGGAGATGATGCAACAAACATGGGTCGAATTGGAGTCAGAACGATGAATTTAGAGGATTTTGAAGGTATGTCCGAGCTTGAGTCCGAACTTCCTAGCTCGGACGCAAGTCGAGAGTTAGTGTGCTATGCCTGATGAAATGTCCGAACTTCAGTCCGGACATCAAAGTTCAGACATGGGTCGAGATTCACAATGAAAAAAGTCGGAGTTCTAGCTTACGGTGCATGTCCAAACTTGTGTCCGAACATCGAAGTTCGGACACAAGTCGAGACTTTCGGAATTGAAGCGTTCAAAGCATTGTGTCCGAACATTGAAGGTCGGACCAATGTTCGGACATGACTAAAAGTACAGCAGAAGTTCGGCGTTTTGAGGGGAGAAAGAGGAGAAAAATCTATTTAAGTGACCTAATCAGAAGAGAGGATCATCATTCATTACCTATCACTAATTCACAACACTCTCACGCTGAAAAACAATGCTCCTTCCACTCATCCACACCATCAGCATCAACTTCACCTTCATCCCCATTCATCAAGCAAATTATCATCATTGAGGAGGAGCATCGACAGAAGGGAGTCAGTCCATCATCTTCAACCTTGCGCCTACAGCCATTGACTCTGGATAATCGTTCAATTCGAGGGTTTGTCTTCCATTAGATGAATTCTATGTTGATTGTATTTATTTGCTTCTTTGCAATGTCTGGCTAGTAGGGATTAACTCTGGGGTAGGGTTGTTCGTAATGGATACAATGTAGTTAAGAATTCTGCAATTTGATTATGAGACTGTAATGGATTGTTTCTAGGTTAATGATTATCATTCATCTTCTCTATTAATTTCCCGAGTTGATAGAGTTGTTCTGCGAAACCTATTAGGATCAGACAAGGTGATTAATAGGTAGTTCGAATTAACCTGGAGATTTGGGGAGAGATTAGTCGGATAGATAATCTCTTCTACAAACGCTAACAATTCTTCGCACTTATTCCGCCTATATGTGTTTTGCCAACTGCTAGATTAGAGTTGACATGTTCTGATAGGTGAGCTCTTCAATGAACTAGGATTTGGCATTGAAGAGATAGAAAGAATTGGCCTTTCCGTTTCTCATAATTGAATTGTAGATTTTACTAGATTTAACCAGTAAAGAACGACCCGAACCCGGAGTTCCACTCACTTTATCAAACTCATCATTCACTTTCATTAATTGTTTATTTTAAGCTTTGATTTGCATTTATTCAATTCAATCACAAAAACAATTCACAACCCCCCTGAATTTCCAGTTTTCTTAGGACTTAGGCTTATTTATTCAAGTCCCGCGGTTCGATATCTGGTTGCTTAACTTTCTATACTATAGTGACCGGGATTTTTACAACCCAACAGACTTATTGATTTGCTAATTTCTAGGTTTAATTAGTTTAGTTTTTAGTATATCAATTTACCTGTTTGCAAAATGGCGCCGTTGCCGGGGACTTGACTTTGTCACGTCCTTTGCCTTGGTTGTCAATTGTTTTTATTTTATTTAATTTGTTTTGTGTAACTGTGCAGGTGTTTGGTGAATGCACGGCACCCGATCTCGAGGCCCACCAAGATTCAATTTTGACCCAGAGATCAACCGTACAGTTCGTAGGGCGAGAAGAGCACTCACCTTCACCATGGCTGCTAATGGACCAGTAAATAATGAGCAAGCCACATTGGGAAGAATTAATCGCCCGCCGGCTGCCCCCAGAAGAGGACCTGTGACTCTACCGAACCTCACAGCAGAATTAACAGTGGAATGGCAAAAGTTAAAACCAAGCCATCAAACAAATGCTGTCGGGAATCATCCAGCAGGGACCTTCTCAGGCGCAAACCCGGCTGATGCACTCGACCATGTCCATCGTTTCTTAGTTCATCTGGATTCGTTGGGGATGTCTCAGGGGCTAGAGGAGTATGCTCGGCTGTGCTTATTTCAGCACAGTCTATCAGGGGAAGCATCGAAGTGGTTCCACCGTCTACCACCAGGTATCATCACTACCTGGGAGCTGATGATGGAGAGGTTTTATGAGAAGTATATCCCCATCTCCCGGACCAGACAGATGATCGCTGACCTGACCGCCTTCAGACAGTCCGGCAGTGAGACAATCTGCGAAGCTTGGGATAGATTCAAGGAGATGCTCCGCCAGTGCCCTCATCACGGTCAGAACATGACATCCTTGGCCCAGGGGTTCTTCCAAGGGGTGAGAGATGAGCATAGAGGCGAGGTCCGAGCTGCACTGGGTGGAAATTTGCTGGCTAAAAGTGGAGAAGAGTTTATGTCAGCCATGGAGTCCTACTGCGAGGAGCTCCGCCAGTGGAGCAGCAGTGGTGGAAGAGTTTTCACAGTTGGGCAGACTTCCTCTCGAACTCCAGATCCTATGATGGAGCAGATTGCTGCTGAGCAGGCCCATTTAAGTACCACAGTGGGTAACATGGCGAAGATGCTCGAGCAACTCACTATGGGACAGACATCTGTGCAATCCGTCAAGAAGGTGTCTACTGGTCCAAAGGAGGTATGTTGTTCTCAGTGTGGAGACGGCCATGATTATGAGGACTTCCCGATGGTTGCTGAGATGAGGCAGACTGAAGAGGCAAATGCAATTGGTCAGTACAACAGGCAGCCTTGGATGCAGAATCAGCATCCAAACCTGAGGTACGGGAATCCAAATAACGCCCTCAACTCACAGCAGATGCAGCCTCAGAGGGCAAGTCAGGGAGGACCACCCGGTTTCATTAGGCCCCCATACAATCAGTTTAGGCCACAGCAATCTCAAGCTCAGCAATCACCACTGAGATCAAATAATGCCAGTCTTAAGGAGATGGTGGATAAACTGATGGCTTCTCAAGAGCAACAGACAGTAATAAATCAGAATCTGGCAGCTGGTCAGCAAAAGCTCGAGAACGCCATGGTGGAAATGTAGGGAACGATGAGTCAGTTGACTCAGTTCCTCCTACAGCAGAGACCGTCTGGATCACTGCCTTCCCAACCAGACCCCAATCCTAAAGCTCAGTTGAAGGCAGTGACGGTCTCAGAAACCGTGGTAGTTGAGGACTGTTCAGATTCTGAAGAGGTGGCGGCAGTTACCTTAAGAAGTGTGAAGCAGTTGATGAATAGAAATCAAGTGGCTGAGGACCAAGCTGACGAGGAGACCGGTCGCCCTTCTTCTAGCACTGGTGCACCATCAGGGCCCCCAGCCCCTCCTGAGGTAGTTGTTGAGGAGACCCAGGCTCCTATTTCTTCCCCTTCTCATACTTTAAATGCTAAAAACTCCAAGGGTAAGGTGGTTCCGAAGGAACTTCGTTTCCCTAATAGATTGAAAGAAAAGAACTTGATGACCAATTTGGGAAATTTTTGAGTGTGTTTTCGAAGCTTACTATTAATATTCCCCTAATTGATGCTATCAAGCAGATGCCTAATTATGCTCGCTTTGAGAAGGATTTGATTTCTAACAAGCGAAATTTCAAGGAAAGTGAGATTGTTCAGCTGACAGAGACGTGCTCTGTAGCCATCCAGCAGAAGCTCCCTCCGAAGTGTGGAGATCCAGGGCAGCCCATCATCCCTTGCACCATTGGAGACATGGACTGTGGGTTCGGACTTTGCGAACTTGGAGCGAGTATAAATTTAATGCCGTATTCAATGTTTAGGAAGCTTCATGTTGGTGAGCTTATCCCGATCAATTTTAATTTGCAATTGGCTGATCGTTCCTCAATCAAACCTCGTGGTATGGTTGAGAACGTTGTGGTAGGTGTTGGTAACTTCTTCTTCCCTGCTGATTTTGTTATTCTTGATATGGATGAGGATGTTGAAGTGCCATTAATTTTGGGTAGACCGTTCCTGCGAACTGCTAAAACTGTCATAGATGTTGACAAAGGAAAGATCACCCTTAAATTTAATAATGAGGAACTTAGTTTTGATATTACTAAGATGATGAGAACAAATGCTTCCTCTCATGCTGTGCTTTCAGTGGATGTTGATTGTTCTGATGACTATGATTCGTTTGTCATTAAAGATACTGATGACTCTTCCTTTCTGCGTGAGGATTATGATTTGCTAGAGCAGGTGTTATGCCACTCGATTGAGGATGACAAGGAGAGCGCTGAGGTAGCTACTGTTGTCCAGCAGCTTAATCAGGGACGAACCTACTTTCGCCCTCATGCTCCTCCTGTGGAGCCACTGGACAGGCCTACTCAGAGGCTCATTCCTTCAGTAGAGAAACCCCCTACTCTTGAATTAAAAACTCTCCCTTCAAACCTTAAATATGCTTTCTTGGCAGAGGGTAGCGCCCTGCCTGTTATTATTTCTTCTTCTTTGTCTGTTTCGCAGGAAAGCAGACTTCTGGAAGTATTAAGAAAGCATAAGGGAGCTTTGGGGTGGTCAGTGGCAGATAAAAGGGATTAGTCCAGGGTTCTGCACTCATCGAATTTACATGGAAGACAGTATCAAACCAGTGAGGCAGCCCCAGAGGAGATTAAACCCAAACTTGAAGGAAGTAGTGAAAGCTGAGGTGTTGAAGCTCTTGGATGCAGGCATCATTTACCCCATCTCTGATAGCCGCTGGGTTTCCCCTGTGCAAGTTGTTCCCAAGAAAGGAGGAATTGTGGCGGTGCCCAATGATAAGGGAGAATTGGTGCCTCAAAGACAGACCACTGGCTGGAGGATGTGCATCGATTACCGGCGGTTGAACGAAGCCACAAGGAAGGACCACTTCCCGCTGCCATTTATTGATCAGATGTTAGAGCGGCTAGCTGGGCAGGAGTTCTACTGTTTCCTTGATGGGTACAGCGGGTATTTCCAGATCCCCATTGCGCCAGAGGATCAGGAGAAGACCACCTTCACCTGCCCGTATGGCACTTTCGCATATAGGAGGATGCCATTTGGTCTTTGCAACGCACCAGCCACATTCCAGCGGTGTATGATGGCCATTTTCAACGAGTTTATTGAGAAAAGCATAGAAGTCTTCATGGACGACTTCTCGGTATATGGCCAGAGTTTTGATGTGTGTCTTGATCAGCTGGATCAGATACTAGGCAGATGTGAGGAGACCCACCTGGTTTTAAATTGGGAGAAGTGCCATTTCATGGTACATGAGGGTATAGTGCTCGGTCACAGGGTCTCAAAAGACGGTATTCAAGTGGACAAGGCGAAGGTGGAAGTCATTGAGGGGTTACCTCCTCCCACTTCAGTCAGAGGAGTTAGATCTTTTCTGGGTCACGCAGGGTTCTATCGAAGGTTCATCCAGGACTTTTCAAAAATTGCGAAGCCCTTGTCTGATCTTCTGCAGAAAGATGTAAAATTTCACTTCTCAGAAGAATGCTTGAAGGCCTTTCAAACTATCAAGAGTAAACTCATCTCTGCCCCCATTGTGGTTCCCCCTGACTGGTCCCTTCCTTTTGAGGTCATGACAGATGCTAGTGACTTTGCTGTTGGTGCTGCACTCTGTCAAAGGAAGGAAAAATATTGAGGGTTATCACGTATGCGAGTAAGACTCTGTCGGAGCCTCAAAAGAACTACACCACCACTGAAAAGGAGCTACTTGCTGTGGTGTTCGCTCTTGACAAGTTCAGGCCTTATTTGCTGGGAAGTAAGGTAATTGCTCACACCGACCACTCTGCCTTGAAATACCTATTCCAAAAGAATGATTCTAAGCCTAGACTCTAAGATGGATCCTGCTTCTCCAAGAGTTCGACTTGGAAGTTGTTGATAAGCAAGGAAAGCAGAATGGGGTTGCAGATCATTTATCTAGGCTTGAGACTCCAGATGACGGGGTTCCCATAAATGAATTCTTTCCTGACGAAACAGTCTTTGTAATTGGGAAAGTTAAAGAGCCATAGTGTGCTAACCTGGCTAACTATCTTGCCTCTGGTTTGGTTCCCCATGATCTAAGTTACAACCAGAGGAAGAAGTTTCTGTTTGAAACCCGTCATTATGTTTGGGAAGACCCCTATCTCTTCAGAGTGTGTGCTGATGGTTTAATCAGAAGATGTCTCCCTGACGAAGTGGTAAACAGTGTGATTGAGTTCTGCCATTCCCGAGAGGCAGGTGGTCACCACGGTCCTACGAGGACAGCTGCTAAGGTGTTAGAGTGTGGTTTTTACTGGCCCACTCTACAAAAGATGTCCACCGCTTCTGTGCTCACTGTGACAACTGCCAGAGGATGGGGAACACTTCAAGAAGGCATGAGATGCCTCAAAAGGGAATCCTTGAAGTTGAACTGTTTGATGTCTGGGGTATTGACTTCACTGGCCCATTTCCTTCTTCTCACGGAAACCACTACATCCTCGTTGTTGTAGATTATGTTTCCAAATGGGTCGAAGCAATCCCCTGCTCTTCTGCTGATGCTAGAACTGTGGTGAAATTCTTGAAGAAGAACATCTTTACCAGATTTGGTGTGCCAAGAGCTATCATCAGTGACGGAGGTTCTCACTTTTGCAACAAGGCTTTTGATTCTCTGATGACGAAGTACGGGGTGACTCATAAGGTTGCTTTACCTTATCACCCCCAAACTAATGGGCAAGCAGAAGTGAGTAACCGAGAGCTAAAATGGATTCTCCAGAAGACAGTCAACTCCTCCAGGAAGGATTGGTCTATCAAGCTTGACGATCTATGGGCTTATAGAACTGCATTCAAGACTCCCATTGGGATGTCACCTTTTAAGCTAGTATACGGGAAGGCTTGTCATCTCCCAGTTGAGCTAGAGCACAGAGCTTATTGGGCTTTAAAGGCTCTTAACTTTGATTTGTGTGATGCTGGAGAGAAGAGGCGATTTCAGCTTTCTGAGTTGGAGGAACTGAGAGACCAGGCGTACGATAGCTCAAGAATCTATAAAGAGCGCACCAAAAGGATCCACGACCGGATGATACAAAAGAGAGACTTCAAAGTGGGGGATCTAGTGCTGCTCTTTAACTCTAGGCTACGTCTCTTCCCTGGGAAGCTAAAGTCACATTGGTCAGGCCCCTTCAGAGTTGTGGGAATTACATCCTATGGAGCATACGAGCTGGAGAATAAGGCTGGTGAAACCTTTAAGGTAAATGGTGCTCGATTAAAAAGCTATCTTGGTACTGATCATAATCTTTTACCCTTGCAGGCAATATTCTTTTTGGAGAGTGACTTCAATCCTACAACAAAGATGATTTCTCAAGAGACGAGCTCGAACATGAAGAAGAAGAAGTTCTCTTGGCAAATGCGGAAAGAATTGAGGAAGTTGAAGGAATTCGCTGTAGGCTGTTGTAGAGCTGCCCACCACACTTGCTCTGATTGATCAAGCAGGAATTGTCTAGCTAAAGACATTAAAGAAGAGCAGCTGACTGGGAGGCAACCCAGTTGAATCGGTATTTTAATTCTGTGTTTTTATGTTGTTTATAGTTTTGTTTTAGGATAATGTTTTTGCTGCAGTGGTTTGAGATCAAAAAGAATCAAAGAGGTGCATTTTTGGTGATGTCCGAACTTCAGTCCGGACATCGAAGTTCGGACTCAGTTCGAGAGTTGAGTCTGTACAAAACGATATGTCCGAACTTCGAAGTTCGGACATTGCGTAGAGAAATCGGAAAGAAGAACAATATGTCCGAACTTCGGTCCGGACATCGAAGTTCGGACCTGATTCGAGAGTTTGGCACTGCCCAGGTATGTATGTCCGAACTTCAGTCCGAACGTTGAAGTTCGGACACTTCGAAATTTCTGAAACTAAAGAGGCGCGGACGGACTTAAAACTTGCAAAATCTTTCTTCCTCCTCGCGACGCACACAGAGCCCCCAAATCTCCCTCTTCTTCAATCTCTCACAACTCCCTCAAAACTCCACCAAATCTCTCAATCTTGGTACCAATCTGCTCGGTTTTTGATTCTCCATCACTCTAGCAACCAAAATCGGCCAGCAAATCCCCACACCAGTCCAAATCTGACCCTGTTCGACTTCGAACCCTAACTACCGAATTTGGGGGTTTTTGAGTTCGATTCTTGCAGATTTTGTTGTTCTATCTACTTCTTAACATTCATTCAACTCAAGCAAGGTAATCTCTCCACTTTTCTACCTCGTTTAATGTGTTTTGACAAGTTTTGGAATCTGAGGTATACAAAGTCGAGAATTGTTATTATTGAGATTTCTGAGCTTCATTTGCGTATATGGGGTTTATTTCTGCTATGTTGTAAGTTGCTGGATAGAAATGTTTAAGACTGCACTACTGTGATTTCATTGTAGATATTTGAGTGTGTTTATTTGCATGGCTGAACTGAAAAAAAAGTGACTGAGATTAAGCTGATGTTGGAATACTGTGCCTTTTTGTCCGTTAAGTCTCTGCTGGTCACTATTTGTTGAGGATTACATTGCAATTGAAAGATGATTGACCTTTGTTGTGGAGAATGATGAATTTTAAGGGGAACTCTGTCGAATTTTGGATAAATTCAGTGCATACTTAGACTATTTCATTGCCTTCTTTATTTGACATTGGTTTCCCTTTATGAGCAGATGTTGAGCCGAATTACAGGCCGTGGTAAGAGGGCTGCAGGGCCGGCACTCAAGCGTCGAGTCAGCAAGAGGAATTTAGAAACGACCAGCCCGAGAGTGGTTCGCCAAGGAGGTAGATATAATTGCTGAGCGGGTGTGGTGCCGGAACTGGAGCAGCAGCTGGGACTGAGGGCATTATGAACCCATTTGGCTGGGGCAAATTTTGGATATGGGGGGCCAGTATTCTGAAAGTTGCGCATGTTCTATGCGAATGCAATCTACCAGGACGGCCAGATCAAGTCCATTGTAGACGGTGAGAGAGTGACGGTCTCCACCTTGGAGATTGCTCGCTACTGGACCTTCCTTACCCGCCCCCGAAGCTCCTCAGCACCTCAACCCCCATGATTTCAAGGCAGCTATCAACCACTATACCCCCCTCATGGTTCAGGGACCACGACGACGCAGAGGGGATGACCCATCAAAGCAGGTCGTCCCTGCTGATCGCTTCAGAGCCCTCAGGAGAGAGTCCTGTTCGCACTACTGGCTGCGAACGTTGTACCACGTCAGAGCTCGGACCTGAACCACACTGACTTCCTACTTCTTCAGGCGGTGCTGAATCCGTCGTTTGCTGGGGCTGCAGAGGTTACTTACTTGCCGTGGGTGATTTTCTTGCACATGCAGCATATTATGGAGCACAAGGACCGCCACAAGCTAGGCTATCCGGTCATGCTCTGCCACATCCTTAGGAGGCAGATGGTTACCATTCCCTCTGCAGGGCTGCATGCGCGGTCTCCTATCGATGTGGGCGCCCTAAGAAGATGTGGTTTGAGTTTAGCGGGGGACAATGGAGGAAGAAGGCTGCCGCGCGACCACAGAAGCGCCAGCGAGAGCCGGTGAGGGTCCGTCAGAGCCCGCCCCTACTGCTACACCTGACGAGGAGGAGGCCTTTCTTGCACTGCCAGCCCCTGGGAGCGAGTATGTCACTCGCTATGAGTTTGATCAGCTGGAGTCCCGCTTCATGAGATGGATCGACGCTATCAGGCGGAGATCGAGACTCTTCAGCAGCAGGCGCCGCTCCCAGGACGACTATGAGGCCTGCTCGCTCAGTTTCAGCAGTGGCAGGCGTACTACCCGCCCCCACAGTGATGTTTTGTTGGTTGCTACTTTTGTTTCGAAGCCTTATCTGGACTTCTGTGTGGATTTACTTTCAGTTGTGTTAGACCTTTTTCTTTTATTTCGATTGGGTTGTATTTTTAATTTATTTCAATTTTAGTTTGTTCTAATCTTTAACTCCGAATACTGTTGTCACTAATGCGATGCTTCTAGCATATTTCTCTGTCTTGTTTGTTGAATGTGTGCAAGTATGCTTTATCGTGCTGACTCCATGCCGGACACTTGCTTGGAAGCAAGTGTGAGGAAACCTTCTCCCCTACCAGGACACTAAGTGTGAGGAAGACCTTCTTCCTCCATCAATCATAAACGACATCAGGGGAGTTTTCAGTTTCTTTTCTTTTTGGTTTCATTTCGGCCTGTGCTTTAACGTCTATAACTTGTAACTCTTCACTTGCACCCTTGTGAGTCTGACACATTTGCGATCTCTTTCTTGTGATAATTTTCTGAACAATGTGGACATTGCTCCTCATTAAGTGTGAGGAAGGGGGAGATCTTTCTGAATGTGTCAGCCATTTATTTGCATCTCGCACTAATCTTTGTTTGGTTTTGGGCTACATGGGGTAATTTCCTTAGAGTGCTTCTTGGTGTTGAATACTTGGGTGGATCTTTAGTTGTGGAGTCGAGTCCGGTGATAACCTTAAGGGTTGGTTTGCTCAACCTGTGTGTTTTCGTATTTTAATATCTGAATTTTGTAAATGTTTGTGGGCAAGTTAGTTGTGGAGTCAGAACTAGTTTAACCTGGAACCTTGGGAATGATGAGAATGTCTGGAATGAAGGATAAAGGCAAGGTACTCCTCTGATCTAAGTATTTTCTGAACCAAAACAGGCCTCTTCCATCCGGTTATTAAGTCCTTGGGGTGCTTCATCACCCGTTTACCTAAGGTCATCTGATCTGGGATAAAAGACCCAATACCGTTAAAAGGATGGAGAGAAAAGTCTGGGGGATGAATTGTTTGCGCGAAAAAAATTAATATGTATGCAAAAGAAAAAAAAGGAAGCTCTTTAGAGTCTTATGTTTATGGCAAATCCTTTAATTAGATCATGAGTACGTGGTGTTGAAAGGTTCTGCGGAATATGGCAGAACTTCACACCCCTTGTCATCCACGGGTTTGAGAAGAGAAAAGGTTGGAAGGTTCTGAGTTACTTTACGTTTTGACTTCATGATCTGACTTCTTCATAATCTTTTGTTTTAAAAGCGTGCTTCACTGTTTAAGAGACATGCAGTTAAGAGCAGATCGATTCTTGGGTGGTTATTGTGGCTTGACTCCTTATTTTTATGTAATCCCGAGGTTTGGTCCTAAGGCATTCTGAGGTATCTTACTCCTGCTTTGCTTGAGGACAAGCAAAGGTTAAGTGTGAGGAGGTTTGATGAGTGGGAAATATGAATGGTTTTAGTGGTCTTTAATGCTTATTTTTCTTACGCGCATGGATAATATTCCACACTTGTCATACGTTTTCCTTTGGTTTGTTGTTTGTTAAGGGTTGATACCTTTTTCTATGTTAAAATGCAGAGAAAAGCCAAGGAAACAGTAGATTAACTCACAAGGGAGATGATGCAACAAACGGGGGTCGAATTGGAGTCAGAACGATGAATTTAGAGGATTTTGAAGGTATGTCCGAGCTTGTGTCCGAACTTCCAAGCTCGGACGCAAGTCGAGAGTTCGTGTGCTATGCCTGATGAATGTCCGAACTTCAGTCCGACATCGAAGTTCGGACATGGTCGAGATTCACAATGAGAAAAGTCGGAAGTCTACTACGGTGCATGTCCGAACTTGTGTCCGAACATCAAGTTCGGACACAAGTCGAGACTTTTGGAATTGAACGCTCAAAGCATGTGTCCGAACATTGAAGGTCGGACCAATGTTCGGACACGACTAAAAGTTCAGCAGAAGTTCGGCGTTTTGAAGGGAGAAAGAGGAGAAAATCTATTTAAGACCTAATCAGAAGAGACATCATTCATTACCTATCACTACTTCACAACACTCTCACGCTGAAAACAACGCTCCTTCCACTCATCCACCATCAGCATCAGCTTCACCTTCATCCCCATTCATCAAGCATTATCATCATTGAGGAGGAGCATCACAGAAGGGAGTCAGTCCATCATCTTCAACCTTGCGCCTGCAGCCATTGATTCTGGATAATCGTTCAATTCGAGGGTTTTTCTTCCTTTAGATGAATTCTATGTTGATTGTATTTATCTGCTTCTTTGAATGTCTGGCTAGTAGGGATTAACTCTGGGGTAGGGTTGTTCGTAATGGATACAATGTAGTTAAGAATTCTGCAATTTGATTATGAGACTGTAATGGATTGTTTCTAGGTTAATGATTATCATTCATCTTCTCTATTAATTTCGCGAGTTGATAGAGTTGTTCTGCGAAACCTATTAGGATCAGACAACGTGATTAATAGGTAGTTCGAATAGATTAGTCGGATAGATAATCTCTTCTACAAACGCTAACAATTCTTCGCACTTATTCCGCCTATATGTGTTTTGCCAACTGCTAGATTAGAGTTGACATGTTCTGATAGGTGAGCTCTTCAATGAACTAGGATTTAGCATTGAAGAGATAGAAAGAATTGGCCTTTCCGTTTCTCATAATTGAATTGTAGATTTTACTAGATTTAACCAGTAAAGAACGACCCGAACCCGGAGTTCCACTCACTTTATCAAACTCATCATTCACTTTCATTAATTGTTTATTTTAAGCTTTGATTTGCATTTATTCAATTCAATCACAAAAACAATTCACAACCCCCCTGAATTTCCAGTTTTCTTAGGACTTAGGCTTATTTATTCAAGTCCCGCGGTTCGATATCTGGTTGCTTAACTTTCTATACTATAGTGACCGGGATTTTTGCAACCCGACAGACTTATTGATTTGCTAATTTCTAGGTTTAATTAGTTTAGTTTTTAGTATATCAATTTACCTGTTTGCAGGGCGCTCTCACGGCTGGGAAGAAGGCAAGTGAGAAAGGTAGTCTAGTTTGCCTTAAATCACATTTTTATCTTTCTTTAATGAATTCAATGCTTGCTGACTCATTGGTGAATGATTGAGCTTGTTTAATGGATAGGAATCAGGCATGTAGGTAGGCGACAATGGGTGGCTAGGTGGGTAATTAAGTCACACTTAATTAATGACTTTTGAGACCATTATTGTCATTTTAGTCAAATAACAATGGTGAGTCCTCATCCATTGCTTGTAACTGATTGAAATTGGACACAATACAAGGGGAAAGCAGCCTCACAATTTGGCAGCCTCACATCGGATAGTCAAGTGGTAGACAAGCTTTAATGTTTAATATGTTAAAGTATACTTTTCTTATTTTAATAAAAGTAATGAGCCATATTTAATTAGCACATGGGAATGGTCACATGCATGATTTCAAGCCTTAATAAACGGCTATGGATGGTCCATTTCGTGGTCAATGGTCAACATTGACCAATTTAGTCAATCGAGACTTAATCTAACATTATTTTATTAATATTTTAATGTAAAAATTGTGAAAATTGTAAATCTCTGGATTTGGAGTTACCAATTTGACATTAATGAGTATTTATATTTATTAGAGTATTTATAGGTGTTTCATTGGGTTATATAGACCCAAAACACATTCCTGAGACACTCCCGGGACTTTCGGGACCTTTTTGTGCTTTAAGCGTTTATCCCGGGCATTCTATGTATTCTTGCAAATATAACTTGAGAATTCTCCTTAGAATGATAATTAATGGTGTTAGGAACTCTAGGAATGATTTATTTAGGGTTTCGTGCCACTTGGCATTCCCGGGCATTTTCTAGGGTTTGTGGGGCCCACAAGGGTTCCTCTTGGCACTTTTCGTTTAATTGAAAATTTACTCCGAGCCTTATATTTTAAATGATAATTAATGACTATCGGGTCCTATTATGATCATTAGTTGACTTGTATGACTTGGTTAACTCAAGGTCTGGCTTAACGCATGTTGTTGACCTTAAGGAGTTTAGGTGTGTTTTTAACGCCTAAGTGTTTCTGTGCTTTCTAATGGTTTCATAATCCCACAAATAAACCTTTAATTCCATTCTTTAATTATTTAATGATTAGGGGTATTTCAGTCTACCCCCCTTAAAAAGACTTCATCCCGAAGTCGCTTTACTTATGTAGGTGTATTAATAACTACCCATATAACCCATAATGTATATCTGGTGAGTATTATTTACACATAACATATTGTGCCTATATATAGCACGTAGCCATCATTTGTGGCATTAGTTCAATTATATATGGATATAGGCGATCCATCAGCGCCATAATTCCTATTAGTTCTACCAACCCTGACAACCTCCCCGAGGTGTCCACACCATACCATCATTCCATGTTCCATATCTAATGATCATTTCGTATCTAGGCGATACCATATGTAATCAATACACAAGGTATATCAATATTATATATATATATATATATATATATATATATATCACAATGTCATAAGAAGTACTACACACGTGGGTGTATACACATTATTCAAACAAATATCTCATAGGATACATGTATATAAGTGCACATTACACACAAACATACCAACAACGTACGCCCCGCGTACCAAACAACACACAAACCAAACCTCGTATGCCCCACATACCACCAAAACGACAAACCAACAACATCGTATGCCCCGCATACCACCAATACAAAAAACAAACAAACATCGTATACCCCGCATAAAAAAACAACAAAACTTAGTGCACACACGTGCATAACCAAGAGGCTCTACCCCCCTTAAAAAGGGTTACACCCCCGTACCCCACAAGTATACAACAACCGCTCAACTAGGAGCACTGGATACTTGGCTTCTCATAGAGTTCTCCAACTCTCGTGTGGCATCTTCCACCTTTGGAGTGTATTTCCTCATATCAGAGAGACGGGTATGACTCTAGCCCCTCCGAGCTCCACAATATATAAAAGATGAGGCACTCGACTATTTGTGCTCTCTCCCCAATTTGTTTTAATGGGCCCACTCGCTCCGTACTGAAGTGTAGACCCATGAACACAGAGCTCAGTTTGCCCCTTTTTCTGTTGTATATCCTGTCTTTTGGATTACTAGCGTACATGTGCGTATCTTCTTTTACTGATTTTCAGCTTGAGGTTCAGTATGACATTGGCTATTGTTAGTACTCAGTGCATTTTGCACTAGTCTTTGTAATACTAAGACGTACTAGCCTTCATGTCCACGGAGATAATGGTTGTCATCCGTGTCTCCTGGTGATTTTGTTCTGGAGTAACACACTGTTGTAGTTCTTTGATACTCACTTCATGTTGGTATCCATTACATCTTTCCATATTCCCACTAGATTAATAACTGCACAAGTGCAATACCAAAACACTCAGTCCTACAGAGTGCGGAGGTGTAAACCCTCAGCAATTAATATCTAATGAGACAAACAGATAAGAGGAACCAATGATCATGTGAGTTGTACATTCAAGGCTCAGTTAGCCGCATCAAGCTGGGTTAGCCACACAAACAGTTTCCTTTTGAAGTTCCTTTCAGCTCAGTTTGTGTTTCCCAAAACATTCCATAAAGTTCGTTAGTTATCATAAAGTTTGTTCCTTGCTTAAGGTATCTGCTAGTATATTAGCTTTGTCTTTCATCATTGCGTAGTCACGCGTTTATTTTCACATTATTTGGTAGATTCCTCTGGATTTCAAGAATTCGCTTGTTCCTTATGAGGGTTCTACATACTATTTGCCCATGTAATGGGTTTTCCTACTTCTGTCATCAGTGTTAATGTCTTCGAAAGGTTTCCTTTATCTTCACTATGTATTATCTGCTACTCTGTGTTGGAAGTTCTTGGTTTATGTAGCCCGTTGTTTAAACGCGGCTCTTCTCGTCCATCTTCGAGGTAATCTGCATCACTGTCCTTGGTACGGAGTTGACTACTTCTCGTGTTCCTTGCACTACTTGTCTGCATGCATGGGGTACCGTACTGATACATTACTACTTACCCGACTATCTTATAAGTAAGTCTGTCAGGCCCACAAGCTCCTATCGGAGTGCGGTCGTCCCACGTCTCATTTAGGAAACTGGTAGTGTCCGTCACACGGCTATTGTGAAGTATTCTGTTGTCAATCTCCCTTTGATGGATGTCCTTGTTGTAGTTGATGTTAATTATTTCGCACTATCGGTCATTTTGTCGTAGGTGCTATTGTCTTAGTGGCATAGATGGTAAAGTGGTTGGAGACAATATTCTTGCTCCCCGGACTCATGTCCTTCCGATAATATATCTGTATGTGTCACTCCTCTCTAAAGGTAGTACTTAGTTGTCAATCAGTTAAACGTTAAATATTGGTTCGCCTTTACGACTGCAATCAGTTCATGTAATATTCGTGCTGAGTTAGCAACATCGGGTCTCATATCTCGATCTCTTTGAGTACTATATATATTCTTTTCCTCCCGGTTTATTTATTATCACATCTCATCTGTAGTTCATATTTGTTTCCCCCATCCGTTTAATTGGATGTATTGCAGATCGCATAATAGCTTAAGCAACTCGGCTCTTCACTTCCCAACCATCCTCTTTGACTGTGGTGCATCTACAAAGGGCATGCCTTTTCACACAAGGATATGCTTGTCCATAAGGACTAAAACATTCATCACTACTAGTGATTATCATTAAATGATGGTATACACTTCTGGCATTCGGCTAATAAGTCATGTCTGAGAATTCTCGAACAGTTAAACTGGTGTGGTTTACAAAGGCTGTATAATTCCTTCAGTTGCAGTAGTTGGACTAATAGGTCTTCCTGAGGTTCACAGATTCTAATCTTAAAGGTCTGTATAGAAAACTGGTATGAAATTTTTTTTTTGGTATTTACTAAGAGATTACAAATTTTAGTGGTAGCTGCAGCACTTGCTGTGTCAAGTGTGCAAAGCAGATGGAAATTTCAGTGGGTTGGTTGTTATAGCGCTTGCAGTAGCAAGTGCGCCAAGCAGGTTGAAATATTGGTTCAGTAATTACTGGTCTCGTTGACTCTCTCATCATTGAGTATGGTTCACATGATAGTGTGAGCATTAAAATTCCATTCATATAAATACGATCCCTCAAGGTTTAAAGCTTACTGGTACTGAGTACACACAACTAATCCCAAAGTCTTACACAAAAGGCGAGTGGTCACTGACACACTCTCACATACTTATAGCATATGCATGTTTAACAGCCAAGGCTAAGTACATAACAAGATAAGTAAAAGTGTTCCACTAGAGATATCTCGAAGTTCAGGGTACTCATGCCCTGACGACTCCTTTCCCTTTCTGGTCTCCAGCATCAGTAGATGTTTGGCCCTCCTGACCGCCTCGTGGTACTCCAGATCCTCCAGCTGAGGTCGACTGAGTAGTCCTAGGTGGTCTATAGTTACGGCCCTCTGGGTTCATCCAGCACTCGAACTCCTGGTGGCCCTCTTTCTTGCAGTACCGGCACTCTACTTTGCGGCCTCTGCAGTCGACCCCAGGATGGTCCTTCCCGCAACGCTTACAATAGTAGTGGTGTTGAGGCTGTCCGGTGCCTGATGATGGTATTTAGTTTAAGTTAGTATCTGATGGTACAAAGGTTAAGGTTCCAATTGAATTTAAGAGGAAGGTGTTCTCACCCTTAGGAGGTGTAGATCTCAGAGGCTGAGCATCTATAGCTGGGCCGGTCAACCTAAGGATGGGCTCTTTCCCCCTCGCTCCCTGGTGACCCTGCTGCCCTTTCTTCTGAAAGAATTTCTTGCTTAAGGTTTCGGGTCAGCATTCATTTAAGGTGTTTAATATGGTAAACAATTTAGAATGGGATAAGTCCTTACTTTCCCTTCTTCTTGCCATCGCCTGGAGATGCTCCTCCACCCTCAGACTCTCCCTCGGGATTCTTTCTCCTTTTTGTCCCAAGAGTCTCCTCCCGAGTCTGGAGCAGTAGCTCCGTCCTCGAGGCAGTGTCATAGCACTCATGAAATCTCATTGGTAAGTCCTCACAAGGTTAGTTTGTAGTTTAGTAAGTAAAGAATTAATGGCACTCATGTTTATACCTGGATAGTAGTATAGAGGGTAGCACCCATCGCCATCTGGATGCGAAACAGTAATCCCCCCCGGAACTTCTCGACCTTCACGGTCTCTGAGTAGTCGACTCCGGGGATGAAGTCCAGCAGACTGATGAATCAAGCGTAGTACTCATCCACGGTCAGACCTCCCTGGGAGAGTGTCTCAAACTCTCGGCGCTTCTTCTGTTTGAGATGTGTTGGGTAGTACTTCCCCCTTAGCAGTTCAACAAAGGCAGCCCATGTAAAGTCGGGCGTAGCCAGGTGATGGTCCTTGACCAACCTTCACCAAGTGCTGGCTGCATCCTTCAGATGGAAAGCAGCAATGACGACTCTCTTGTCGGCAGGTACTTGCAAAGCTTCATAGGCTTTCTCGTGATCTACTATAAAGCGCTCTAAGGCTACGGGGTCTAGCTCCCCTGAATAAGTAGGTGGTCGGGTCTCGGTAACTGACTTCATCCAGTTCGTCTCCCTGGGCTATGGCGGGTGCTCCTCCAATCTGAGTACCAAGCTATGCAAGAACGACAGCAATCGTCTCTACAACTCCTGGATTTGCGGGATCACCGCCTTCACCTCTGCCGCCACCACGGCCTCTAGTTCCTCCAGACATCTGTGGTACAGAATGTCCTATTATTACTCGGTAAATATACCTTACTCAACCAATGGATATTGAATTTCATTTAAGGCTAGTATATCACGCAATTTGCGTTACTAAACCTAATCCCATTTAAGACGAGTCGTCTCGCACTTCACAAACGTTTCCTGTAATTTCCCAAGTCCTAAGCTCACTGTCTTAACCTAGTATCTCGTCATCAGAGCGGAACTCCGCTCTAATACCACTTTTTGTAACACCCATCTCGATAAACACGTAATAATCCCTCATGTAGCATAAATAAATACGTCTTACAGCGGAAGAATAACAACATAAACTCTCACACGGGTGTCACCTGCCATTACTCGCCCACGCGAGTAACGAAGCAGAAACTAAATCCAATAACCAAAATAAACAGCACTACCATACCGCTGTGACAATGAGATAAATCCTATACATCATACTAAGTCCAAAAACCATAACCGTCGACAAGTGAGCATCTACCCTGATCCTGTACTTTGGCTTCAACGATGAACAGCAACCTGCAACAAGCCATAAAGGCTCAGCGATAAACGCTGAGTATGTGGGCCTGGACCCTATTGGTCACTTGTCATTTTAACCATCTTGATATTATATTGATTACATGCTTTACCATTTAACAGTTATAATCAATACTGTAACAATCATACATAAACACATAGTCATCCATCCATTCCAAATTGACATTATATCTCACAAACAACAGTCACATAAACGAACGTATCGAATAATTACAGTACTGTATGTAATCTCCTTAGCGAACGGTTTCCATATTTAATATTACTTGGCCTTCAAGGCCCCATCCATCCAAACCATGTTTAATTAATTACCAGTTAGGCATCATTTTGGGACAACCCGGTTAACCTTACCAATGGACAGTAGTCCTCCCGTACACACAAAGGTGCTCATTTCGCCAGAGGTCCGAAGGTCCCTGACTATTCATTTTGCCTCGTAAGGCGTCCATATAAAGGTCATAGCCGTGTACCAACAGCAGGTACCATCTGACCCACAATCCAATTAGGGCTCGTTGGGAAATTTCCTGGAGCGGAACCCGATCGGGTACCCCTCAGTGATCACAAATGCGCAACCAGGTAGTTCATAAACTACCGGGATTCCTCCCCTCAATTCATACCAACTCTCTCATAACGTTTAAGATATACTCTTAGTTTTATGGAGATTATATTATACCAATTAGCCACCCAATGGGTCTTACTCCTAGAAGTAATCTAGGTTATATTCATGTTCAAGATCCATGCTCTAGAGACCGACAATGTCGTATCTTGTACCTAAGTGTTTTACTTAGGTTACCATATACTTAATATTAATACTAAGGGTATTATATTAAGTAACCATCGTGTCATCACATCAACGCATATGTATGTTTATATAAGTCGATCTATAGTCGATGTAGTGTTAGTCTCGTAGGACGATCGCGCATAATTAAGTAACGTGTTAACACACATCATTATATGCACATATCCACACACATAACATACAAGTTATCAAACAATTCCGGGCCCTCTCTTAGGTCAACCCGGATCAAACCCTTCTTCACATACCGTACACCTTAGACCAAGGATGCGCAGTGTAGTCCACTGAGCTTCCCGAGCGCGCACGTCTGTAATGTGATCTAGAAATACGAGGAACACTAGGTATCAATCCACATGACAAAGTGACTCGGTATTTCTGAATAATGTTAGTAACCCCGTATTATATCCCCGGATTTCAACTATTGTTAATTAAGTTTTCTTATCCTTAAAACTCCTTACTCGATGTATGTATTAATACTCGGTTTAACAATGGAGTCGGTTTCATTAGAATGTCATAGTTAACGTTTTCGAACATAAGAGTTTTTATATTTTTCCAACTCGTGGTAGTTTATTAGTGTTACGCTTTCACATTAGTTCATTCGTTCTTGTACATTTAATCCAACTGTTTCATCGCATGCATAGGCACGTATTGTAACCTACAGTTGCATGCTTAATATATTGTATAACCTATGGTTGCATGTATAATGCATTATTTATCGTATATTATTACTATCCCACCATCCATTATAATACATTGTATTATATAATCCATTAATCTTGTAATATCTACATTTGAATTCAAAAACCCATAACTTATAGTTTTTAAACTATTTTCATGTAACAACCTTCACCATTATATTATATGGTTTCCAACCATAATATATATCCATCCCTGTATACATAATTCTCGCATATGTATATATTAACCAATATAGGTAAGTTTCATGAGTTATAAAACTCTTATATCATATGTCACATTTTATCATCTTAAGTGAGATGATTATTCCCATTAATTGTGTGATATTGCCACAACTCATATTAAGATCATTATCTTAATAACATATAACATTTTATGTTGTATAATTCCAACTCCTAAGGTTTATTCAACATTTACCTTAGTTTATAAATCTCATTTATTTATAGTTTGTCACATTATTTAATGTGAATACCCTTGTTTATATTAACTCCATTTAAACCACATTAATACCATATAATTGTTGTAACATTTATAACATTGTAGACCATAGTCTAAAATTCATTTTCCAACCTTATATTTTCGGTACAGCACTATGCTTATTTCAATTTTATTTTGACCACATATCACTATGTAATGTCATACCATATATTAATATCATATAATATGATACCTTTATCTTATATAAATTACAACATATAGTTGTTATACAAAAATTTTATTAATTGCCGCATGGGCATATCCATTTAATCTAATTCCCTTATCTTACCATATCTTTATCTCTATTACAAAATCAGCCCATTATTTATACCATGTTATATATACCATATAATATAACATTTTTAACTTTATAAAATGGTATAACCTATAGTTATTTACTTAAAATAACCGAACAGATCTAAATTCTGTTCTAATTCATTTCTTAAGCCACTAACTTTTTATAATTACAATTTGACCCAATTTATAACATATAGTTTTATAATATCATCAAAACTATATATTATACACTTATCTTATTAAAACACCTTTTATTATTCTAAAAATCACCAAACTATACCAAAGGGTTATAAATACCATTCCTAACCCACAAACTTTCGGTTATTTACATATCCACCCCATTTTCTTTTCCAAAGTACAACAATGACATAATAACTATATATTATACATATATAGCTTATTTTAATTCCAAATTGAACCCAATAAAATCCTAAAAATTCCTAATAGCCCATGGGTGTTTAAATATACCATTGTACACCCTTAAGTTTCGGTATTCACCATACATACCCCATATATTATAAAAATGTTATAATTAAATACTTATCTTATTATATAACCTTAAATAAGTTCTTTAACTTATCTAATTTGGTCAAAACCTACCCAATGGTCAAGGTTGACCTCCTTAATATAGCCTTGACCATTACTTTCTTAATTTACGGTTTTAACCCCTATTTTCCAGAAATTACCAATTAACCCCGAACTTTATAAAATCTTATAATTTTTATTTTAAACCCTTTTAACACTTAATTTTCGGCTTTATTATTATTTAGCCCCTAAATTTGATTTAATTATGGTTTAACCCCTTATTCATTGCGGTAATATATATTTACTACCTAAAACCTAATTTAAACCAAATATACATAATTAAAATGGCCTAAAGTACATGGCCTTATTACAAACATTGGCTCATAAAATAAATTACACATAAATGCCCCCCAAAATACATATAATTCATGGCCTCACCATGTATTTTTCATTAATTACCAATCTTCCACATAAAGTCTTAATTTTGACATTTATGTTACTTAATTACTTAGATAAATTTACTAAGTCGTTTCCTTAATCACTTATGGTCAAAATCAGACCATATAGGCCATGTTCACTCACGGCAATTTATAAACATAAGTTTAAACTTGTATTAATGTATCAAGTTAAGGTTTAAGTGATTTATACCTTGATTTAGCAAGGTTAAGACCTTGTTTGGTCTCGCCACCTTAGGGAAAATTTCTCCACAGCTTGATTTACTTGTCTTCATACAGAAAACAATACATGATTAAACTCCAAGCATGAGCTAACCATGGGAAGTAATTTAAGTCATGAAAATCATGAATTTTTACCTTAAATCTTCAAGCTTGTTAGGGTAGTATCTCGACCCTATTTTTCCATGAAAGAAATAGTATCAAAACACTCTTTAAACCAAGGCACAAAACCATGGGTAACTAGCTTGGAAGATGGCTATGATTTACCTTGTTTAAGATGCCAAAATGGTGTTTTTGGCATGGATATGGCTATTCCTTGTAGATCTTGGTATACCAACTGAATCCACATGAAAAGGAGAAGAAAATAAGGCTATGGAACCAAGGTTGACAACCGGAATTGACAAGGAAGAAGAGATATGTTAAAGCACATTTTTACCTTAAATGACTAAGCTTTAAACTTTCCTCCTTATACCTTGTTACAGTCGAGAATCCCCCTTTTTTTAACCTCCAAAACACACTACATAAATGTATAGAAATGGTTGGAGCTACGAACAATGGAAAGAGGGAAGAAAGATTAAGAAATGGACATTTTTATGCCTTAGAAGCTTACCTAGATCAAGAGCTCACACCAGCTGGGTTTGGTGTTTACTTACGGTCATGGAGGAGCAGGAGGGAGCTTTGGAAGGGAGCTCTCACGGCTGGGAAGAAGGCAAGTGAGAAAGGTAGTCTAGTTTGCCTTAAATCACATTTTTATCTTTCTTTAATGAATTCAATGCTTGATGACTCATTGGTGAATGATTGAGCTTGTTTAATGGATAGGAATCAGGCATGTAGGTAGGCGACAATGGGTGGCTAGGTGGGTAACTAAATCACACTTAATTAATGACTTTTGAGACCATTATTGTCATTTTAGTCAAATAACAATGGTGAGTCATCATCCATTGCTTGTAACTGATTGAAATTGGCCACAATACAAGGGGAAAGCAGCCTCACAATTTGGCAGCCTCACTGAAATACCCCAAACCTTAATATGTTAATTAATTATGTAATTATGATTTTATAAGGCTAATTAAGTCCTTAAGATCGTTGGTGAAGAAATAAAAAACCAAAAAGAGAAAGAAAATGTGTAAAAGTCACAAAACGTGAAAATGTGTTTTTAATTATTATAGGAGGTATATAACCTTCACCAGGGTTATAAATATATTTTTATACCCTAATTACACACTAAGAACATGTGGGAAAAATTCCGGAAGAAAACGGATCCAAAGAATGCGTTAAAACGCTAACGGAGCCTTAAAGCGCGTTTTTCAAGAAAACCCGAAAACGTGACTTTAAATGGTCAAAAGACCCCGTAAAAATTATAGTTGATCCTATAACTATAAATAAACATTAATGGGAGTATAACAACCATTAAAATTAATTAAACGAGGAAATTCCGGAAAACGGGCCCGGTTAGTGAATAGTGCTAAAACCGGGTAAATAAACAAGCGTTTCTGTAAAAAAATGAAAAACGCTCCAGCATGTGTTACTGTTAGGGGGCCGGTTTTAATATGTTAATTAGCTCTCTCACACTCTTGACTGGTTAGCTAGTTAAATAAGTCAAAAAGCAATAAAACAAAAAGTAACTTATATCCCCACCCACACTCTCTCTCCTCCTTTATTTTATTTTCCCTTCTCTCTTTCCTCTCTTTCTTCCTTCCCCCATCATTTTTTTTCTCCTCCCTCTCACTGTGCAGAATGACAATGGAGCCCCATGGCCTCCTCCACTTCTCCTCCTTGTCCAAGCTAGCTCCAAGCTTAAATCACAAAAATAATTACATATTTGTGATCCCCTCATCAAGCTCTATCATTCCCTCTTTTCAAAATTCGAAAAGGATGAGTTTCATTTCCATGGGTTTTCCCCATTTGAAGAGAAAAAAACACCAATGTGTAGCTTGGAGCCTCCTCTTTCAAACAAGGTAAAAATCTCATTGAAAAATTCGTTTTTGTTCTTCCTCCTATGGTAGCCGATTTTTCTCTCTCTCTCTCTTACCTTGTTTTTATCTTGTTTTGGAGCCTTGTTACAACCCTCTAATGGTGGAGTAAATGCCCTCTTGATTCAAGGGTGAAAATCCCTCTTAAAAGGCTCAAAAGGTAAACCCTAACCTTATGTTTTAAGCCCTTTGATTTAATTAAAATTTCCTAAGGGTTTAGATAATTAATGGAATGTATTTTGTGTTTCTTGAATGTTGGGATGGAGTTTTTAAACTCCATTCCCTCTTGACCGATTTTGAGGAGATGAGGAGCAAGAGGAGAATTAATGTGAAACTTGTGAAATTAAGGTAAGAAATCTACCTTAATGCCTATATTAATTGTTTTAGAATTGGTTTTGGGAAAAAAATAAAAGATGAAATAAAATCTGGAGCAATAAGGTGGTTGATTGTGATTAGTTGGATTTTGTGAAATGTTAGTATGAATGAAGGGCCTTGGATCCAAGTGATTTGGGAATTGTTTATAGTGTTGTTTGGTGAATGTGGACATGTAAGGTTTATGGGGAGGTTATGGCAAAATTTTGGTAGAAAATGAGTGATTTGATGTTGGCTTGGTGAATGGGAGAACCTTGGTGTTTGTAGTGTTGAGTAGGGAGGTTTAATAGCCTTGAAATGGCATTTGGGAGGCTAGGAAGAGAAGGATGAAAATCTGTAGCAATTTACATATGAGGAGTTTAGAAATGCGAGAAGAGAGTTAGTGTTTATAAATTGTGAAACATGGAGTGAATGTGGGTTGTAGAAGTACATTTATGTAGGAATGATTTGTGATGGTCATTGATGGTTTTGGTGAAGTTGGTAAGGGATAGAAACAAGCAAGAAGGGGTTAGAAATGCATAAGAATGCGATTTGCAAGATGTGAGGATTTTGGTTTTGTTGAATTCAATCAAGAATTGGGTAACAAGTTGAGATGATGATTTAAGCAAGTTTAAGATGTCGTATTAGTGTTAGAATATATCTAATTACATGTAGGAAGGTTGGGACAACAATGGGTGAAGAGAACAAGTGGAACAAGGGTTGAAAATGCCATTTTTGAAGGTCTGTAGCAGAGGTCCGGGACTTAGGTTTAGTGTCAAGTTCCGGACCATATTGTAAAATGGTTCGAGAGTGTGCAGGCATGTTGGTCCGGGACTTGGGGTGAGTATTAAGTCCCGGACCACCCCTATTAAAAAGGCCGAGACTGAACAGCAGTGTTGGTCCGGGACCTAGGGTCCGGACCACCCCCAGAATTCACCCGTGAGTGTTTTTAAGGCTTTAAAGGATGGGGGTTTGAATGGTATTGGTTTTGGATGAAGTTTAGGAGTTGTTTGGTGACTTATAAAGGTCATAAGAAGTATAAACAAGTGTTGGAAGTGAGTGAGTAAGTTAAGGAATTATGTACACTGAGTTAAACCGAAACAACGGGATAACGGGTAAGTATGGGAGTAATAGAAGTTTACATACTGTAAGACTTTGTTGTTAATAAAACATTGAAATGTTATCAGTTGTTCAAAAAAAAACTACCCGGGGAGCGTGAGATGACGCGTTGGAGTGAACCCTCGGGAACACGGTAGAGTAACCCATGGTGTAAGGTATGGTTTTCTTGCAACCTGTGTCCTACCGGATTACACCGGCTTGTATGCCAATGTGTTTTTCTGTGTGTTTGCCACCTTGCAAGATAAAGCATGAAATGAGTTTATAGTAATTCATTATTGTGGCGTAATTAATTCCGATACCGTTTAACCTTAATTATGTGTTAAATAATAGTTAACCGACTTTAGGTTCACATAAGAGATCGGTATTCGGAATAAACGTCCCAACCCACAGGAACGTTCTAACTACGGCTATCCGTGTGTTAGTGTATGTTGTGATTAAGTGTGATGTATGTGACTTGTTTAGTATGTTGTTGTTATTGGATACTGTTATCCGTGTTGTTGAAATGGGATGCGATTCCCTTATGTGATTAACAGAGTTAGTAAAACTATGTGATGTATGTATGTGATAAGTTCCATAAAGGAACCTTTAACTAATAAGTATATGTTATGTATGGTGAGGAATCCGGTCGTTCCGGTCGCGCGCGTTTTGTTTGGGAGTTGATGTATATATGTGAATTAACTCCCATCCTGTTATGTTAGGGTTGTTTTCCTTCATTGGATTTCGACCTCCCACTAGCTTAGCCAAAGCTTACCTACCCAGCTTCCAATCGGGTTAGGGGGAAATCATGTTTAATGTTGGTAGGGTGTTGATGCCTAAGTTCGCTTCGACTCCCTCTTTATTATGTTACGGTTGTTTTTCCTCCTTGAATTACAACCACCCACAAGCTTAACCAAGGCTTACCTACCTCATCATTATTGAGCTAGGGGAAATTGTGCAAGGTGTGATCGGTCCTATATGAGGCCGCCACACCTAAGTAAAGAAAATGTATGTATGTTGTGCTCGGGCTTCTATCACCCCGGCACTCCCTAAGTAAAGTTTATGTTCTCTAAGAAGAATGGAACTAAGTTTGTGTATGTTATCAAGTGAATTGTATGGTTATGTTGTGTGTGCTAATCTTGTGTTGTGTCCTACTAATGGATGTTTGCTTTTAAGCATGAAGTATGTGTGTAGTTGTGTATGTTTAAATAAAATCAATCGCATGCTAAGACGACAATTAGTTGTGTGCCCGGTAGCATGCGGGCTGCGGGATTACCATACCAGCAAAGGTGCTGAGCCCCTTGGGGGCCACCCTTTTCTTCTCTTTCCTGTTTCAGATACAAGGAACTGAGGCCGTTCGAGAGTAGGACGGGGTAGTTGATTGTATGTGGGTAGTCATGAAAATTGTGGATGTGCTGTAGGTGTAGTAAGATCGAAATTGTATCGGCGTTAGTTGATAATTACTCGGTACATTGTAATGTAAGTGTATAATGATCGTTGGACATGGAACGGGATTTATGTGTAGTTGCTCGGGAGTTTAGTCCATCAGACCGGTACAATGTATGTATGTTAGCCTTGTTAGCCATGTGGGTGGCTAACGGCGTGTAACACCAAGGAGTTAAGTTATGTTGTGAGTTGTGATTTCCGCTGCAAGGTGTTGTTAAGTGTGTTGTTAGTAGTTGGGGTGTTACACTCACATGGGATAGTCAAGTGGTAGACAAGCTTTAATGTTTAATATGTTAAAGTATACTTTTTCTTATTTTAATAAAAGTAATGAGCCATATTTATTTAGCACATGGGAATGGTCACATCCTTGATTTCAAGCCTTAATAAACCGGCTATGGATGGTCCATTTCGTGGTCAATGGTCAACATTGACCAATTTAGTCAATCGAGACTTAATTTAACATTATTTTATTATTATATTAATATTTTAATGTAAAAATTGTGACAATTGCAAATCTCTGGATTTGGAGTCACCAATGTGATATTAATGAGTATTTATATTTATTAGAGTATTTATAGGTGTGTCATTGGGTTATATAGACCCAAAACACATTCCCGAGACACTCCCGGGACTTTCGGGACCTTTTTGTGCTTTAAACGTTTCTCCCGGGCATTTTGTGTATTCTTGCAAATCTAACTTGAGCATTCTCTTTAGAATGATAATTAATGGTGTTAGGAACTCTAGGAATGATTTATTTAGGGTTTCGTGCCACTTCGGCATTCCCGGGCCTTTTCTAGGGTTTGCGGGGCCCACAAGGGTTCCTCCAGGCACTTTTCGTTTAATTGAAAATTTACTTTGAGCCTTTTGTTTTAAATGATAATTAATGACTATCAGGTCATATTATGATCATTAGTTGACTTGTATGACTTGGTTAACTCAAGGTCCGGCTTAACGCACATTGTTGACCTTAAGGAGTTTAGGTGCGTTTTTAACGCCTAAGTGTTTCTGTGCTTTCTTATGGTTTCATAATCCCACAAATAAACCTTTAATTTCATTATTTAATTATTTAATGATTAGGGGTATTTCAGACCTTAGGTAGACGGGTGATGAAGCACCCCAAGGACTTAATAACCGAATGAAGAGGTCTATTTTGGTTCAGAAATAAATTTCAATTCAAATCAGCGGAGTACCTTGCCTTATCCTTTCATACCAAACTTTCTTATCATTCCCAAAATCCCAAACTAGACTAATTCAGATTTCATAATTAGCTAATCCACCAAATTTCAGTGAAAATAGATTCAGTTTAGAAAAAACTATACATACAAACAGCCAAAAGCAGAAAGATTCTTGAGGTGGCCATCTCAGGCTTGTCTTCAAAACCTCAACAAAAATTTTAACCTAAATATTCAATATTTGTCGGCACTTAAAAGAAGCAATTATTTCAAAATAAAAGGATAACCAAAAACAAATGTAGCATTAAGTGCAATTATCAATATTTAGAAAGTACCTCTACTTCCTCACACTTAAGAGGAGTAATGTCCTCATTGTTCACAAATTAAAACCAAGAAAAGGATTTTCTAAATATTGCAAACTCATCAAGGATTTCATTCAGGTCAATAATGACTAATATAAAAATAATCTTTAAGCATAAAAGTCATGATAGGATGAACTTAAACATTAAAAATAAGGAGAAACTGAAACTCCCCTGATAGCGTAGATTGAGGAAGGTTCCCTTCCTCACACTTAAGCTCGAACAAGGGGGTAGCATTCCTCACACTTGCGTTCAAGCAAGTGTGAAGCCTTGGGGGTACATCAAACATCATAATAATAAAAATTTCACCTGCACATACTCACAACTACCACAAAAACACTAAAAAGTGTTGCATTAAAAGCACAGGCACCATTATGACTTCAAAATAAAAGAAAAACAAAATAAACCTAAGAAATAAATTAATGCGGTAAATAAAACTACCAAAACAAAAATAAAATAAAAATTTAACCACTGGGTTGCCTCCCAGTAAGCTGCCCGTCTTTATAGTCTTTGGCTAGACTCACGCTTCGTTATCCTGGATCAAAAATAAAAGTAGACAACAAATTTGCCAAGAAAACAAAGTATGCAGTAATTAAAAACAAACCACCTGGATCAAAACAAAACATTACCTTAGCAAATAAAACGGGAAAATAAATACTCCACAAAATCTGATGTTTGAGGAGATATTGTCGGTAACGTAGTACTAACAGGAGACCAGGTGATGAAGGTTCTTCTTCCTCAAATTCAAGGACATAAACATCCTCCTTCTTTTGTTGAGGCTCTTTGGGATGAGTGTGAAATTGATGATCGGTTGGAGGTGGCTCTTCCTTTGAAATTTGAGGATGCAGACATCTTCCTCAAGTGTTAAAGGCTCAATGGAAGATTCTTATTGGCAGACAATTGTTGAGGAAACTTCAATTTCTTCAACCTCTCTGAAATAAACTATCTCTAGTATCTCTACTGGTTCGTAGACCGGATTAGAAAAGATATTCTCAATCACTGGATAGTCAGGTTGAGTCGAGGTTGGGGAGGGAGGGAAGTATAACTCTTCAGCACGTCACTCAACCTCTTCATCAGGCTCCTCTTCAGCTTCAGAAATTATAGGCTTGGAATGGTCTTTACCCATCAAAGTCTCTACTTGAGATTGGTGTTCTAGGTCCGAATAACTTTGGCTACGGGAGATTTCCAATTGTTGTTGTGCTAACCGCTACGAGATCTGATTAAGTTGTCATTCCCAACTCTGGATTATAGCTGCTTGCTCGGAAAATTTGGCTTCTAAACTGGTAAACCTAGCATTAGTGTATTTTCTTTTGCTCCAGAAGCTCCTCCAGCATACTCTCTATCCTGCTCGTATCCTCCTTAGGAGGCTCCTGATAGGCGTAGATTTGCTGGACCTCCATCTGCTTCTAGTCTGCTCACCTTCCCACCAATAAGGTTGTCGATAAGACGATTGTTGTGGTTGGTAATAATCTTGTCGCCTGAACTGGTTGTAACTTTGAGTACCGGCTGATTATACCTATTCAAATTCTACTCTATGTTTATTATCGCAACCGTCGTCTCCAATTGTGTCAGCACTCTCCTCGGCTCATCCATGTTATCCTCCGTCTTTGCCCACCAAAAACAAATACAAAAAAAAAGTAAAATAGAACTAAAAATAGAAAAGAAACACAAAAATAAAATTAACTAAATAAATCAACAAGAAAAAAACAAATATAAATAAAAAAGAATGGCTAAAATAAATAAAACAAAAATAAAATAAAAACGGAATCATTAACAAATAAATTAAAAAAACGAAAATAAAATAACAAAGGAAAAAAATAGATAAAAATGAAAATAAATATTAAAAACGGAAATTAAATAAAATAACAAACATAGAACAAACCCAAAATTAAATAGAATGATCAAACTAGAAATAATAAAAATAAAAGAAAAACAAAGTTCCTAATAAGAATAATACTAAGATCAAACTATAAAAGAAAAGTAAAATATAAAACAAAGAGAAATAACTAAAACAAAACATATTAACTACTGAAAATATAAATTAGGTAATAAACTAATAATAACGAAAACAAACAAATTAACTAAAATAAATTAAATAGAACTACGAAAATTAATCAAACGAATGAACAAACGTAAATACTAACGTAATCTAACCAAACTCTAATCTATAAGTAACAATAAATCCTACGTAAAATAAACAAAAACAGAATTAACAAAATAAAAGGAAAAAAACTGACCAAATATAACCTAATAACGTAATAAAAAAACGGAATTAAAAAATAAAACAAAAACTAACCTTACTAAAAACTCAAACCTAAAAAGAAATAGAAAAAACTAAAAATAAATTAAGGAACGAACTAGTAAAAATAACAACTAATTATCTAAAAAAAATTAAACAATGTAATCTAAAAACAAAATTAAAACGTCAATCTTACTAAAAGTAAACTAAAACTAATCTGCTTCCAAAATTACTAAATCAAATAAAAAAAACAAAACAAATATACGCAAGGAAAAGAAGAAATTGATAAACCGGATAAAAAGAATAATCTAAACTAAAATTCCAATTAATTAAAATAAAACGAAAACAAAAATAAACAGAAAAGAAAAAGAAAAAAAAAAGAAACCAGTCCCAAAAAAAACTAAAACAAAATCTGCTAAGCAAGTAACTGAATTTAAGGAGTAAAATTTCTCAACTAAAGGTTAGAACCAAATGTGGAGAATAAAATGGAAATCAAAATAAGATATAAAAGCCAAATATAATCAAAATAAATCGTTAAAATCAAATGACCTAAACTAAAATCAAAAGAGAAAACAAATAAGGGAAAAATCAAATTTTTAAATCTCAATTAAAATAAAAAATTGTCAACTAACCGTACCAGAGGTTCCGGGCAACAACGCCAAAAACTTGTTAGCAGAAATATATATATTACTATACTTCTACCTAGGCAGTGTACCTATCGTTTTGTGGAATAGTGAATTGGGTAGGGTTGTCGATCTCAGGGACCTCGTTCAATTAATTGACAATTTATTTACTAACCGAGAAAATTAAACTAAGAAAACAGGAAACATAACTTTTTCAGGTTTTACTTAATTTAATAAAAAGAATGACTAAACAAACTAACATAAAATAAAGAAATAGTAAAAGATAAAAATAAACTAAATAAAGAAATAAAGATTGAATCTAAAGAAGCACCCCGGATTGTTCTGCAAACCTTCACTTTATTAATCTATCAATAAACTCTTCCCTAATTCTACAAAACTCAGGAATTATAAGTAGTTCGTTGACCGGTCCCTGTACAACGAATCCTAACTAACTGAAATAACAAGCCGCAAACCATGCCCAAGTTATCAAGTTAATAGCATTAAACACAATTCCTATTGGAGACAGATTAACCTATAGGCAAACCATGCGTCTAGTCGTTAATCCGGTTAACTTTCTATGTCTTGTTAACTAATCTCAGTGTCGTATTTTGATTAGAAAACTACAAGGATTGCTTTAATAATTAGCTAGAGAATTAAAGCGCATGAAGAACTGGAATTAAACTATTGCATTATTGAATTAGTAAAAAGAATACAAAATAAATATAAAGATATGGTTTGTTATCCCAACCCGTGGAGCTAAACTAACTACTTAAACATAATTTTAAATTACAAAAATAAAAGAGAAAGACATTAATGTGTAACTAAAAATAATATATGAAAGTGGTGGTGGTGGTATGGTGGCGTGTGTGGGGGTGTGGTGGATGATTATAGTGGTGGTGGTATGGTGATGGTGCTGGTGGCGTAGAGATGGGATGATGATGGTTGATGGTGGTGTGATAGTGATGGCGACGAAGAGTATGGGATCGTGGTGGTGTGATGAATTGGTGCAGGCAAGAGCCCCTAACTATGGGCGTGGATGTATTCAATATGGCTCTGGATGGGTGAATATATAGCAGCTATGGTGTTTATCAGTTGATGAAATATTTTTATCTTCTAAAGATCTTGATAAAACATAGCGAGGAGTTCTCTGTTAACTTCGACGGGGCCTAGATTCTTCGTTTTAGCTCCATTTTACTCCCCATTTGTTGCGTTGGAATCCTCATGAGAAATTCTATGCATTTCCTATACTTTTTCCTACATTAGACACATAAAATGTATCAGTTCACATCAAAACGTAAATCTAAGGAAAAACATATGATAAGTGAGAAATATGACATTTGTTATGAAAATGTGAAGAACTAAAGCCCTAAAAATAGATGTACTTCGCACTTATCAGATGTTCCCATCACATGACAGGAGATCCCAATCAATTCAATTTGCTTTCATCCTACAAAGGAGGTAAGGTAACTTTTGGAAACAACAACCAAGGTGAAATCGTGGGAGTTGGATCCGTAGGTCACCCCTCCAAGTTTAAAGTAGATGGAGTCCATCTGGTCACTGGACTTCAACATAGTTTGTTGAGTATTTCTCAAATCTGTGATAGATTTAATTTGGTACTTTTCTCTTCTTCGGATTGTAAAGTTTTTGATGAGCGTGCAGGGTCATTGAAAGCCATTGAACACAGATAAGGAAACCTTTACAAAATGTGCTTGAACTCAATAAAGCCGGATGACCAAGTATGTCTGAATGCTCACTCCAATAATCAACTACTTTGGCACACCAGACTCGGTCACGCAAATCACCGGTTATTGAATAAACTTAGGAGTAAGGACCGTGTGGTTGGCCTACCCGACACAAACTTTGACACAGACACGGTTTGTGAAGCTTGTATAAAAGGTAAACACACTCGGTCATCCTTCAAAAGTAAGTCAACTCTCTCTACTAACTCCCCATTGAAATTACTCCACATGGATCTTGTTGGTCCCATGCGTACTCAGAGTCGAGGTGGTAAGAGGTACATTTTGGTCATAGTTGATAATTACTCTAGATGGACCTAGGTCATTTTTCTGTCTACTAAAGATGAAACCTTCACTGAGTTTGCGAAACTTCATAAAGTTCTGGTCATCAAATTTTCTTTTACATTGAAAACTCTGAGAACTGACCAGGGAACTGAGTTTTGCAACAAGTCCTTTGATGAGTTTTGTAGGGAAAAAGGATTCGATCATCAAGTTTCGTCTGCAAGAATTCTAGAGCAGAACGGAGTTGTAGAACGCAAGAACAGGACCTTGGTCGAGATGACACGTACCATGCTTATTGATAGTCAACTAGCTTTGTCCTACTGGGCAGAGGCAGTCAACACAGCCTGTTGTGTATTGAATCGCGCCTTGATCCACCCCTTCTTGCACAAAACACCATATAAGCTACTAGGACAACGTAAACCTAACCTACTCCACCTTAGACGCTTTGGATGTCAATGCTATATACACAACAATGGAAAGGAAAACTTGGGCAAGTTCTCACCCAAGAGTGATGAAGGTATATTTCTTGGGTACTCTCCTAAAAGTATAGCTTATCATGTCATTAATTTAAGAACTCAATGCTTAGAGGAAAGCCCTCATGTCAAGTTCGATGAGTTCAACAATGTTGGCTCATCTTCTGATCAACTTGATTTTGCTCCTGATGATTTTCTTACTGATCCACACTTCATCACCGTCCCAATTAGTAGACTTCATGGCACTCCATCCTCACACAATGAAAATACCCAAGAAAAGATAGCCGTACCTCAAATGACTCTGACCATGTCTCTGACCCACTCAACTCACTTGAATTGGACTTCGACTCTGCTGAGCACGAGACACCCTCTCCTCCTCCTCGTCGACAATTCCAACAAAACTCAGCACACCCTCCTGAAAACATCCTAACTGATCCAAATTCCGATGTCCAAACTCGTCTTCATGCCATGCAAAACCTTTGCGCCTTTGGTGTCTTCCTCTCCAGTACTGAACCTAAAAATGTCAAAGAAGCGCTACTTGATAGCGACTAGGTCACTGCTATGGAGGAGGAACTCAACTCCCTTCAAAGACATAGTGTCTGGGAGTTAGTCCCTCGACCCACACACCAACAGACTATTGGCACCCATTGAGTTTTTCGTAATAAGCTTAATGATGCAGGACAAGTTTACAGGAATAAAGCTCGTTTGGTAGTACATGGGTACAATCAAGAAGAAGGGATTGACTATGATGAAACCTTTGCACCTGTAGCCCATCTTGAAGCAATCCGTATGCTCATAGCGTTTGCTGCATTCAAAAGTTTTACCCTACATCAAATGGATGTCAAGACAGCCTTTCTTCATGGCTACATCGATATGGAAGTCTATGTCAAGCAACCCCCAGGGTTCACAGACCCCGTCCATCCCGACTATGTTTACAAACTGTGTAAAGCCTTGTACGAACTCAAACAAGCGCCATGTGCCTGGTATGAAAGACTCTCTTTATATCTCTTGCAAAATGGTTTCTCTAGAGGTAACGTAGACAAAACATTATTCATTCTTCATTCATCACATGAATTACTGCTAGTACAAGTTTATGTCGATGATATTATCTATGGGTCTACAAGTAACACCCTCTGTGAACATTTTGCTAACCTTATAAAAAAGAGTTTTTGATGAATGAGTTAGGCGAACTTAGGTTCTTTCTAGGACTTCAAATTCAACAGGAGAAAGACGGGATCAAGATCCATCAACATAAGTATATCAAGGAACTCCTTGGAAAGTACAAGCTTGCAAATGTAAAGAGCATGTCCACTCCAAGCTGCACAACTGCAAAACTTCACCTTGATGACAATGGTGTCGGTGTCAATGCAACGGAGTACAGGGGAATGCTAGGGTCCCTCCTTTACCTAACTGCCAGTCGCTCGGATATTCTCTATGCAGTCTGTCTTTGTGCTCGCTTTCAAGCAGCACCAAAACAGTCCCATCTTAAGGCAGCCAAACGTATCTTTCGATACCTCAAAGGTACAAGCACACTTAATCTCTAGTACCCTCGCTCCCCTACATTTGATGTATCTGGTTTTAGTGACTCTGACTGGGCTGGTTCCCTCCAAGATCGAAAGAGTACTTCAGGTAATGCACAATTTCTTGGTCTTTGTCTAGTTTCATGGTCCTCTAAAAAACAAAACTCAGTTGCACTATCCACAGCTGAGGCATAGTACGTCTCTGCTGCAGCATGTTGCTCTCAACTTCTTTGGATGAAACAACAATTGCAAGACTACCACATTACTCAAACCCAGATTCCAATCCTCTATGATAATAAAAGCACTATCAAGTTCCCTGAGAACCCAGTCCAACATTCAAGAACTAAACACATTGAAATTCGATTCCATTTCTTGAAGGACTAGGTTGAGAAAAAATTAATCCAACTTAACTTTGTCCCCACAGAAGATCAACTTGCAGATATCTTCACTAAACCACTGTCCACAACAAGGTTTGAGGCTCTTTGATCTGCAATTGGATTGACTCAGTCCACCTAGGCGGTCGCATCTCCTTTCCCCTGACGCAATCGTCAGCAGGTAAGCCTTTAAGTTGTATTGAGTCAGTCCAAGTTTGTGAATAAGTCCGTGAACTGTGATATGCTTGCACGATTTTATGCGTCTGTCACTATACACACACGTCAGCGATCTCCAACTACTCTGCGAAATCCTCGCCCTTAATCTCTCGCGCCTCAACCATACTCATTGACACACGCAACTGAAAAACTATGCACCTTCCATCAACTCACTCAGCCTATAACTCGCCTCACCACTCCCTAGCTCTTCCCACTTCCTCTTTTCCACTAAACCCACCCAACCAACTACCATGGCCGGCATTAACTTCAACGGCGTCACCATCCTAGCCGAAATCTTCCAAGATCCAATTCGCCTCCAAGCCTACCTTCAATCCATGGTAACACCTCAACAAACCACTGCCACCGATAACACCCCCTCTCCCACAAAAACCGTAACACCACCGCAATCCACCCACACCCCCTCCCCGCAACCCACACCTCCATCCACCATCCCGACGGAGGTCCTTGAGACCGACGCCGAGGATATAACCCCAATCCAAACCGTTCTACCACCAGCCAAACCGCCGTCATCATCCCCACCACCACAACAGCCAAACCCTAACCCAAAAAAACCTGCTCAACAGCCAACACACTCCCCCCAACAATCACCCGAAAAATCTGTAACCCCAACTCCACCATAATCTCCTAAACCTAAACCCCGCAAATGGAAATCCACAACCTAACGCTCTACAGTCAAACGTGTCCTACGCTTTAGCCACAAACCCTCGCTTGCATTGTCACCCACAGTCTCCTCTGTCACCGGTGAGTCCTCGACAGTCCAAGAACTAGCGACGGCGCCCGCAGTAAGTCATGATACCTCCACCGGTGCTACTTCGACACGGTCATAGAAGCCTCCAAAGCCACAATGTCAAAGTGCCAAGATAGACCTCTTCACTCAATGCTACATGCTCTCCGATCGTGCTGTGGATCACAATCTTGTTAAGGGTAAATTCTTCGACTTCTCTTGGGCACTTTCCACTCATCTTGGAGATCTTGTCAAAATGATAGAGGCTCAGGGTTGGACACACTTGTTTTCGGAAGTTTCAGAGTGGTTCTTGCAAGAGTCCCTCGATTTCTATCAAAATCTTGTTATTCGAAATGGTGTGGCATAGTCTTTTGTTAATTCCACCGCTATTTTCTTTGATCTTTCAAAACTGTCTGAAGTCCTTGGAGTCCCTCACACTGGTCTAAAGTTTTATGACAAAGGAGTCCTTCCTGATATCCCTGGAGTCCCACACAATAAAATCTCTCGCTTATTCTCTTCAAAAAGAAAAGTGGGTTCTCCGTGTAACACCCCTACCGCTAATCCAATCATTAAATCCTAACCCGTCTCAATTACCAACATCAAAGCAGCGGAAGTTCATACTCCAATGGTGGCTGATACAATGTTGTTAGTCACCCACGTGACTAACAAGGCCAAATCTAATCCATATAATCAATACAAGTACAATATCGGTGTGATGGGTCATTATACCGAGTATACTATTCAACAATACATTCCAATCCTTAGTCAAATCCTAATTCAAGTACAACCTCCACTCCATATTATACAAATACAATATCCATTCAATACTATACCGAGTTTCTACAATCATCAAGTTGCCAGTAACAATCCGGGCTTACAGATCAACATTTCAAATAATTACAACCTTTACTAAACAACTACCCGTGCTTTTATAGCAACCCCGTCCTACTCTCGAACGGTGATCAGCTTCCATGTACCTTGAAAATAAAAATGGTGCCCCAAGGGGCTAAGCAAAATTGCTGCATATGAAATTCACATACCCCGCGTGCTAACGGGGGTACGCCGACTACTTTGGTCGAGAACATGCGATTCATTTTTATTCAATCAACATGCTAGACAACATACATTATATATGTACATTCACACCAATACTCCACATTCAACCAAGGAATACAATCACACTAACACAATAAGTTTGTTAGTTAGTACTACTTAATCTAGGCCTTGAGGGTTTCTACCTCGCTATGCCTTACTCAATTACTCGTTATCTTACCCACTCTCTTGGGTATTCTTACTCAAATTATCTTTCTCTCAATCTCAACTTAATCAAAACTCCAATACTCAATTCAACCTCAATTCTCAAATCTATCCTCAAGCTCAATCTCAATTCTCAATTCAATACTCCAATACTCAAATTCTTAATTCTCAATTCTCAATACAATTCTCAATTCTCAATACAATTCTCAAATCTCAATACAATACTCAAGTCAAATACTCAAGGGTATATTTTAAGTCATTACCCATGACCTCCGGGCAGGGTCATACATAAGACCCACCACCGGGCTTACAAATACACACGGGGCTATACAATGAGCCCCTCAATTCTCAATCAAGTACTCAATCAAATTCTCAAATGTCCATTTCTCTAACGGACTACTCCAATTCCCAAGACTCCCCTCTCAGAGTTATTTCATAATCTCATGGATTAGCCTAGAAGTATCTCTTGATATCCTCCATTAGCTTAGGGAACTTCTCAATGTCTAGTATTCTTAAATTTAAGGTTTTACCCAACTTATCAAATACTCTCATGTTCGGGACATTGTTCATTTTAGTCGGATCCTCTCATTGTGGGTCGACTATTGTTCTAAGGGGTTTGGTGATCCCTTACCATACTTTAATTTTCTCCAGGTTCACATTTTGAACATTTATCAATCCTCTAAATAGAGGTTCATTATATACTTCCACTATTATTTGTTTTGTGGATTAAATCAATTCAGTTCTCTAACCATAATCGGGAGTTTACTAGTCTTGTATACTCTCTCACATTCTAGTGAGTTCTTAGGTTTGTGTTATCGTTTCTTGGTTCGATAGTTTAAGTGTGTTTCCACATTTTCATTAATTCGCAACATGACTCTTTCTATCAGTCATTAATCAAACAAGACTCAACTATGAGTCGAACTATAGCACCCATTCCACACTCAAGCAATTCATCCACAATCACGCATTTCATGAATTATACAAACTTTAATTCAAAATACTAACCAACAACAAACAATACAATGCAAGTACAAGAGGGTGCAAACAATCCGATTCGTGCACTTATTTTAATACCCCGGACTTAAAAGTGGTGATTATTTATTATAATATGATTACTAAAGGCCTAATGGTGCCTATAGAGTATTGGTAAATAGAATAAAACCAAAAGAAAAGAGAACGTTAAAATGCGAAAAACACAAAAACGCGCGTTTTACAAGTATGGGAGGTATATGACCTTGTTAGGGTCTGAGATGGATTCCTAAGGCTTAAGTATGCCTAATTGGTATGTGGGAATAATTCCCGAAGAAAACGGATCCAAATAATGGATTAAAACGTAAATGAAGCTTTAAAGCACATTTTTCGAGAAAACCTGAAAACGCGACTTTAACAGACCCGTAAAAATTATGGATGACTATATAACTATAATTAAGTATTAATGGAAGCTTAAGAACCATTAAAATCAAAGAAACGAGAAAAATCCAAAAAACGGGCCCGGTTAGTGAATAGTGCCAAACCGGGCAAATTTACGAGTGTTTTCTGGAAAAAAAATTAAAACGCCCTCAGCCTATATTACTTAAGGGGGCCGGTTTTAAGAGCATGAATTAGCTCTCTCTCACACTAATCTAGCTTATTAAAGTGATGAGTCATAAAGTAAATAGTGAAGTGGGAAAAGTAAACAAATGTCACTTTTCCTCCTCTCTCTCCTCCCATTCCTTTTTTTTCCAGCGTTAGACCTCCCCCCCTCCTTCCCTCTTCTGATACTCCTTCCTCCTCACGGTAAGTAGAGCACCTTCAATGGCTTCCTTGGTTTCCTCCTCCTTCCTCTTCATGTACAAGCTTCAATAAAGCTCCGAATTAAAAACCGAGCATAGATTCTTGCTCTTCCCACCAAGATCTATCTCCCTCTCTTTCCAAAATTCGAAAAGGAAGAAGTTAATCTCCATGGGTTTTAGCCATTTAAAGAGAAAACCATATTTTCTTTGAGCTTGGAGTCTCCTCCTTCATCCAAGGTAAAAAGATTCAAAGAAAAATCATTTTTCCTTCACCCTCTTGTGTTGGCCGATTTTGGCATATTTTAATGCTTTGTCTTTTTCTTTGGTTGAGCTATTTTCCAAGCCTAAAATGGTGGTTGGAACTCCCTGTAACACCCCAACTCAATCCAAATGTGGTCTCGCAACTTAACATCATACATATAACATGTCACAGCGGAATTCTTTACTCTCCAGGACCTTGCCACGATCTGACTACAGAATATACCGAACATTAGTACATAACAGCCTTAGCCAAATACATATCCTTCTTACAATCCCCTCACATCCTATACATCTTACTAACTCAATTGCCATACGAGTGTACATGCACAACTCGTAGGCCACACTTAACCCGTAACACTTGTACCCCTTCTTACTCTCGTGACGGCCGCCTCCTGATGTTCACCTGTGTAGTAAAAACAGCACACAAAGGGGGTCAGCACGAATGCTGGTACGATCCTCTCATGGCCCCCAAGCTAATGTGGCTACGACGACTAATTGTCGATAGCATGGAGGTTGATTAGATGCACAACATAATAGAAGGTGCAGTAAACAACTACTCAGATATGAACAATCAAAGTTCACACACAATGAACGACTTAAATGCGTTCCCTTAATTAGAGAGTTAATTATTTAACTCCTTAAGTAATGTTCCCTCTTAATCTTAGTCCATCCTTATCTCAACTCAATCTTAGTCTTATCTTAATCTTAGAAACAACCATCCTTTAATAAGGAGTGGATGTAGCTTATCTTAATCTTAGAAACAACCATCCTTTAATAAGGAGTGGATGTAGCTTATCTTAATCTTAGAAACAACCATCCTTTAATAAGGAGTGGATGTAGCTTATCTTAAACTTAATAATACAAACCATCCTTTAAAGAGGAATGGTTGCAACTCATCTTAACCTTACCTTAATCTTAATCTCAACTTAATCTCAGTATACAAACCGTTCCTGGAAGGGAATGGTTGTAGCTTAATTCGAACCTGGGATTTAGGTGATCCCACCGCACCATCTTAATGCCACCTACTCTGGACGGGAGTCCAGCGTAGCTGAGCCGGCAACCGGCCCTAGGCTACAAGTCCGAAGACAAGTCCTTAAGCGGAGGGCGGATCTGATTCAGATACCGTCCCCCTTTTTCCTTAGCATGCATGACCGGAGATCGGTCCCGGGTTTCCTCACTCAAGTTCCAGTTAGTAGTAGTCTCAAGACCATGTTTGTTGGTTAACCTCTTTCGGTTTATATCAACCCATATTAGGGAGCGTTCCTTAGTCTCACTCATTTCCTTACTAAACGTTAGTTAGTAAGTTCTCACGGTATGTTGTGTTAGTTTTCAAACATCACACAACAATACAATAAACATAATATCCCGGTTGCATGCTTTATCTTGTTTAGTGAGCACACAAAAACAAATAGCACACAAGCCGAGGGACACCTCGTTGGCAAGCAGGTCACAAGAAGAACTGTACCGTTCACCGTTGGCCGTTCGGTTGCTTACTCTCTTCCGGAGTCCAAATTCCAAGTCCTAAAACATTCATTCAGTTTTAGGTTGTTAATCACTTAACTCAATTCAACTTACTTATCTTACTTAACTTACTTAACCCTTAATGATTCCAACCTAACACCTATTAAGTCTTACAACTTAATCTTACAACTTAACCTTAAACTTTTAAGTTTATACTTATCCTAATCTCTTAGGTCTTTACACCTCTAATCATCAATGACCTCTTAAAGGGGTACCATTAATACCACTAAACTTCCTTAGGGTTTCTTTTTTTTTCATTTTAGGGTCGACCGACCGACCTTACCCAAGGTCGGTCCATTCCAGAACTCATTACCGGTTGAAAATTTCACCCCGACCGACCTTGCAAGTCCGGTCCCAAGGTCGGTCCATTCCCGAGAGTTTCCCCATGGGATATTTAAGCCCGACCGAACTTGCCAAGTTCGGTCCCATATTCGGTCGATTCCAGAGACTCAATTCGTACACAAAACACAAGCCCGACCGAACTTGTAAGTCCGGTCCCCAAGTTTGGTCGGTTCCAGAAACCCCCTTCCGGTAGTGTAAACTGAGCTCGACCGACCTTGCAGGTCCGGTCCCAAGGTCGGTCGGCTCTAGAACCTTGTTTCTAAATTCCCATTTGACTCCAAACTTCTCCACAAGTTCCCCCATGTGTCCTAATACCATTTAGGCACTTAAACTCACCTTAGAACTTCCACCAAACTCTCCAAAACAACTTCCAAAGATCTTCTCAAACATTTACTAAATTCTTACAAACACTCCTAACACTTGTCATATGATTCCTTACATTTCCAACTTGTAACCTTACCAAAACTTCAACCAACCCAAGTGTTCCCTCCTTAACAGTTTGAGCACTTCATAAACATCATCTTCCATCTTCAATTCATTTACCAAGACTTCCTCAAGTCACCTTGCATATCCATGCACAAATTCCTCTCCTTTCCTTTGGTTACTCATCACTCTTAAACTCTTGAGCTTACCCATACATTTCTTTTCATCACCTTATCACCTTGACCTTGTTCTTCATTTACCTTAACCATGCAACACCCTCCTTAGACTTTTCCCACTTCTTTTATGCAGCTTACTCACTATTCTCATGATCATACCCTCCTATACGTTCTTAGCCAATCTACAACCTTCTCCTTCAATCTTCACTCCCATAACCTAAGTCCACTCATTACCATCTAAACTAAAACCTTATTGTTCCACTACTAGCATCATCACTACTTAGACAAGCTTCCCAAGACTTTCATTGATATATATTCCCAAGTTCATACCTAAATCACCTTAAGCATTATACACCTTCTCCTTAAAACTTATGCACAAGTCTTACATTCCTCATATCATGATTTTGATGTGTTTAGTACACTCACCAATCCTCTAATTCCTCCTAGACATCTCTAGGTCATTCTAAACCTCAAGAACTCCTTAGTTAACTCATTTCCACCCAATTTTCTTTTCATGCTCCCTAGTAAACCCTAGGGCATATTAACTCACCACTACAACTTAAACACTTTGTTTTCTACTCAAATTTCGCCATAACTTCTCTAGCATCTTATCATGCCCAAATGCATTGTTTTCCTCATTCAACCATCTCACACACATCAAGTTCTTTCTCATCATATCTCATCACCCAAACTAACTCATCACAACAAACTCAATATATTGCAATAATCTTAAATTGCATAGCACTAAGGCTCTTAAATGACATGGCTCTTAGGCCCTTAAATAACTTAAACTTAAACACTGAATTTCCCACATATAAAAGCCTTCAACCTGCAAATACACCCATCAATCTCATGGTAGATATAATGCTCTTAAAATCCATCTTAAACTTATATTACTAACTCATTCTCATTGGCTCCTTAGTCACAAGTTCACAAGCTTGTTTAAGTTCTTTTTCTTAGGTTATATAACCCAATACACAATGCAAGCTCTAGGCCACATTGGTACTCACCTAAACTCATCCCTTAAAACTTAAACCACCATTAGGTAAGTAATTTACCTTGTTTTCTCAAGCTTATCTTATATTCCTCCTTAGACCTTCTTCTTGCATGAATCTCGGCCACCACTTAAATTCCCCTTGCCATGTTCTGATCAATATTCAATGACTCATTTGAGTACTAAACAATACACTAACCTCAAGGAATGAAAACCTAGGTTAGAAATGTGTTCTAAGGCATAAAAGTGGATGATTACCATTGAAGTCTCAAGATAGACTTTGGCATTGAATGAAATAGGACCTCCATAGTCCTTGGTGAATAAATCAAGCTAGAACAAGGCATAAAAACAAGGCCCCATGAGTAGTAATTTTTGGCCATGTAAGGAAGTGATGGAAACTTGGTTTTTCTTACATTTTCTTTACCTTAAGAGAATGGAGAAGCTAATGAGCTCTTCAAACTTGATTTTCCTCCATCAATGGAGTTTTCTCATGGCACCAAAATGGAGCTTTGAAAGATTTGAAAAGATAGAAAGGAGGGCCTTGACTTAACTAAGACAAATATGCAATTTGTTTTGGATTTGGAGCTTGGAGTTGCACTTGGCAAGTGAATGAAGGTGAGGAGCCGTGAATGGAGCTCTCTCTCGGTTTGGAGCAGGAGAGGAGAAAGAGAAATCGTGGAAGGAAGGAGAAATGAAGAGAGAGAGGAAGAAAGGTGACTTAAGTGAAGATATTTGTTATAAAAAGGTGAATAGTCTTTGCTTTTACTTTCCTTCCCTTTTTCTTTCTTAATTTGATGAAGTCTTTAATGACTCATCCCTTAGAAACCGGCCCCCATCATAAATAAGGCTAGTCATGGTCTTTTTTGACCAACTAATTAGCTTATATTGATTAAAACTTAAACTAGTTACTATTTGGCACTATTCACTAATTAGTGCACATATTTCTGAAATTTTTGATTTCCCATTGATTTAGACTTCCTAATGTGATACTAATTAGTACACATGTTGATTAAAGAGTAATTATGGACATTTAGCCACTCAAAACTCAATTCTAAGACAATTTCTCAAAAATGTGCTTTAAGACTTCTTAAAGCACATTTTGTGTTTAAACTTGTTTTCAAGCTTGGTTTTCTTTCCTAATTGATTTAAGATGTCCATTAGCATATTAATAAAGTCTTATAATGGTATTTGGGTGCTAATCAAAGTCACTCCAAGCTTAGAGCATGTTTTTGCCCAAATTGCCCTTAAGGCACTTTCTTGTGTTTTCCTTGGTTTAAATTGTCTACCACTCTTTCTAAGGCATATTCTAGACTTACTACATCATAATTTGATGTTTACTTAGCATACTTAAGTTTGGGATATTTCACTCCCACCTTTGGTTCATGCTTGAACACCATTCAAGAGCCTCTAAAGGTAAGCCCTAAAATTGTGCTTTAAGCACCTTTCATTGTTCTAGAATAATTAATGTGCCTAAGTAGCTTTGCTTAGTCCCATTTCCTTGTTGAATGTGGTCTAGAGAAATGGTAAAGTGATTTTCCCTTGACCGATTTGGAGTGAAGAGAATTGGAGAAGAGGAGAAGAGAATTTAAAAGGGGAACTTATGAGAATCCAAGGTAAGAAACCCACCCTAATGCATATTCTATATGTATTAGAATTTGGGATGGGTTAATAAAATGAATGAACCCCAACATGAGTTGGAATGTGAATAGTTAAGATGAGAAAGAGTTGTGGTAGTGCTTGACGCAATTGTGAATAAATGCTTGTTTAAGGGCCTAAGAGCAATGCATTTTATGATATATGCATTTTGTTGTATTTGGAGGATTTGATGAGTAATGATGAAATGTTGTGTGCTGGTAGAACCCTTGTGTCTTGGTTAGTTTTAGGTGGAATTAAATGATGATATGAGCTTTGGGCAATGATTGAAAAGTAGCCGAGCTATGGCAAAATTCCAATAGAAATCTAAGCGATTTAAGTGATGTTTTGAGTGAAGAATAACCTAGGGTTACCTAGGAAGAAATTGAGATTGATTTGAGTTAATAAACCACCTTGGGAATGCTTGTTTAAAGATAGGAGATTTGTGCAAAAATCTATAGCAAAAGGAGTGGTTTAAGTGTCTTGGGAGTTTTAGAAAAGAATGAGGATTTACGGCTTTAAGAGTGAGGCATGAACTTTGGTCCTAGAAGTGCATTATATTAGAAGATGTGGAATGGTCAAAATGGAAGAAAACAAAGTGCAAAGTGTTGAGGAGAAGCTAGAAATGCACAAGTGTGCATTAGTGCAAAATGAGAATGGAAAATTTGAGCAAGAATTTGAGTAAGGATTAAACCTATGATTTGAAGAGGTTTAGAGCATGTTTTAAGTTGTTTAAACATGTAGGAAACTTGTGGAAAGATTAGGGAGAGATTGAGTGTGGATTAGGGGTTGATTCGGTGATGAAAAATCACTTAAGTAGCAGGTTTTAGCAGGGTCCGGGACTTAGTCCTTGGACAAAGTCCCGGACCACCCCTAAATTATGGCCGAGAACTGAACTGCACACCTGGTCCGGGACTATACTCCAGGACAAGGTCCCGGACCATAGCCATTTTTCTGCCAAAAGTTAGTTCTCTGATTGGTTCGGGACTTAGGGTAGGGACCAAGTTCTGGACCACCCCCAGAATTGTCCCGTGAGCATTTTAAAGGCCTCTAATGATGGGGGTTTGAATGTTAATGATGTTAGATGTTGTTAAGGCCTTGTTTGGTGACATGTAAAGGTCCTAAGAAGTGTAAACAAGTGCTAGAAGTGAGTATGAAGTAAGTACTCAAATTAACAAGAGTAAGACCGAGATAACGGGATAACGGGGTAAGTACGGGAGTAGTATTTATTTACGTACCGTATGGGCTTGGTATTAATAATAATGTTTGAAACATTATCAGAGGATTGTGTGTGAACTGAGAATGTGAGGTGACACGGTAAAAGTGAAACCAAGGTGTAAGGTATGATTTTCTCATGCCCCGTATGCAAACCGTGCTACGTTGATTTGTGTGTTTGTGTGCTGGCTTAATCAAGATAAAAGCATGAAAATGAATTATTGCATTTGATATGTATGTATTGATGTGTAATGTATGCACTAACATACTTGAATGCCGGTGAGGTCTAACTTAGCGTTTAGACCGACCCATAGCTGAGTAATGATTGGCTAGAGACTCATAGATAGGGTCGTTTCGTAAAATAACGAAAACGTGCAAACACACAAGCTATCGATTAAAGTATAACGATAACACAAACATATGAACTCACTAGAATGTGAGGAAGTTGTACGGGTTGAGTAAACACCCGATAACGGTTAGAAAACCAAACTTAAACAATCCACACAATAAATAAATGTGGAAAGATAAATGAACCTCCATCTAGAGGATTGAAGATAGTTCAAAGATGTGAACTTGTGAGAAAAGTAAAAAAGACATAAGGGACCATTTAACTCCCTTAAGATACGGTCGATCTCCTATACGAGGATTCGACCCGATATGAGAAAATACCCGAAAGTATAAGTATACGGAAGTTTGGGGCAACCCTTAAACTTAAGAATACCCAAACTCAAGAAATGTTCCCAATGTCATTAGAAACATCGAGAGTGATGCTTCTAGACAAATGTACATAATGACATTATAACTCCGAGAGAGGAGTGCATGGGAATGTGAGAAGTCCGAGAGTAGTCGAACCTATGTGAAAGAGGTAGGAACTAAGAGAGAGTTCCGGGAGCTAGTTGAACCTTCCCGTCATGCTAGACCCAGAGTAGGGTCAAAACCGGGGAAGTAAGACTATGCTCGATAGCCATGTGTTTTGGCTTAAGAATGTATTAAGAGAAAACAAGCGTGAAGTGCGAAGGAGACCTGTAGTGTGTCGAGAGCTTGAGTATAAGTACCCAAGAGTGTGGGTGAGATAATGTAGAAGTAACCCAAGAGAGTGGGTGAGTTAAAGTAAGAGTAAACCAAGAGAGTGGGTGAGATAATGAACAAAGTAACTAAGGCCTTAGAGAGGTAGAAACCCTCAAGGCCTAAGAGTAAGTTATCACGAACTAACAACTTGATATGTTAGTTAGGGATTGTGTTCCATGGTTGAATTAATGTTGATTCCTTGTGTAGTATACATATATAATGTATTGCTATGTTGCATGTTGATTGAACTAAAAATGAATCTCATGCTCTCGACAAAAGTAGTCGGTGTACCCCGGTTAGCACGCGGGGTATGCGAATTTCATATGCAGCAATATGCTGAGCCCCTAGGGGCATCGTTTTTATTTTCAGGTACACTAAAGATGACTCCGTTCGAGAGTGGGATGGGGGAGGTGGTTAACATGGGTAGTTAGATTTTAATTACTTATGTATTTGAATGAGGTGTAAGACCGAAAGTGTTATCGGCATCCGTATGTGTAGACTCGGTATAGTATGGAACTGAAAGGAGAATTGTAATGTATGAGACTCGGTTAAAAATGAATGAGTATTGTATTTATTTGAGTACTAGGTTGATCCGGTCCATCAGACCGATGAAGTAGTTGAGTTAGGCCTGGTTAGCCACGTGGGTGGCTAACGGCATTGTACCACCCTCCATTGTAATTAGAGTTCCGCTGCGATATTATGGGTGAATGTGTCAGTTTAAGAGGTAATTATGAGGTTAACAGATGGGGTGTTACAAAAATGGTATCAGAGGAAAGTATCGCTCTGATGACTAGAAATACCGAGCTTAGGAAATACCGAGTTAGGAATTAGAGACTTTGGGCTAAGGGTTGAGTGGTAGCGTGAGAGATACGCTAGATAGGAACTTCCAGTATGATCTGGATACCTACAATACCAAACCAGGCCTCCATAACCCCCGCATTAAAATCTCGGGAAAGAACACCAGAGAGACGGAAAACCCGATCTGGCAGTTGTAAAATATTTCTATATGAACCAGAACCTGTCATACAGTAGATTCCAGAGACGGAAATCCCGGAGACGGTTCCCGTCTGAATGACAATAGCCGCACTAAATGGCGGGTGATCAAGAAATCCAATCCAAGGCGACTGGAATCTGCGGCAGCATGGGGCGACATGCTTAGCAGTCGCGAGAACCCGACTGGCCAAGCAGCGGCTAGAAGGAAAGCACCAACCGTGCAACGAGGCGGAAGAGATGAAGTAACAAAAAACCGGGACACAAGTCTACGGACCGCCATAGTTAAGTAATACCACCAACGGTATACTAACCGACTAAGAGACTAGTCAAGAGTAGGTACACCCACCCTACCACACCCAAAAAGGTTGTTATACCTAGCCGACATAGCTTAGACAGCTACGAGCACATCTATGGGACATATCCGAATAGGACTACAGAAGTAGTGCCTTAATAAAATAAGTTTCGGTAACTACGGTAAAGGTGTGAGAACTAGCACCAAGAAACGACCCAGGACTGAGTAAGTAAGGGACTCCGAGAGTGGAGAAGCACCTAAATGGATGACAGTCAGGTCAAGATGAATAAGAAGCAGCTCTGAAGAGTAGTTATCCAACTAAAGGATCAAAGGAAGAGCCGACAAGGCTACCGAATACAAATGGGAACGATACCGTGACTGGTATAAGATAACCCAAAAACCACATGTACCGCGCACTTGCCACGGCAAGTGCAGTAATAACGGGACTATTAAAAGGAACCTTAACAAGAATCAAGTACTTAGAAAAGTACCAAGATGGCGAAGGGAGCCAATATAGCACCACAACCCGAAGAATTTTAAAACAAAACCTTGGAAAGGCCTAACGGCCTGACCACTGTATTAAGGGATAAACCAGTCGGCAAGAAGTTAGACCTGGTAAGAAGCAACCGGCATTGGAATGCCATGAAGATATTACTTTTTAAACTCAAAGTTTTCTTTCAAAATGCAAAATTTTCCAAAAACCCCCAAAATTTTAAAACTAAACCAGAGGAATCCCAGCAAAGCATTACAGAACGATATAAGAGGAGTTGGCAACATAATGCTTCACCTAGGCGTGTAACCGACACCACAAGTGTACAAAAACGAGACATGGGACGACCGCACTCCGAAGGAGCTTGCGGGCCTGACAGACCAGTCATGAGTTAGTCGGGTAAGTGGTAACGTATCAATAAGATACCCCATGTATGTATACAAGTAGAGTACGGAACACGGGAAGTAGTCGACTCCATACTATGGATGAAAGAGACAATTCATACCAGAACAATGGAATGCATCGGATGATCGAAGGAATTCAGATAAGTTTACAAGCTAAAGGAGCCAAGAACGTACTCCAGGAGAACGACTAAGAGTCAAAAGTGCGAGAAGCACGGAGTATTAAGTATAGACATTGGATATGTCCCAAGAACCTCGAAGGAAACACATGGTAACTGGAATGAATACCCAGTGTTAACTATACGGCGAATGCCTGAAAAGAACACATTAATGTTCGATAAATGGGATAGAATTGCCACAGTATACCTCACTGAAGAGAATAACGACCTGACCAAGAAGGTCAAGGAAAGAGAATCAATGGTCTACCCAATAACGGGAGACGCTACAACCCTAATGGGATAGTCCAAAATATATAACCGCAAGGCGGAGTAAGAACCTGAACATACCAATAAGTGCAAGTCAGATGTAATGGCGCAACTCAGTAACCCCCAGCAGCAATCTGTGAAGGGTGTCGGAGTCAACAGTAGTTGAACGAGATATCGTGCTGAGAACACGAGCGTTAAAGCAAACACTCGGGTAGAATCCCGAAGGGATCCCACGTAATAGAGGATACCCTAAATTGCCAAAGGGCATAGATCAATATTGAGAATAACAAAAAAGGGCCTTCCATGTACGGAAGTGTGATGAAACAACCATATAGTGGCTTGTAGAGAAGAAGAAACTTGTATAAGCAGCCTGCAAAGAGCATGGCTCGAGGCAATGTGGCTTGTAAGCCGGAAAACCAGCTACAACTCATAGATCCAAACATTGCAAACCTATGCATAAAGGCATAAGAGGAACAGTGGAGAATGAACCACTACCTTAGAGTGGGGATACCCCTCGTAATTGTAGGGCCTATGGAGTGGCAATTGTGTGAACCCTCCAGAGAAAGGCTACCACCTAAGAATGTATGTGAAACCGCTAAAGGAACAAAAGGCTATCCGAGGAGGATCAGTCGATAACAAAAGTAATACTGCATATGGAAGATTGCAAACATGCCAGCAAACATGGCGCAAGCCTGTGGAGCGGAAACCCAAAGACATAACCTTGCGGCCGTTGGCCGAAGACGCACGAAGAACGTGGACCATAACCCACAGGTCCTAGGACTGATGCATAATAAACGCAAAGTCGTATGAATGGAAGAATTCTTGTACATAAATAGATGAATTGACATAAGTCAGAAGCCATTAATAACAGAGGAAGCACTACATACTAAGTAGTGGCTTGACCTCAACCGACAGTAAGTCAGAAAAAGTAAATGAATAATCACGAAGGTATACAGTGCTATACGAAATAGATTTCCAGAGAACTGGAGAGAGAATCTATAACTCCTCGAATTCATATACGGTAAGAGATACCACACGACGATGGAGAAACCTTATTTCCAAGATAAAGGGATAAGAAGGTAATGTGTAACACATTAAGAGTAACAAAAGGGCGAATCAAGCTCTAAGTTATCAGGTCACACAACAGAAGCTAGTGGGCTGTAATTCAAGGTTAAGTATACCTAGCAAATGCGAGTAGATGGCTAATCATAAATGTCGTGAAGCCTTAGAGGCTAGAACTGAACCCGGTTATGAGTTAAGTAACCGCATTGAAGTCAAACACTTCATGATGCCTGAATTAGTAAACCAAGGTTCAGTGATAACTTATGGTCGATTACGCGGGCGTAATCCCTTTTTAAGGGGGGTAGGGTGAAAAACTTCTTAGAGTATGTTTTATGTATAGGTGTGTAAACTATGATGTGCATAGCACAAAGAAATTGTTTTGATGATTGGAACTTATGTTACATAAACATATGTATCCATTCATTGTGTAATTATGGTTATTGCGCACAAGAGATGCGATAACATGTATATAATATTAAAGAAAAGAGGAGTAGAGAAACTCCTAGGGAATGAGAGTCCCTATAGTATATGTCTATTGAGATTAGACATGAGATATGACGAGTATGAATCGGTATGAAACCGATGTGTAACCTAGTAGGAAGTGAGTTCCCTAGGTGATTTTATTTGAGAATGATTGATGGAGTGAGTTCCATCCTTTGGAGTTGTGTTTTTGTATGTTTTTAATTGAGTAACAATTTGAGGAAATGAGCCATGAGTTGCTTAGGTAAAGTAAGCAAAGTGAATTGAGAATGACGGATGACCTAAGTTCTAGGAATTAGAGATAATTGAAATGAATTGTTTTGTGATTATGACTAGAAAGAGTAAAAGATAGAAAATGAAAATGTTTGACTATCCGATTGTTTGAAACTGACGTGGGAGGTGGAACTTGATCTGCTAGCGATCAAGGGAAACCGAACACAAATTGGGGTGGAAGGATAGTTCAACACTGATGCTGATCACATCAGGGTTGGATGATTCTTGAAGCTCCCTATAAGTGGTCACAAGTAATCACGCTAAGAAAAGATGCAGCTACCATAAATTGGACTTGGAGTTGTGTGACGTTTTCTAAAAGAATTTCCAAACGGAATTTGAAAAGGGATTTTTCTTCAAGTATGAAGATAAAAACTGGTTTTAAAACCGTTATCACCCGCTGATGGCTGCGGCCTTAAGTCTTGGTGACCGGTAGAACGGTGGGTGTGTATTAGTTTTGAAACCATTGCACCGTACGTGCGGCGGTCCTAGGTGACCGGTTGGGGCGGTGGCAGTGTGTGATTTTTCCAAAGGTAGCGGGATAGGGAGAGTACCCTGAGTAATCTCCTGTGTTGAGAGAGTCAACCAGAGTGCCTAAGGATATTTATATGTGCAACGTTTTGATAAGAACCGAAGTGACCGTGGGCCAGAGAGAGTAAGTGCCCATTTGTCATGAAACGGCCGTGAACCAGAAAGCGTAACTGTTCAACATGACCGGTACCTGAGGGATCGGCAGTGTATTACTCAATATGGATTCGAGGTCTGTAGTGCCTTCTTGTCTTCGGACCGATTCCATGGAGAGGATACAAAATAGTATTTTTGATTGCTATACATGTTGTGATATGTGTGTGGTATGTGTAGCGTGTACAGAGACAGACCTGTGATTCTGTAAGGTCGTATAGAGATTACGACCTTGGCATAGAGACAGAGTACCTATGTGAGCAACAATATTAGATTCACCAACTTTGGGGTAAGTTCTTTAAGGGCGGTAGATTTTAATACCCCAGACTTAAAAGTGGTGATTATTTATTCTAATATGATTACTAAAGGCCTAATGGTGCCTAGAGAGTATTGGTAAATATAATAAAACCAAAAGAAAAGAGAAAACGTTAAAACGTGAAAAACGCAAAAACGCACGTTATACAAGTATGGGAGGTATATGACCTCGTTAGGGTCTGAGATGGATTCCTAAGGCTTAATTATGCCTAACTAGTATGTGGGAATAATTCCCAAAAAAACGGATCCTAATAATGGATTAAAACGTTAATGAAGCTTTAAAGCACGTTTTTCGAGAAAACCCGAAAACGCGACTTTAAGTGGTCAAACACACCCGTAAAAATTATGGTGAATAATAACTATAATTAAGTATTAATGGAAGCTTAAGAACCATTAAAATCAAAGAAACGAGAAAAATCCAAAAAACGGGCGCGGTTAGTGAATAGTGCCAAACCGAGCTAATTAACGAGCGTTTTCTGTAAAAAAAATTAAAATGCCCTCAGCCTATATTACTTAAGGGGGCCGGTTTTAAGAGAATTTATTAGCTCTCTCTCACACTAATCTAGCTTATTAGAGTGATGAGTCATAAAGTAAATAGTGAAAAGTGGGAAAAGTAAACAAATATCACTTTTCCTCCTCTCTCTCCTCCCATTCCTTTCTTTTCTAGCGTGAGACTCCCCCCCCCCCCCCCCTCCTTCCCTCTTCTGATTCTCCTTCTTCCTCACGGTAAGTAGAGCTCCTTCAATGGCTTTCTTGGTTTCCTCCTCCTTCCTCTTCATGTACAAGCTTCAATAAAGCTCCGAATTAAAAACCGAGCATAGATTCTTGCTCCTCTCACCAAGATCTATCTCCCTCTCTTTCCAAAATTCGAAAAGGAAGAAGTTCATCTCCATGGGTTTTAACCATTTGAAGAGAAAACCACATTTTCTTCGAGCTTGGAGTCTCCTCCTTCATCCAAGGTAAAAAGATTCAAAGAAAATTCATTTTTCCTTCACCCTCTTGTGTTGGCTGATTTTGGCATCTTTTAATGCCTTGTCTCTTTCTTTGGTTGAGCTATTTTCCAAGCCTAAAATGGTGGTTGGAACTCCCACCTTTGGTTCATGCTTGAACACCATTCAAGAGCCTCCAAATGTAAGCCCTAAAATTGTGCTTTAAGCACCTTTCATTGTTCTAGAATAATTAATGTGCCTAAGTAGCTTTTCTTAGTCCCATTTCCATGTTGAATGTGGTCTATAGAAATGGGAAAGTGATTTTCCCTTGACCGATTTGGAGTGAAGAGAAGTGGAGAAGAGGAGAAGAGAATTTAAAAGGGGAACTTATGAGAATCCAAGGTAAGAAACCCACCCTAATGTATATTCTATATGTATTAGAATTTGGGATGGGTTAATAAAATGAATGAGTTGGAATGTGAATAGTTGAGATGAGAAAGAGTTGTGGTAGTGCTTGACGCATTTGTGAATTAATACTTGTTTAAGGGCCTAAGAGCAATGCATTTTATGATATATGCATTTTGTTATATTTGGAGGATTTGATGAGTAATGATGAAATGTTGTGTACTGGTGGAACCCTTGTGGTTTGGTTAGTTTTAGGTGGAATTAAATGATAATATGAGCTTTGGGCAATGTTAGAAAAGTAGCCGAGCTATGGCAAATTCCAGTAGAAATCTAAGCGATTTAAGTGATGTTTTGAGTGAAGAATAACCTAGGGTTACCTAGGAAGCAATGGAGATTGATTTGAGTTAGTAAAACACCTTGGGAATGCCTGTTTAAAGATAGGAGATTTGTGCAAAAATCTGTAGCAAAAGGAGTGGTTTAAGTGTCTTGGGAGTTTTAGAAAATAATGAGGATTTAAGGCTTTAAGAGTGAGGCATGAACTTGGTAGTAGAAGTGCATTATCTTGGAAGATGTTGAATGGTCAAAATGGAAGAAAACAAAGTGCAAAGTGTTGAGGAGAAGCTAGAAATGCACAAGTGTGCATTAGTGCAAAATGAGAATGGAAAATTTGTGAATTTGAGCAAAATTTGAGTAAAGATTAAACCTATGATTTGAAGAGATTTAGAGCATGTTTTAAGATGTTTAAACATGTAGGAAACTTTTGGAAAGATTAGGGAGAGATTGAGTGTGGATTAGGGGTTTATTTGGTGATGAAAAATCACTTAAGTAGTAGGTTTTAGCAGGGTCCGGGACTTAGTCCTTGGACAAAGTCCCGGACCACCCCTAAATTATGGCCGAGAACTGAACTGCACACCTAGTCCGGGACTATACTCCAGGACAAGGTCCCGGACCATAGCCATTTTTCTGCCAAAAGTTAGTTCTCTGATTGGTCCGGGACTTAGGGTACGGACCAAGTTCCGGACCACCCCCAGAATTGTCCCGTGAGCATTTTAAAGGCCTCTAATGATGGGGGTTTGAATGTTAATGATGTTAGATGTTGTTAAGGCCTTGTTTGGTGACAGGTAAAGGTCCTAAGAAGTGTAAACAAGTGCTAGAAGTGAGTATGAAGTAAGTACTCAAATTAACAAGAGTAAGACCGAGATAACGGGATAACGGGGTAAGTACGGGAGTAGTATTTATTTACGTACCGTATGGGCTTGGTATTAATAATAATGTTTCAAACATTATCAGAGGATTGTGTGTGAACCGAGAATGTGAGGTGACACGGTAAAAGTGAAACCAAGGTGTAAGGTATGATTTTCTCATACCCCGTATGCTAACCGTGCTACGTTGATTTGTGTGTTTGTGTGCTGGCTTAATCAAGATAAAAGCAAGAAAATGAATTATTGCATTTGATATGTATGTATTGATGTGTAATGTATGCACTAACATACTTGAATGCCGGTGAGGTCTAACTTAGCGTTTAGACCGACCCATAGCTGAGTAACGATTGGCTAGAGACTCATAGATAGGGTCGTTTCGTAAAATAACGAAAACGTGCAAACACACAAGCTATCAATTAAAGTATAACGATAACACAAACATATGAACTCACTAGAATGTGAGGAAGTTGTATGGGTTGAGTAAACACCCGATAACGGTTAGAAAACCAAACTTAAACAATCCACACAATAAATAAATGTGGAAAGATAAATGAACCTCCATCTAGAGGATTGAAGATAGTTCAAAGATGTGAACTTGTGAGAAAAGTAAAAAAGACATAAGGGACCATTTAACTCCCTTAAGATACGGTCGACCTCCTATACGAGGATTCGACCCGGTATGAGAAAATACCCGAAAGTATAAGTATTCGGAAGTTTGGGGCAACCCTTAAACTTAAGAATACCCAAACTCAAGAAATGTTCCCAATGTCATTAGAAACATCGAGAGTGATGCTTCTAGACAAATGTACATAATGACATTATAACTCCGAGAGAGGAGTGCATGGGAATGTGAGAAGTCCGAGAGTAGTCGGACCTATGTGAAAGATGTAGGAACTAAGAGAGAGTTCCGGGAGCTAGTTGAACCTTCCCACCATGGTAGACCCAGAGGAGGGTCGAAACCAGGGAAGTAAGACTATGCTCGAGAGCCATGTGTTTTTGCTTAAGAATGTATTAAGAGGAAACAAGCATGAAGTGCGTAGGAGACCTGTAGTGTCTCGTGAACTACGAGAGCTTGAGTATAAGTACCCAAGAGTGTGGGTGAGATAATATAGAAGTAACCCAAGAGAGTGGGTGAGTTGAAGTAAGAGTAACCCAAGAGAGTGGGTGAGATAATGAACAAAGTAACTAAGGCATTAGAGAGGTAGAAACCCTCAAGGCCAAAGAGTAAGTTATCACGAACTAACAACTTGATATGTTAGTTAGGGATTGTGTTCCATGGTTGAATGTTGATTCCTTGTGTAGTATACATATATAATGTATTGCTATGTTGCATGTTGATTGAATTAAAAATGAATCTCATGCTCTCGACAAAAGTAGTCGGCGTACCCCGGTTAGCACGCGGGGTATGCGAATTTCATATACAACAATATGCTGAGCCCCTAGGGGCATCGTTTTTTTTTCAGGTACACCGAAGATGACTCCGTTCGAGAGTGGGACGGGGGAGGTGGTTAACATGGGTAGTTAGATTGTAATTACTTACGTATTTGAATGAGGTGTAAAACCAAAAGTGTTATCGGCATCCGTATGTGTAGACTCGTTATAGTATGGAACTGAAAGGAGAATTGTAATGTGTGAGACTCGGTTAGAAATGAATGAGTATTGTATTTGTATTGAGTACTCGGTTGATCCGGTCCATCAGACCGATGTAGTAGTTGAGTTAGGCCTGGTTAGCCAGGTGGGTGGCTAACGGCATTGTACCACCCTCCGTTGTAATTAGAGGTCCCCTACGATATTATGGGTGAATGTGTCAGTTTAAGAGGTAATTATGAGGTAAACGGATGGGGTGTTACACTTATCTTGAAAAGGTGATCACACAATCAAACAAGCACACAAATCAGAGTAGCACCGTTAGCATACGGGGCATGAGAAAATCATACCTTTCACCGGGGGTTTAACTTTATCGGGTCGCCTTATGTTTCCTCGGTTTACTCTTGGTCCACTGATAACATTCAAATTTTTCTGTTAACATTAATATTTTACGGTAGGTAAATAATTTCTACTCCCGTACTAACTCTGTTGTCCCGTTATTCTTAGTTTTTTCTCTTGTGTGCTTAACTTTCTTACCTTCGTTCTAGCACTAATGCCTCACTTATACATATATATGTATGTATTATATATATATATATATATGTTATATGTATATTCATATATATATATATCTAATTAATTTTAAATTTTAAATTTTTTTTTTGTGTCTAGGTCCGACTGACCCACCGACCGACCCAGCCCCCTGGGTAGGTCGAAGTCAGAATGCGATTCCAGTCCGACCTACCCTGCCCTCTGGGTAGGTCAAAGGCAGAATGCTCATTTTGACTTCATTTCAGCTCCAATCTTCTTCCTGTTTCTTCCCTAACCTTCCACATGCTTTCTAACATGTTTAACCACCTTAAAACACTCTTAATCATGCTCTAAACCTCCTCAAATCATTACTCAAATGCTTTACCCAAATCCTTGCTCAATTTCTACAAACTTCAATCCTCATTTTTACACTTACGTACACTTGTGCATTTCTAAACGTCTCTTGACAGCCAACCTCTTGTTCTTACCCATTTGACCATTCCAAATCCTCTATAACCATTTGTAATAACTATACCCAAGTTCATCATTCATTTCCAAGGTTATGCACACTAACTCGTTTCTAAAATTCAAGGCACTAAAACACTATTTTGCTACAGATTTTTCTTCTATCATTTCCAAGCCTTCACTCACCCTCTATGGGTGTTTACTTCGGCCAAATCAATCCCTACATACCCCTAGTTAAACCTAGGTCATTCTTTACTCAATATACACTTAAAACTCCTTCGGTTTCTACCGAAATTTTGCCATAACTCCGTTGATTTTCTAGCATTGTCCAAAACTCATCTCATCACCAAATTTCATTCAATGTTAACCAAACCCTTAGTGGGTTCTAACAGCACACAATACTCATTCAAATCTCATCAAATTCTCCAAATACACCATAATACATAATTCTTACACTACTTGGCTCCTAGGCCCTCAATTCAAAGCAACAATGCATAAATTCCTCATCTAACTACTCAAGACACATTTCCATACAGTTTTTGGTTTATTCTTTTGGTTTCCCCATTCCCAAAATTCTAAAACATCAATATAGTAGTTAAGGTAGATTTTCTTACCTTGAATATTCAAATCCTCTTTTAAATTCTCCTCTCCTCTTCTCCTATTGATGCAGAATCGGTCAAGGCAATGTGGTTGCCCAACTCCAACCCAACATTCAAATAAAGGAATGAGTTTAAGTAAAGAACTTAATCTCATTAACTAAGAATGATTAAGGCACTAATTAAGAGATTACTTTTAGAAACCCTAGAATTGGTTTCTTGCTACAATTCAAAAGAGGGCTCTAATCCACCATTGGAGGCTTGGATTATAGCTCAAAACAAGAAAAGGAACAAGGCATTAAAAGAAGCCAAAATCGGCCAAGGCATGGAAATGGAGAGAATGAGTTTTTCTCTTGAATCTTTTTACCTTAAGTGGAAGGGGAGACCCCAAGCTACAAGTTGATGTCATTTTCTCTTCAAATGGGCAAAACCCATGGAGGTCAACTATCTCCTTTGAATATTTTGAAAAGATAGAAAGGTAGAGCTTCATGAGGGGAGTTCAAATATGTGGTTATTTTTGCATTTGGAGTTCAAATGAGGCTTGAGCATGGAGAAGAAGAGAAGAAGCCATTGGAGGCTGTTGAGGAACTCAAAAATCGCCAGAATGGGGGAAGGGAGGAGGATGAGTAGAGTGGAAGAGAAGGAGGGAAGGAGAGAGGAAAGAAAAGTGAGGAGAGAGGGGTTTTTTCTTACTTTTGTACTTTTTCTTCTTTTACTTTTTCTCCTTCTTTTATTTTCTAGTTTAATTTGTGTGAGGGGAGGCTGATTACCAGCGAAAAACTGGCCCCACATATGCATATAAGCTGGAGTGTTTTCGTCTTTTACAGAAAACGCTCGTTAATTTACCCGGTTTAGCACTATTCACTAACCGGGCCTGTTTTCCGGAATTTTCTCGTTTCTTTAATTTTAATGGTTCTTAAACTTCCATTAATGTTTATTTATAGTTATTTGATGAACTATAATTTTTACGGGTTCGTTTGACCATTCAAAGTCACGTTTTCAGGTTTTCTCGAAAAACGTGCACTAAAGCTTTATTAGCGTTCTTAATTAATTTTATGGATTCGTTTTCTTCGGGAATTGTTCCCATATATTATTTAGGCATTATTAAGCCTTGGGAATCCATCTAATACCCTTTTCGAGGTTGTATTCCTCCTACGGTCACATAATGCTCATTTTTGCGTTTTTTTTTGTTTTCGCTTTTTAAGCGTTTTCTATTTTCTTTTGGATTTGTTTTCTTTACCAAGATTACTTAGGCATTATTAGGCCTTCAAATACCGTATTAGACTAATTTAATCACCATAATTAAGTTTGGGGTATTTCAATCTACCCCCTTAAAGAACTTTACCCTCAAAGTTGGTGAATCTAATATAGTTAGTCACCCAAGTACTTAATGCTAAGGTTATAATCTCTCTATAACCTGTCAAACTCCAATAGTCTGACTCAATGTATACACACATCCAAACAACATGGCATAGCATGCATAGCAATCAAAAATATCCTTTTCCAACCTCTCCATGGGGGTCCATCCGCAGATAATTAGGCACTAAGTCCTCCCCCATATCGAGTGATCCCTCAGGTACCGATCACGTTTGAACACTTACGCTCTCTGGTTCACGGCCGTCATGACTTTGGGCACTTACGCTCTCTGGCCCTACGGTCCTTTGGTTTTGATCAAATTCATTTGCACATCTAGAGATTCCTCAGGCTCCAATGTGGGTACTCTTCCCTGACCAGACTACTCATATCTGGCGGCCCTTGGAACAAATACAAAACACACACTACAAACGTCCTACGGGTCACTTAGTATCGTTGCTCGTCCGTTGTAATGGTTTTAAAACTAATCATCACTCCCACCGGCTCACAACTAGCCTTACTCCCTGGGTTCGACCCGATACCGGTGCCTCACCACGAGAAGGTCCAACTAGCGCCCGTGGAAGAGGTTTCAAAACCGTTCCTTATTCTCAAGTTAGAAGAAATTCATTTGTGCCAAAACTAGTTTGGAAATTCATTTTGAAAATCTCAATACATCTCCAAATTCCAATTCATGTTAATTCCACCTATTACTAGTGTTATTACTTGTGACCACTTATAGGGAGCTTCAAGAGTCATTCAACCCCAATGTGATCAGCATTGGTGTTGAACTATCCATCCACCCCAATTTGTGTTCGGTTTCCCTTGACCGCTAGCAAATCAAGTTCCACCTCCCACCTCAATTCACACAATCAAATAGTCAAACATTACTTTATTTTCTATCTTCTTAATCTTGCTAGTCATAATCACCCAACAATACAGTTCCAGTTTATAGAATTCTTTACTCATTTACTACTCATCTCATCAATTATTACTTAATTATCTCCAACTACTTTACCTAAGAAATTCAAACACATAATACCAATTAGTTTTCTATCCTTAAATTGTTCACAAATCAAATCAACCTAATTCACCTAGGGGACTCAATTCCCACTAGGTTCAACATCGGTTTCATACCGATTTATCCTCACCAAATCTCCCAAACATACTCATTTCTCAACACGGGCTTCATACCGGCTCATGTCTCATACTATCCTCAATCGGGGTTCTCATTCTCATGGAGTTTCTCTACTCCTTTCCACTTCTAGTCTCACAACCAACCATAATTACCCAATGAGTGAGTACAAATGTTTATGTAACATAAGCCATCATCAAAACAAATTATTTTGCGCCATGCGCATTGTAGTTTACGCACTTATCACGTAAAACATACACTTTGCGGTTTTCGGTCTATCCCCCTTAAAAGGGATTACGCCCACGTAATCTACCATGTGTCAACATTGGACATTGGTCTAAGGCGTTCAGCCGTCATGGAGTGTTCTAACTTCCATGCAGTGTATTATACAATGTATTTCGGTCAAAAGGTCTTAACCATATTGCCGGTTTAGTCCCTGCACCAAGAATTCTCATCGGAGTTGTTCAACTCTTAACTGAGTTCGGTTCTAGCCTTAGAGGCTTCAAGGCATTGAGTATTAGCCATTAATTCACTAGGTATATTAAACCTTAGAATTCTGGGCCCACTAGCTTCTGCTGCGCAACCCTGATAGCTTGGGGTTTATTCGCCATTCTTGTTATTCTTGATGTGTTAGATATCATCTTTTATCCCTTTTCATCTTGGGAATATGGTTTGTCAACCAAGCGTGGTATTCTTTTACGGTACACGAATTCAATGAGCTTCGGATTTTCTATCCAGCTCTTTGGAAATCTATATACATATTATTGTGTACCTGCATGATTATTCACTGAGTTCCTCCGACTTATTGTCGGTTGAGGTTAAGCCACTACTTAGTTGTGGTGCTTCCTCTGTTGTCAGTGGCTTCTGAATTATGCCCACTAAACTGGTTTGTACAAGTGTTCTTTACTTGTACGACCTTGCATTTCTATGCATTGGTTCTCTATATCTTCATAGGTTTCCTTCCGTTTTTATTCCAATGGAATTCACCTCGTGCTTCTTTAGCCTTAGGCCGCACGGTTTTTTTTCAAAGCTTCTGCTTAACTGGCTTGTGCCATGTTCATTGGTGAAGGGAAGGATTTACTACAATTGACATTTTCCATATTCCTATCTATCCTACTTGATTATTAACTGCACAAGTGTAATACCAAAACACTCAGTCCTACAGAGTGCAAAGGCGTAAACCCTTGGCAGTAAATCTCTTATGTGATCGCAATAGGAACAGACATTACTTCCTTTGTGAGGTGCTTCATCATTTGGTGTAGACTCCTGGCTTGTTGCCCGGTCTGTCAGTCATCTCGTATTTAACAACTCCATAGCATTGTGTGACGACTGAGGTACATTGGTCGCTTACTGCACACCATGTTCATATTTGCTTACGACCTTGGTTTCCATGGCATCCGCTATTTCATTAGCTTCCACTCATGTGTTTCTCTCATGCAGACAATGGTTCACCGTTTACTTGGCTGATTATAGAATATGACATTCTTTTATGTCTCTGAGCTCCTTGAGCGTCATTGATTTTATGCTTCAGGTTATACCCATACAATGTTTCTTCTAAACCGGTTACTCTTCGGTTTCCAATAATTGCTATGACAGCTTATCTCCACATTGCTTGATAGGAATTATATGCTCAAGCTTCACTACATTAGTAGTTCTGAAAGAGGTGTATTTTCAGGCATTTACTAATGACATCCTCTTCTCGGAATATGTTCACCGCTCTCGCGGTCTCACAGCGATGAGTGGTATTCTCGCTGGTTATTTATTAAACAATCTCACTGGTGCTGTTCTTGGCAACTCCCATATGGTTCACAACAGGTTTTGCAACCGTTGGATCTATGTATTGTAGTAGGTTCATGGCATACAGCCACGTTGCCTAGAGCTCTGCTCCTCTTAGGCTATTTATAAGCATTGCTTCTTCTTATGCCATCAAATGGTTTAGCGGTAACATTGGGCTCCATGGTAAGATCCTCGCGTCACGCTTCCGTTCGTTAGAGGTCCTTTAAGTCTCTTGGTGTTGATTGGTATCATTTATTAATTTAGGGTATCCCCTGGTAAGTGGGATCCCTTCGGTGTTCTAACCGAGTATTCATTCTAGCTCTCGTGTACTTATCACGCTTTCACACCCTTCAAGGATTGCTCCTGGGTGTTGTTAAGTGATGCCATTTCATTTGGCTAGCTTATGGGTACGTTCAGTTTACTCCGCATTGCGGTTCGGATTTTAAATTGTCCCGTTGAGGTTGTACGTCTCCCGTTCTTAGGGTAAGCTACAAACACTCTTCTTATGTCTTGTCCGGTTTGATATTCTCTTCAGTGATGAATGGTATTTTCCGGTACCTTAAATAATCACTCTGGGTATTTATCCAGTTCATTGAATGTTGATGTGTTCTCATTAGGCATTTGCCTTACTGATTTTAGGTTGGGTGTGCATTCCAGCTATCTTGCCTTTGATTCAAAATCCTTGAGACATATACAATGTCTTTGGTCACTTGTTAGTGCTTCTCGCATCTCTTAACTCCTAATCATCCTTCTGGAGTGAGTTCTTGACTTCCTTAGCTTTGTAAGCTTGTCTGGTTTCTTCGTTCGTTTGAGGTGTCCACCCGTTCTGGTTCAAATTTACTTATGGTCCGTAGAACGGAGTCGACTACTTCCCGTGTTTCGTACACCACTTATATACATACGTGGGGTACCTTATTGGCACGTTACCACTTACCTGACTAACTCACAAAAGGGTCTGTCTGGCCCGCAAGCTCCTTTGGAGTGTGGTCGTCCCACATCCCGTATTTAGGTACACTCGTAGTGCTCGTCACATGCCTAGGTGAAGTATTCTATTGTCAACTCCTTTTGTATCATTCTATGATACTCACCGTGATTCTCTGGTATGGTTTTATAGATCTGAGGCTTAAAAGAAATTTTTGGGTTTGAAAGAAAATTTTGGGTTTGAAATAAAAAGCTTGGGTTGAAAGAAATCTTCATGGCGTTGCCATGTCTGAGGTCTGACCAAGTCCAGCTTCTTGCTGACTGGTATGTTCATTGAAGGCGATGGTCAGGCCGTTAGGCCTTTCCAAGGTTCCATTCTTCAAGTCCTTAGGATTGGTAATATTGTATTTGCTTCAATCATCATGGTGGTACTTTAGTAAGTACTTGTTGGTTGTCAAAAGTCTCCCAGTTGCCTTGTTGTTGTTGCACTTGCCCTGGCAAGTGCGCGAGTACGTCGGTTTTCAGGTTAACAAATACCGGTTACGGTATTGTTTCCATCCAAATTTGGTGATTTATTGGATCTTTCTTTGATCCTTTGATCTTAGTGATCAATTTCTGAGTAGCTTCTCAGTGTTCTTGGCGTGTTTGTCATTAATTCGAGTTCTTTCCCCAATCCTTGAGGTACTCTGTGTACCCTTGCTTTGTTGCTCGTTCCTATGCCTTCCCATAGTTGTCTGAACTATGTTATTCGGGCATTACTGCCTTTTTGGCATTGTAGGTTTGGAGTTAATCCAACCTCGACTAATTCCTTAGTCGGTTTGTATACTGTTATTGGTATTATCAAACATTACAGTCCGCAGACTCTCTTGTCTCGGGTTTGTTACTCCATCTTCTTCGCTTCATTGCGCGGTTAAGCTTCCCTTCTTGCTGGCTACTCATGGTTCTCGTGACTGCGAAGCACGTCGCCCCATGGTGCCGTAAATTTCATTATCCTATATTTAGGATCTTCAATCTTCTGCCGTTAAGTACGGTTATCTTCGTTCAAACGGGAACCGTCTTCGGGATTTCCAGTTCTTGGAATCTACCGTATGACTGGTTCTTCCTCTTATAAGATTTATTTTACAACTGCCAGATCGGGTTAACCCGAGTATGAGAGGTCTTTCCATCACTCTGGCGTTCTTTTCCCAACTTATAACGAGGGTTGCGGAGGGCGGGATTGGTTATGTAGGTATCCAGATCACACTGGAAGTTCCTAACTAGCGTACCTCACACGCTAACACTCAACCCTTAGCCCTAAGTCTCTAATTCCTAACTCGGTATTTCCCTAAACTCGGTATTTCAACCATCAGAGCGATACTTCGCTCTGATACCACTTTTTGTAACACCCCTACCGCTAATCCAATCATTAACTCCTAACTCGTCTCAATTACCAACATCAAAGAAGCGGAAATTCATACTCCAACGGTGGGTGATACAATGTCGTTAGTCACCCACGTGACTAACAAGGCCAAATCCAATCCATATAATCAATACAAATACAATACCGGTCTGATGGGTCATTATACCGAGTATACTATTCAACAATACATTCCAATCCTTAGTCAAATCCTAATTCAAGTACAACCTCCACTCCATATTATACAAATACAATATCCATTCAATACTATACCGAGTTTCTACAATCATCAAGTTGCCAGTAACAATCTAGGCTTACAGATCAACATTTCAAATAATTACAACCTTTACTAAACAACTACCCATGCTTTTATAGCAACCCCGTCCTACTCTCGAACGGTGATCAGCTTCCATGTACCTAGAAAATAAAAATGGTGCCCCAAGGGGCTCAGCAAAATTGCTACATATGAAATTCGCATACCCCGCGTGCTAACGGGGGTACGCTGACTACTTTGGTCGATAACATGCGATTCATTTTTATTCAATCAACATGCTAGACAACATACATTATATATGTACATTCACACCAATACTCCACATTCAACCAAGGAATACAATCACACTAACACAATAAGTTTGTTAGTTAGTACTTAATCTAGGCCTTGAGGGTTTCTACCTCACTATGCCTTACTCAATTACTCGTTGTCTTACCCACTCTTTTGGGTATTCTTACTCAAATTCTCTTTCTCTCAATCTCAACTCAATCAAAACTCAAATACTCAACTCAACCTCAATTCTCAAATCTATCCTCAAGCTCAATCTCAATTCTCAATTCAATACTCCAATACTCAAATTCTCAATTCTCAATACAATTCTCAAATCTCAATACAATACTCAAGTCAAATACTCAAGGGTATATTTTAAGTCATTATCCATAACCTCTGGGCAGGGTCATACACAAGACCCACCACCGGGCTTACAAATACACACGGGGCTATACAATTAGCCCCTCAATTCTCAATCAAGTACTCAACCAAATTCTCAAATGTCCTTTTCTCTAACGGACTACTCAAATTCCCAAGACTCCCCTCTCGGAGTTATTTCACAATCTCATGGATTAGCCTAGAAGTATCTCTCTCGATATCCTCCATTAGCTTAGGGAACTTCTCAATGTCTAGTATTCTTAAATTTAAGGTTTTACCCAACTTATCGAATACTCTCATGTTCGGGACATTGTTCATTTTAGTTGGATCCTTTCATTGTGGGTCGACTATCGTTCTAAGGGGTTTGGTGATCCCTTACCATACTTTACTTTTTTCCAGGTTCACATTTTGAACATTTATCGATCCTCTAAATCGAGGTTCATTATATACTTCCACTATTATTTGTTTTGTGGATTAAATCAATTCGGTTCTCTAACCGTTATCGGGAGTTTACTAGTCCCGTACACTCTCTCACATTCTAGTGAGTTCCTAGGTTTGCGTTATCGTTTCTTGGTTCGATAGTTTAAGTGTGTTTCCACATTTTCATTAATTCGCAACATGACTCTTTCTATGAGTCATTAATCAAACAAGACTCAACTATGAGTCGAACTATAGCACCCATTCCACACTCAAGCAATTCATCCACAATCACGCATTTCATGAATTATACAAACTTTAATTCAAAATACAAACCAACAACAAACAATACCATACAAGTACAAGAGGGTGCAAATAATCTGATTCGTGCACTAATCTTGTTAAGGTGATCACACAATCAAACAAGCACACAAATCAGAGTAGCACCGTTATCATACGGGGCATGAGAAAATCATACCTTTCACCGGGGGTTTAACTTTACCGGGTCGCCTTATGTTTCCTCGGTTTACTCTTGGTTCACTGATAACATTCAAATGTTTCTGTTAACATTAATACTTTACGGTAGGTAAATAATTACTACTCCCGTACTAACCTCATTGTCCCGTTATTCTTAGTTTTTTCTCTTGTGTGCTTAACTTTCTTACCTTCGTTACTCTAGCACTAATGCCTCACTTATACATATACATATATATATAATATTAATTTTAAATTTTAAATTTTTTTTGTGTCAGGGTCTGACCGACCCCCGACCGACCCAGCCCCCTGGGTAGGTCGGAGTCAGAATGCGATTCCAGTCCGACCGACCCACCGACCGACCCAGCCTTCTGGATAGGTCGAAGGCAGAATGCTCATTTTGACTTCGTTTCAACTTTAATCTTCTTCCCGTTTCTTCCCTAACCTTCCACATGCTTTCTAACTTGTTTAACCACCTTAAAACACTCTTAATCATGCTCTAAACCTCCTCAAATCATTACTCAAATGCTTTACCCAAATCCTTGCTCAATTTCTACAAACTTCAATCCTCATTTTTGCACTTGCGTACACTTGTGCATTTCTAAACTTCTCTTGACAGCCTACCTCTTGTTCTCACCCATTTGACTATTCCAAATCCTCTATAACCATTTGTAATAACTATACCCAAGTTCATCATTCATTTCCAAGGTTATGCACACTAACTCTTTTCTAAAATTCAAGGCACTAAAACACTATTTTGCTATAGATTTTTCTTTTATCATTTCCAAGCCTTCACTCACCCTCTATGGGTGTTTACTTCGGCCAAATCAATCCCTACATACCCCTAGTTAAACCTAGGTCATTCTTTACTCAATATACACTTAAAACTCCTTCGGTTTCTACCGAAATTTTGCTATAACTCTGTTGCTTTTCTAGCATTGTCCAAAACTCATCTCATCACCAAATTTCATTCAATGCTAACCAAACCCTTAGTGTGTTCTAACAGCACACAATACTCATTCAAATCTCATCAAATTCTCCAAATACACCATAATACATAATTCTTACACTACTTGGCTCCTAGGCCCTCAATTCAAAGCAACAATGCATAAATTCCTCATCTAACTACTCAAGACACATTTCCATACAGTTTTTGGTTTATTCCTTTGGTTTCCCCATTCCCAAAAATTCTAAAACATCAATATAGTAGTTAAGGTAGATTTTCTTACCTTGAATATTCAAATCCTCTTTTAAATTCTCCTCTCCTCTTCTCCTCTTGATGCAGAATCGGTCAAGGCAATATGGTTGCCCAACTCCAACCCAACATTCAAATAAAGGAATGAGTTTAAATAAAGCACTTAATCTCATTAACTAAGAACGCTTAAGGCACTAATTAAGAGATTACCTTTTGAAACCCTAGAATTGGTTTCTTGCTACAATTCAAAAGAGGGCTCTAATCCACCATTGGAGGCTTGGAGAATAGGTCAAAACAAGAAAAGGAACAAGGCATTAAAAGAAGCCAAAATCGCCCAAGGCATGGAAATGGAGAGAATGAGTTTTTCTCTTGAATCTTTTTACCTTAAGTGGAAGGGGATACCCCAAGCTACAAGTTGATGTCATTTTCTCTTCAAATGGGCAAAACCCATGGAGGTCAACTATCTCCTTTTTAGATTTTGAAAAGATAGAAAGGTAGAGTTTGATGAGGGGAGTTCAAATATGTGGTTATTTTTGCATCTGGAGTTCAAATGAGGCTTGAGCATGGAGAAGAAGATGAGAAGCCATTGGAGGCTGTTGAGGAACTCAAAAATCACCAGAATGGGGGAAGGGAGGAGGATGAGTACGGTGGAAGAGAAGGAGGGAAGGAGAGAGAAGAGAAAAGTGAGGAGAGAGGGGTTTTTTCTTACTTTTGTACTTTTTCTTCTTTTACTTTTTCTCCTTCTTTTCTTTTCTAGTTTAATGTGTGTGAGGGGAGGCTGATTACCAGCTAAAAACCGGCCCCACATATGCATATAAGCTGGAGCATTTTTCGTCTTTTACAGAAAACGCTCGTTAATTTACCCGGTTTAGCACTATTCACTAACCGGGCCCGTTTTCCTGAATTTTCTCATTTCTTTAATTTTAATGGTTCTTAAACTTCCATTAATGTTTATTTATAGTTATTTGATGAACTATAATTTTTACAGGTTCGTTTGACCACTCAAAGTCACGTTTTTGGGTTTTCTCGAAAAACGTGCGCTAAAGCTTTATTAGCGTTCTTAATTAATTTTATGGATCCGTTTTCTTCGGGAATTGTTCCCGTATATTATTTAGGCATTATTAAGCCTTGGGAATCCATCTAATACCCTGTTCAAGGTTGTATTCCTCCTACGGTCACACAACGCTCATTTTTACGTTTTTCGCTTTTTAAGCGTTTTCTATTTTCTTTTGGATTTATCTTCTATACCAAGATTACTTAGGCACTATTAGGCCTTCAAATACCGTATTAGAATAATTTAATCACCATAATTAAGTTCGGGGTATTTCACTTCGATACCAAGAGGTGATCTTTCCATTCTCTACCAACTCTTTCATATTCTTGTCATTAAAAATATTGTTCCCTAAAAAGAATGTAACCAGATGGTAAACTCTCTTGATTTATCCATCATGTACTGCATCCTGAATCGTCACCCTCTCAATTTGGCCTTCTTAATTCTAAATCATCTGGCCCACTCAGTCGATACTCCCAAGCCCTCCCTAGGCTATGTCTTCTGGCTTTCTAGGGTGTTTAAATACTTTCAGGTACCGCTGGAGCAATCAACGCCAGAGTCCATCGAGGAAATAGACACCATCAACCTTCGATATCTGAACAGGCTCACCTCCATCGACAAAACCAGCTGATGCCTCCTCCGTCCACTCCAGTCACGCCTACACCTTCCACTCCACAAGAGACGGCTGATCAAGACAGACTCCTTCAACTTATGGAGAAGGTCGACCGACTCATCACTCAGGCAGGAGCATTAGCCCAGAGCAACTCAAGGATACTGGAGAGACTCACTGGGCTTGAGACGGCTGTGACTTCGATGCAGGAAGCCCTCCTTGACCTTACTGCCATAGTTAACCCCATCCCAGATCCCTAGATTACCCGGTGTGTGTGTGTGTAGTGCTAGAACTTAGGATGTTTGTAAGTTCTCAACACTGTTTTTTTGGATTGTTCATGAATACTGCAACTGAATCTCTCTAACTGCAAGGCTTCCCTCTGATTAAAGCAAAAGAGGGAAGCGGTGAATCCCGTCTGGTGTACGGGCAACTCTAGTTGTTTTTTGAGCTGCTTTAAGTTTTTCGCTGCCATACTATGTGGATATGTGACTATCTGATTGCTTGACTCTGGTTACTATTGCTTCTTCTTGTGCTACTGCTTGCCTGAAGTTTCTCAACAATTAAGGGGGAACTACAATGGAGTCACTGGACTCTGAAATAGTTATTTGCTTTGATTAAGGGGGAACTTCGACAGGGTCAGTTCCCCTAGTTCTTTGTGTTTATGTCTTTTTCAGGATTGACTCAATCGGGATTCACGAAGGTTTTCTATCATCAGCAACAAGGGGAAACTGTTGGAGTATGAAGGTGTCACTGAGATAGTCAATCACTTCGACGGAGTCACTCGCCCTCGACAAAACACAAAGAAGGAATCTCGTACACAAAATACAACAGAGTCTGCACAAACTAAGAAGCATGAAAGACTCAGTCACACCGTTACGACAATTAAGGAACGAATGTGTCAACGCACAAACGCCCTAACAGTCACAATACTGCTCCAGTCGACTCTGAAGTTTGCAACCTAAGACTGGTACAATATTTCTCAACACGCATCTACTAAGTTAGTTCCGACAAATTCGGAACTGACTCCCTTAGCCGTTGTACTTAGAAATAGTATAAATAGGAATGTAATAGTTAGTTTATTCGTACGCTTTCTGAGATAGAGATTGTAAGAGATTAGAGAGAGAGCTGCTTTCCAATTTAGAGAGAGAATTCATACCAAATTCTGTTAGAGCTTCTAGATAGACTCTTTCTAGGAAGATCCTAGTTTCACTACACTTGTCATCGAGGTGATTAGATATTGTATACGGTAAGTGAGTGAAAAAACCACGAAGTAGATTTCATCTACGGAGTGGGCATTGTAAGTTGTTTTATTTTGGCTAGAAAATAAAATAACTTATTTTGTGTATCTCGTTGAGTTTCCCTGAGTCCTTCAAGCTTTCAAGTGTTGTTTCAAATACGTTCCACTGAGTCCGTGTTACACTTTTACTTCAAGTAAATCGCTTCCGCACACTTAGTTCGACTAAGTGCTTCCACATCATAAGTACTTCCATATCCTTACTTCGATTAAGTCAAACCATCTCACAGACTCACACCTTGAGTTGGTTTTAGTCAGTCGTGGGATCCTACAAGAATGATCCTCAAATAAACTAAACTCGTACACCCTAATTGGGTCAAACCAGAACCTAGTTAGGTCCGTCAAACAAGAAATTTACCCAAACTTGAAAACCCCCAAATAACCTAAAATTAACCTGAACTTGTTCAACTTAAACCCAAGGAAATCCAAAATATGTCTACTCATTTTTAATCCAACTTGACTTGCAAGTAATATGATATTAAAATTCGTAACATATAATAATTTATAACTATCAAAGTTTCATCTCATCTATCTGTATTGATAAGTATAGACACAACTAAGGTTCTATACGGCCGTTCTTAATTAGTAGTCTTAAAATCAAATTTGCAATAGTGAACAATCAATACTTTCAATCTTTAAATCTACCATTAAATGATAATTTAACTTTTATCTAGGAAACTAGTTAAAAAAAATTATTTGAAAATAGATGTAGTAAGTAATTAGATTTCAAACAAAAATAATAAATTGTCACGCATTAACATTATAACCCATCAAGATAAGTAGTTGAAGTTGATAGCTAATGTAATAAGTAGTACATTAAATAAGGTGAAAGAACTAAGGCCCAATTCTCTCAGGACCTTTATATTTTTGTTTAGATTAATCCAACTCTAAATGACACATGTTGCTTTTATTTGATTTTATTTTAGTGAGCCCGTCTCCTATCTTACAGTTCAGGCAACTATTCAAACACAGTATTTGACTGCGTTTACATTAAAATCAGCATTAATGTCAACAAAATACAGACCCTCAAATACTGAAATATATAACTAAAATCATGACAGTACAAATATGTAATTAATTCAAACGTAGATCAACAAATTAATACTTTTTTTTAGCACAAAGTATCCCAACTTTTAAATATACTAAAAAAAATTGTTACTCGATTCAATTATGTGTAAGGGATGGCAATGGGTGCTCTGTCACCCGATTTCACCTGCTTCACCCGTACCCGACCCGCCACTCGTTATGTATCACTCATCATCCGTTATACCTGTCACCGCGGTCCGCGGGTGAAACGGGTGAACTTTAATTTTCCATGTTCACCAGTTAGGCTTGCAAAATTACCGTGGGTGAAGAGAGTGAATAGAGGCACGGAGCATGTATGTTCCAGCAGGTTAGGGTTGCAAAATTACCTTCAGTGGAGAGAATGAAAATTGAGTAGAGCATGTATGTTCTGTGTTTGCCAATTAGGGTCGCAAAATTACTGTGAGCGAAGAATGAAGAGGGCGTAGAGCGTGTAAGTTCCTTGTTTTCCAGTTAGGGTTGCAAAATTATCCAAAGTGATGAGAATTAAGAATGAGAGCATGAATGTTCCTTGTTCACTCGTTAGGGTTGCAAAATTATCGAAAGTGATGAGAATTAAGAATGAGAGCAAGAATGTTCCTTGTTCACTCGTTAGGGTTGCAAAATTACCGTGAGTGAAGAGTGAATTAAGAATAGCACAGAGCATGTAAGTTCCTTGTTCACTAGTTAGGTTGCCAAATTACCTTGAGTGTAGAGAATGAAGAATGGCATAGAGCATGTAAGTTCCTTGTTCACCGGTTAGGTTACAAAATTATCATGAGTCAAAAGAAGAAGAATGGCATAGAGCACGAATTTCGTTGTTCACCAATGCCCTACGCCACCATTGAGAATGAAGAAGTGAAAGAGGAATGTGTAGTGAAGGAAAATGAAGAATAAGGTTGCAAAATTACCGTGAGTGAAGAAGAATGAAGAGGGTTAACAATTTAACATACAATTATCTCCGTCCCACCTTGACCTTCCTACATGTTTTGTGGCACGTTTTTTCACTTTAATATTAAACATATAAGATAAAATGAATTAATAAAATATATACTTTATTAATGTGGTGAGCGAATAGTGTACAGGTGAAACATGTCCACCTGTTACCCGTCCCACTCGCAAATGTTTACCCGTCACTCATTTTTACGGGGTTTTCCCTCGATTTATCAGATCAGGTGAAACATCGATGATACTACAAGAACTAGATTTACATGGAACTCAAAACACAAAACCACGAGTTGAAAACCCTTATGCCATAATGGCTTTTCTTTTTGGAGGAGATGCCATTCATGTTTAAAGTTCAAACCAAGAGCATTACAGAATTGAAATCGCAAAGGCCGTTGCAATTGCAATCCTAAAACAAGCGTCGCTAATACATAGACGTGATAAGAAATAATTATTTGAGAATGTAGTCCAGGAGTCCGCCAAGGGCTCCTCCACTGTAAGAAAAATTCACATGATATCACAGGATATACAGACATAAACACAGGAAAAATAACTAAAGGTCAACCTAACAACAGGCTAACCTCTCTCTCTCCGACTATAGGTAATCACTACCTCATACCTTAGATTACTTACAACAAACTACTAGCTTACCCGGTAAATATCTCTCTCCCTCTCTTCTCCTTTCGTGGAAGCCATTCGCATTCCAGACTCCTGCTTGGCCAAAGATATGTACATCAATTATTGGCGAATCGAAACACGAGTGAGATCCTTGAGATGTAAGAAAATAAGCAACTTAATATGGAAGAAGAATGATATATCCATCAAGGTGCCTGGCGGAAAGTGAGCCCGCTAGGTGAATCAATCCTCACAATAACGTCCTCCTCACCGCCAGAATCATCGCTGGGCAAGTCTAAGACGAGGCTTGGCTTGCCGCTGTGAGCTATCGTTGGCAGTGAGGATCGCTTACTATCTCCCTCGCTGCTTATTTTCCCCAGAGTCGTTGATCCTTCTGATCTGACAGCGGTGAGGCCACGTTGGTCAAGGGTTGGAGGGACTCTTGGGAATGAGAGGCTGTGTGAGGACAAGTCAGACATTCCCCTCTTAAAGCTCTGTGCTCGCGTAGGCACGCCCACCTTGAAAATCGTCCAACCAAAACGTAGTATTGTAGAAAAAAAGTCAATTTTGGAACACTTTCAAATGGGAAACTAAAACAACGAACCTAAGTGGAAAAGAAACTAGTGAGAAGGGTGGCGAAACATTCATACCATGCTTCCAAACATGCTGAGCTGCCTCGCTCTAGCTGACAAGTTATTCGTTTCGTAATCCAACTCCTCAGCATCCCCGTCTTGTTTAGCTGGTGCGTCAAATCGGTGGTCTGGCCAGGACAGAAGACCACTATGTTCTCTGGGATTGATGGATTTGGCAGAATCTCTTTTTTGCAATATCATGGAGGATTGCCTCCTTTTAAGTGCCTTGTCTATTTCCAAAGATGCCATGTCAAGAACCATCACTTTCGCCCTTGATTCAACATGGTACAACGTTCCTATATAACAGTTACTCCCTGCTTTGATCCCTGCATATTTACCATAAACAAAATCAATATAAAAGCATTCTACAGGATAAGCAATGGTAATTTCCACAGAAGGGGATATAAAAATAATCAGAGATAGTTCTACACCCATTTACCAGCTCCTTCTTGGCTTCTGAGGATCAAATCTGGATTTGGTGGAATTAATGCAGCTGCAGGCGTGATCAGTAGCTCATGACCATGGCTCTTTAAAAAACCTTCTAGAAGAATGCAGACAGAATGAGGTTGCACCTCTATAGTCTCCCCTCTTAAGAACGTGGTGATCGTTGACCTTTCGGAGATCAACAGCCTCAAGTCATGCACGGGTATCTTTTCAAATACTCGAGGAGCCAAGATCTTTGACAACACAATTATGCTCTCCTGGAAAAGGAAATTATACGAAAGAAGGATCGTTAAAAAATGTTAGATCAGATTTATAAAGCATTTTAGCATACTTGATTCTACTGGTTCCACGACGCACAACATTTACCAGCAGGCAAGATCTTTCTTGTTATGCAATCATGGATATTGGGGTTAGATAGGAGGTGCCTACGGCACCATAAAATTACCTTCCACAAGAAATCTTCTACGGCAGGGTATGCACTGAGCACTCCTTGTATCTTTTCAGTTTCAATATAGAAGCAGAATACAACAGATTCAGTGACCATGTCGCAGATGTACGGTTTAGAGGTGAGAACTTCATATAAGCCCAAAGTACTTCCATGAGTAAATGTTGGATGCAAAGCATGCTTACTCCTTATACTCTTGCTGGACCACTGCACATAAAAATTTAATAGGGATAAGATGACACTTAGCTGACGAAGCTTTTACCCGGGTATTTTCGACTCATATTTGTTTGTTCATCTTCTTATTTAGAGGCTTCGTCGAACTAATTAAAATGTTCAGATATCAATGCAAATAGCCATCTCAAAATATGAGGGTTAGATAATATGACTCACTTTCACATTCCCGTTGGATATAAGCCAGATTCCACTTGGCTTAGATCCCTCCTTGTAAAGTGACATACCACGAGGTTTTACAATTTCTTTGGTTGAGCCAACAAGTAAATCACGGGCTGTATCTGGAAGGGCTCCTAGCAAAGGATGTGTGGAGATCATCTCCCCTATCTTTGGGACTTTGACCATGGGAGGATTTCGCAATACTCTTTTCAGGTCAGTCTGTAAGATATCAGGAATAAATAAGAGATCTAGAACAAATGAACCATACTCTAGCGGGTTGAAATGTTGGCTATAATTACCTGGACAGCATCATGAAGATGAAGCATTTCCTTCTCTTCAAGTATTCCAGACTTCTCAAGGTCTATCACATACTCAATAAGATGTGTCAACACTGCATGTATTACTTGTCTTGTCTTCACAGCACGTAAAACCTGACAACTCACAAAAATAAAGACAAGGACCGTAAGTTTACCCTCCTATGATTGTTACCAACTTAGTTTGAGACAATAAAAAAGCAGCTAGGACATGCCAAATAAATAAGGTATCTGCCATGATAAGAAACAACACCTGAGGAAAGGTTTCACGAACATCTTCCAAGAAGTTTCTGGCCTCCTCTGCTTCAGCCTCGCTCTCAAGAATGACCATGGCAGCATATTCACTGTCACCTGAAATCCGAAGATTTCTTTTCAGAGCAAAATATTTTCATGTCACGTAAACAAAGATTGTGAATCAAATCACAAACGCCTCTTCTTCTCCACAAAGACCGGTTGTATACAAAACTTTTAAGGATATTGCTAAAAAACTTCGAACTGAAGGTATTCACCTATAAAGTCAATCAGCTGCTGACGTGCTGTTCTGTGGGCTCGCAGGAATGCGGCACATATATAGCAAGCAGTTTCTAATCGCTCAACAGTGAAATATGTCACCAGCTTACGTGGCATACTCATTTGAACAAGCCTATAATAGTTCGGAAAATGGACCTGAGATTTCAATCCCATCCAATCACATAAAGGCTCATGTGTTACAGAGTCGAGTGCTTCGTCAACTGATTGCATCAAGATATTGGCAGTAGATTGTGTGATCCTTCCTTCATCAAGCATGTCCCAGTAAGCTGCTTGAACCCCTGATTAATGATACTTTATCAGGAAGCTACATCAAAGCTCAAACAAACTTCATCTACCACTAGTGAATTATATATGACAACCATGCCCGATAGTGGTAAAGGCTTTTCCAACTTTCAAGCAAGGAAACATCTTCAAATACTAAGCAAAGAACAACATGAACCAACTTGACAAATGCCTAGCACTTTGGTACTCTATGCAACCGAAGAAGACAGTTCCATTTCCAGCATTATAAGACTACTTCTAAATTACCATTTATGAAGAAAAAGAAAAGAAATGGAAAAAATAAGCTTGTACTCATCCATTTCATGCAAGTATCCAAAGTCATGACGATGTCATGGAAACAAGATGAATACCATTCAGAAGGCGGACTCGTATATCTGCCAAGCTCATTGGATCAAGAGTGTCACCAGGCTCAGCTGCATCATGTAGTTGTAAACGTTCTCCTTCCACATTGTCTAAGCATTTTAGATATTTCTTTACAGTAGGCCAGTCAGCAGGTCCCAGATCTTCATCTTCACCAAGATCACCAAAAGCCTCTAAGGCTTTTTTATGCATTTCATATTTTGTAAATTCTAAAATGCGTCTCTGGCAAAAGAAGCATGTGATGAGCAAATAAGTAAAAATTATATATCACAATACAAAACAAAACAACAGAATTGTAAAATTGTGAGATTCCTACTATTAAGAACTAGGAGTAACACATTATTAATCAACGCCTAATTAATAGAGTCTAGACTTCACCTTAGCTGCCGACAGTTTGTTCATTCCCAGAAGACGTAATACAAATTGTACAGTTGATCCGTTAAATATAAGTGTCAAGAAAACAATTCCACCGGTAAAGAAGAGAAACTGCAAGAGAATTAAGTTGACATTGTTAAGCACATGTTTCATATTGAAGATATATAGCACATACTTAGAATGAACAGAAACAACTGTTTGTTGATCGGTTTGGAAAATATACCAGGGTTCCAGTTTCAGAACTGATTGTAGATGATCCCCCACTGGAACGCTGCAATAAAAATTTGGTACTTGATCATTCAGAAAGCTTTCAAAAGCATAAAAATTAACTTCAGTGATATTCTTATCAAATTTCACCAGAAGAATTGCTCAGTCATCCACATAAAATTCTCGAATAGTGATCATATGAAAAAGGATTTGTAAAAAAGCAAGCTTATTGTTGGTTGTAGGTTCAAACAATGAGGGTTCTCTGATGTAAAAGGGGCATAAAATAGTGACTTGCCTTGACAGAAAGTGAAAGTGACAAGGCAACTGCTCCTCTTAGCCCTGACCAAATTAAGATAATAGCTTCCTTCCAGTTGAAACCATAGCCAAAATATCGTAGTAGCGGAAATAATGCCCCAACAACTACGGTGCGAGATACTTGGACATAAATATATAGAAGTACCAGATAGCCCCATGAAACACCTATGAATAAAAGTGTTATTACCACCCATAAGACATCAAAAGCATGAATAATTGGTGAAATTCTTTTGTATATCGCAAGGAAGCCTGGTTCAAGAGGCAAACACATTAAAAATATAAAGAGAGATTGACGATGATTTAAATGCTATCTTAAATGCTCCCTTGTATTCATTCCTAATGCTGCACCAGTACCTCAATGTCAATGCGAATAAAGCTTTAGCTTCAAAATAAAAATAAACATACAAATATTCATACTAAACTGACGCACAATCTAGGGTGGCTGGTATCTTCTGTATCTCTTACATTTTTATGAGAATATTTAGGATCATTGTTATGGTCGTCATCTTCATCGAAACTTTATCAAGGACATAAAAATATAATGACAGGTCAGCACAGAAACAATCAGCTTACCCCCACTGTTTTTAAACAAGTTGCCATTGCTCAAAACACCTTCGGCAATTAGGCATCCACTGCAAAATAATTAAAACAGTTTAGACAACCAAACTAAACACTTGCAGAAATTGTATCAGAAAGCGTAGTGTAGTCAGCATCAAGTAGTTAGAGTTGAAAGGCGCCATCAAAGGCCCTTGTTTCTGCATCTAGCACTGATGGTATGTCGGAGCAGAAGGCATGACAAAAAGGAGACATGCTTGACAACTCAATATGATGTAATGACACTGCAAGTCCAACAGAACCACCTCCTATGTAATTATATTAGGGATTAAAGCAGTGATTTAAAAAAACAAAAAAATCAGTTTACTACATCTTAGACCTCTCCTTTTTAGACTAGACTGGCCATTGGGGAACATCAGGATATAAAGGCTATTTTTAGGTCTGACTGAAGTCAATGGCTCAAGAGATAAGTTGAAGTGACAAAATAGTGGCCGGGCCAACTTGGAACCATGGCGTGATGAATTTGTAGGATTTTATACAGTCAGAATGGGTGTATAAAATGACCGAGACAATTAGGGACAATGACATGGCAGAGGCACTGCATGTTTTGACTTCATAGTTCCGTCTCATATTGCTTCTCAGTTCCCCATGTCTCGACATACTTAATGATAGATATACACCTTCATCTCCAATACTATACAGTACACCCATTGGGTTAGTACCTTGTCTTTTAAATTTTTGGTTCAAGTATACCAATCAACAAAATACAAGTGTTTCACCGATATCCAACCAAACATGATCTGATGCAACCAAATATCGTACGCTCGATGAATTTCTAAATGGACCAAGTCTTTATTTGAAATAACATTGTCCAAGAAAAGAGAAAAAAAAAAAAGGGACCAATAGAGGTATGTCAAAGTTTTCAAGGAAATGAGAACCCACACACAATTATTAACACACATGAATAGCTAATTCCACCGATGTCATCCAAACCCGTTCAACAACCACTTTATGTTTAGTTAACTCATTAAACCTAAAGCATCACATGTTAAAAAACATTAAAAGAAAAAATATGTAGGGGCATCAACATTCAATGCTCGTCTAATCTGTGCGTTAATTGATTTTGAGGGAGTTCATTGGAATCATATCAAATTAGTTCTGCACTTGTGTGCTGTATTCATGGGAGATTAAATTAACCATGTTTCCTTCATGACACAGGTTAACTTTCATTTTTTGTGGTGCTCAGCTTGTGACTATTTCAAATATGTTCATAATTGCATCATCTCTAAAACAACCTAATGACAACAGATCCACATGCCTATATATGTGCAAACACTATAAGTTTGACAAACAGAACAGGGAATGATAGCAGAATTTTTTACCTCAAAATAAAGATCAGGGTATTGGCAATGTAGGCAACCATTTCCCTGGAGTAGACAAAGGAAAGTTAAAGCAAGGAAACATTATAGTTTTGGGAAAGAAATATTTTAACGCCTCATCAGCATCTGATGTGAAAACAAAACCAGCACATGCCTCCCCCCCCCCCCCCCCCCCCCCACACACACACACAAATGGAGTCCTTGTACATTTGCCACAGAAAGGTTCCACCAAAAAATGAAAATATCCGCCTCTTCATCTTTTCCATACAAGATAACCTCCTCATCAATTCAACTTTTTGTTCACGTGATGAGAAAATAAGAACAACAGATAACAATTCTCACCAAAAGTGATGCAGACTCTGCAGACCTTCACCTTTAAAAGCTGTCCTAGCAGCAGCAGCATAGAACCTGTTGCATTGACATTAACCAAGTGGACACTAATAGGAACTTTAAAAGAGTTTTGACAAAGTTAACCGAACTTACATCCCCAAAGTCATCACTGTTAATACACCAGATACACCAGCCTCTTCTTGAGCCTATCACAAAGAGAAAAAAAAAACAATGACAATGTCACCTTGAACAAAAATGTTTAAGAAGATAATGAGCTGTACACCAAACTTGAGTTTGATATCTAGCTATACAGTTACGAACCGTGAAATATGCAATGTAGCTGACAGCAAGGGTCAATGTTATCTCTATCACAGTGTCATTGAATATGCACCTTATCCACACAACGGATGCTATTCCAAATGCAATGCCGACTCCTACACTGGAAAGGATAGACGGATAGTAGCATAAGGTTTTGCAAGAATTTTCACATCAACCACAACCTTAAGAGACAACTATCACTTACGCGCCTAAAGCCACTTTCACCAAAAACTTCAGGATTTCTGCCCAACCAAAGCTTCTACCAAGAACCATTTGGAAGAATAGCTGGTAGATAACAATAGCAGTCCTGAAAATTAATTTAACAATGTTGAAAAATGTGCAATATTGGAAAACATACATGAAGTGCTATCATACATGAAGTGCTATCATATTCAACCATATAGGTATAGTAATCTGCACAACACTGATAAAGGACTTAAAGAAACACAAAGAATCCAATTCATCAAGGACTCCCCCTAAATTATTGTAGAAAACAGATAAAGCGCGTACAAAAACACAGAAAGAAGTACCCATCATTCATCAAGGATTCCCCCTCAATGATTGTGCTTAATTTTTTGCTAGCTCCAAGTTCTTTTAGAAGAGCCACAACAGCAACAGGGTCAGTAGCGCTTAAAAGTCCCCCAAGCAACAACGAAGTAGTCCAATTCCAGTCATAAGGAAAAGAAACCTGTCAGGAGCAACAAGATGATCATTAGACTAAATGAGCAATGCCAAGGTGCAACCAAGAGAATCAGCTGCAAAAGAAGATTGTAAGCACCTTTAGTGCTGTCCCCAGGCAGAAGGTTGATAACAGAACACCTGGACCAGCAAGCAGAACCATTTGCCAAATACATCTCTGTACAGACAACAATAAATCAAAATTTAAACTTCCAATTTTGCCACATTTGTCAGAAGTCAATATCAGAGTTATAAGTATATCGTGCACATAAATAATGAATTAAATTTATCTTTCTGCCGCTTGAGGAAAGGAAGTAGAGTAATCTATATATCTATGTCAGTTCTTGCCGCGTAAAAGTTCAGTGCTTTTGCTGACACATGTTTGAGACAACAGCTCCTTACATACATACATCTCGAGTAAGATTAAAAAAACTGAAAGCAAATTCGGAGAAAAGTATGACCTTTATTTGGTGAATTTCCATAGAAAACGAACTTTCAAAGAGTAATGCGGGAAGAAATACAGCCAGCAAAAGATCAGGATCGATGTTTTCCCCTGTAACAAGTCAACATTCTTCCTCAGGGACAATAAATACGTATGTGAGCCGTCAAATCTGTCGACATAATAACCAACGAAGCTTACAAATACGAATGCCATCTCCAAGCCTTCCCACTCCATGTTTTGTGCCATACTCTAAATATAGGGGGCAAAAAGAAGAGTTAACAAATAAGTATAAAAAACAGTTCTTTTCAGCAACAAGTGTCAAAATTGGTTAAACTTAAACTCACGCCTCAAAACAAGATGTAACATTTCTGTATAAAGTTGGAAAGCATCCCACGGCTCATACCAGCCCACTATCAATTATCCTTGTTTTAGAAAACACTATCAATTATCAACAACAAGATGACGTCTCCCGATTAGCAACCTGATACGACTGTAACTTAGCGAACGGGAGCATCAGAGATTCTACCTCCAGACAAGAACTGACGTTCGACCAATAAAGGCATAATTGACGAACAGTACGACAAGTATAGACGTGGATGACTCGAGCAATATCAGTTTAAACACAAAATTAAAGTGGAAAACCACGGATGGCGCGCGAACCTAAGAAGATTTACTCCGAACTAACTGAACTTGGGATTTACTAAGTATATGCAACTTTGGATATTAGTTTCATGTTATTTCCACGTTTTTCTATAAGTGCGTATACACACAAAACAAACACAGCCGATAAACGATTCTATTGATGAAAGAAAGGAACAGCATTAAAATCCAAATGGATAATCATTTCGATCATTATGGATCGGGAACGCAGCGACATCCGAAGCGAGGGAGGAAGGGTGGGGGAGAGGAAGGGAGAGTGATGGGGAGGGGGGTAAAGAGAGTTCGTCGTCCACCTAAGGATCCAAGAGCAATGCCAAGGATGAGGAGAGCAACGGTGTAAGGAACTCTGGTGCCACGGAGAAGGTGGCGGCAAGCGATTCCTAGAACCAAGCTGACTCCGACGAATAGCACAGCGTCAGTAGGACTCGACTCAGACTCCAACGCCGCAGCCTCGGAGTCGGAAGTCTCCTCCAGTGTCAACCTGAACGGTAACGGTAGACCGTTTACCGCTGCCATGGCTTCTAGTTCCTCCTACTGGATCAGTTCAGAGGAAAGGAAGGAGGGAGAAGGAGGGGGAGATAATCGTCAATTAAGTCAATCTCAATGGCTTATAGTTGTCAATTTAAGGTTGAGTTCTCTTCTCTCTGTCCGTATATTAGGGAATCTGTAGAGTGCGCCATTTTCATGAGCCCCTAGATTTTTATCTCACAACAAGTGTCCTAGTTTTTTTACTAGGGAAAAAGCAATGCTGTTTTTTTCCTTGAGAACAGACTACTATAATTTGCTTTTCTTTCGGAAAGAGTTATATTTGTTGCGGTTCTTTTTATTCGCCTCGTATATTTCATTAGAATAACAATCACTATCAAGAGAGTAACGTAGTCTTTGGCGGTAGAGCTCTTTCATCTTTTCTTTTTTCTCTTTTTTTTTTCCCTCCCATCTCATCGTGTCTTTTCATCTTTTTTGTTTAATAGTACTACTTTATTGTTTAGATGTTATTTTATTTAGTCGTTCTTTTTTTAGTTCTTAGTTTCCTCTCCGGTGAGAGAGTTTAAGTTTATCCAACTTGTTGTTGTTGTTGGAGTTTGTGGATTTTGGGGTTTGTGGGTTTTGAGTATGGTTTGGGTTTTTGATTTTCCACCATTAGTGTTTCTTCGAGAGCTTAAGAGTTTGATCACTGCTCAGTGGAGCCGATGGATGCCGCTCGTTATTGATTACCAACTGCTGTTACTAGCAGGGAATGGATCCATTATGACTGTGAAGCCGCAGATGACGGCGAAGGTGAAGGTGGCGCCGATTCCAGTGATGGTGCTGCTGATTCTGGTGAAGGGGGTTGCTCGCGGTGAAGTTGAAGGCAATTATGCAAGTTTCTTCACACATATGACACATGTTTGGGTGTTGGATAGGAAGTTGTACATGTGTCGGCTTACATGTAATACTTTTAATATAATACAAAAAGTATATGTTTTCAAAAAAAAACAATCACTATCTTTCCTTCAAACAAAAAGAATAACAATCACTATCTGACGATCCCTAGTTTTCCCTTTTTCTATCATCTCCAATTTAATGTTTTTACATTTTTATCGTTTCCGCTGTCTAAAATAATCACTTCACTTTTTATAAGTTTTATGTCACTAAATATTAAGTTCCAAAATTAGTGTATCAATATAGTGTACATAAATTATATATTTAATTATTAGTCTATAAGTAGGTTTTTGTTGACAGTTATTGATAAAAAAAGGGTTTTATCATCAATATATTCTATAACTATTGTAATTAATATTAGTTTAAAAATACTTCAATTGTTTCATTTTTACAATTTATATGTATTACCTAAATGTGTGAGTAAGGTAAACTATATCTTCATGTAGTAGACTATAAATATAAACATGTTTCATAAAATAATAATAAAAAGTGCAATATAATAAATATTTGCTATGGGGATGAAATTATGTAGAGAAATTAGAGGATATATTGGTTAACATATTTTCTTAAATTAAAAATAAAAGACTGATAAGTCATAACAACTGGTCTACGCATACTATTGGCATTATATTAGAGTTGTAGTTGCAAGTATTGTTATACAGTAATTTTTTGATACAGACAGGGATATTAACATACCCGTCATTTTATTCAAAATTTATCTCGGGTGTTGTGTTACTACAATCCTCAGCTCATAGAAGAGAAATAACGTGGGAGGTCACTAAACCAGGCAATTCAAGTCAATGGGTCTGGTTGATCTCAACTCCAACCAAATTATTTAAAATATCGTTTACCCAGCCCAAAATAGATGGGTAAAAAAATCATAACCCTAACTCAATTCATTTAAAATTCCTTAACTGTGACCCAACTCATTCAAGAATGATGGTCATATTGAGAGTCAATTCATGATAATTCGAATTATGCTCAATGTTTTCAGGCCGGTCCTCAGATGTGTGCAGTCATAATCAAAGGATCACCCTCTATTCTATGTTTGACCTATGAGAATATGCCCCTTATCTGTTTTAATGTGGCTTGTTCTTGCATGCCATAAAATATTGCCCTTTTCCATTCTAAAGCTAAAGCTAGAGGGTATCCATATGGCTCTTGGTTCCGCTCCTCAAGTCTTAGGCTAGGAAGGAAGTGTGCCGGAGGATGATGGTAGTGAGCTCAAAAAGGCCATTTGTGCTACTGGGGGAGGCAAGTTGATAATCGTGATGGATCTTCTTCAGTTGGGCAAGAGGTTGACCAACGATAGGCCTTAATAGAGTGCCTTGTTCCCTCTCAACCTCCAGACGAATCGACCTTAGATTCAAATGATCATGATGATTGTAACGCCCCTATTTAACAAAAATGCAGCGGAAAAATAAAACACTATTGGCGTTTACAGATCATCGGGTTCCAAACACCCGGCACCAAACCTCACCAATTACAACTTATAAAATTACAAACGCTACGGTCTGAACTCGAGAAAACACAACATAACATAATGAGAGTAAAATATAATAACTCTCCACAATTCCTAATTCCCATCCCAATCACTCATACTCTTCGTGACCACCTGTATAAACAATTCATACCTGCAAGATGAAACCAAGTAGCCCACCCCGGGAGGGGTGAGTCAGTTCCCTGGAATGGAACTGGTACGATTCTCCGAAACAATAATTTAAAACATGACTCTTAAAATAAACCGTAACTTGAAACCAAACTCTTAAAAACAAAACAGAGGAACAAGGCACTTCAAACAACAAAGTCAAAGAAAATAAGACGAAGTCAGAGATAAATAACTTTAGAACCACATCATCCACTTAAGAAGTCACACCATAATGTTAGTAAGCATTCATTGTTGATGTTAGATCCAATTCTGGTTAAGAAGAGTAAGACTCGGGTAGTCACAAAGGACTAGGAATGATAAGAGCGATCCAATAACCAGTAACTCAAGAGTGGAATAAAACAAATTGGGAGAGATGGCCCCCACCGCCAGTCAGTTGTCCACAAGGACGAGGTAAACAGACCTCTGCTGTCAGTTGTCCACATGGACGAGGTATAGCATTCCTCTGCTGCCACCGACCCATTCTCAGTCATCGGTGAAAAGTGTGTGCACCACTTAATAGAAAGAATCCATACTCAATAAGGCTGATCAAAACTCGACTCGTGGATGAAACAGTACTCATAGTCCAAAGGAAGAATTTACCAAGATCCGATATTTTCCTATATTCCTAGTTATCCCACTAGATCATTAACTGCACAAGTGCAATACAAAAACACTCAGTCATACAGAGTGTAGAGGCGTAAACCCTTTGCAGTTAATATCTAGTGAAACCACTAGATAGAAGGAAACAATAACCATGTAAGTTATACATTCAAGGCTCAGTTAGTCACATCAAGCTGAGTTAGTCACACCAACAATTTTTCCTTTTGAAATTCATTTAAGCTCAGTTAGCGTTTTTCAAAACGTCTCCTTAAGTCTGTTAGCAAAAGTATCTGAGTACGAGAAATCGTACCTGGTATGGGCAGTAGCAATAACCAAACTCGAATGTGCGAACTTCCACTAATAACCTATAATTAAGGTGTTTCAAGCACTGATTAGCTAAGGAACTTATAAGGCTAAACATCTTTTATTCTTACTGGTTTATAGTTTCTAGTTTACAATTACTCTCTCATAAGTATCTGGGCTAAATCTTGTTAATTAAATCTTTCATTAGGCTTATTTCATTTAATCTGGAATGATTTAGGGTTTTATCCTGAGAGTGGCTCAAACTCTCGTTGAATTGTTTAAGTGGGCTTTTGGAGTTCATGGACTTAGGCCCAGTAGGATAGCCCAAGCTCACGTTACGTTTTCGCTGATTGATTAAATTTTCTAAAAAGGATTTTTCGGGGTTTCGAACGTGCAACCTCGATCCAGTTCCAGGTTTGACTTAACCATTTACGCTAATGAATTTGTATGTCTTAAGTGTACCTTTTAACTTATTCCAATTACTTACTCTTGAACATAGGTTTAGCTTAATTAAACTCTTAAGTTATAGTTGACTAAATTACATTAATTCCTGATTAAGGTTTAGGATATGTATTTCACCTAATAGTCCACATAAATGTCACATTAACAGTTAATATTTAATTGTTATGTATGAATTAGGTTTACTCTAATATTTTCCCCTTATTATATTTCCTATAAGGTATGTTACTTCCTTTATTTATTTTTAATATATATATATATTAGGATTTATTCAAGACATTTTTTATGTAGTTTTATTGTATTTAATTATTTCTATTAACTTTTACACATATCTACATCCAATATATGGTTTATAATATAAAGTATTTTCCTTTGTTTCAATTCAGTATATTAACTTCGATAGTATATAGTGAACATAAAAGTAGGTTAATTTAATTCCTTGATTTACTTAAGATAATATTTTATTTCTTTTATTTCTTTATTCAACTCAAAAGTTTATACCTAAAATATTTATTAACATTTTGTATTAATGTTAGTTTAGCCTTCTTATATTAGTTTCAACCTATAAAGTTTATTATTCAACTATACTTTAAATTTTTTTGTTACATTAAAACCATATATCATAAGGTAACTCATGAAAACTTCATAAATACAAATTTTTTTGACCTATTTCCACTCGTCTAAAAATTCTCAAATTCAATATATATTTTAGACATATTATAAAAAAAATCATAAAAATCTCTTTGTTAATTATCTAAATAAATCTATAATACTCAGAACTTACAAAATTTATAACTTACGTTTAAAACTCAAAACCCATATTAATTTACATGAAAATAAACTAGATTTTATAAGGAATCTATGGTTAAAATTTCGTGTCAAAATACATTAGGGAAGGTCATTAAATAAATTCAACAAGTTAGAGTATTATTCTGTAAATTATACTGACTTAAAACATCATAAACTTTCCACGTTTTAATCTCGGCCGTCCACTCCTATAACCTACGATCGGACGGCCCGATTTTCGCGAGTTCATCAGAAAATCCCTAAACACTGCGAATGGGAATCGGTCGATTCCTCGCAATCTACAGAATGGAATTTGACGATTTTTACTTTGTTCGATTTGAAATTAAAAGACAAATCCAATGGTACAAATTTCGTGAGCTATAATGCAAGACACAAGGAAATCAATTATGGGTAGTTCGACTAGGGTTTATACCGGTTTCTGATTCAAATTTCTACAAATTCTCTCTATATAATGCATTATAGGTTAAATTGCCAACTGGGTTAGACCGGAAATATGACAACGAGTGACATAATCGGTGGAATTGATCGGAAACATACCGGAGACGTGCCGGCGAGGAAAATCGAATTCAATTTTCTAGGAGCCTTTGACTTTACGAGTAGCTGAGGGTCGGACTTTGCAAATCTATAAGTTACAGTATAGATCGAGTTAGATCATGTGTTTGGGCTTAATCAAAAGAGGAAACATAGCTCTATAATGTGATAGAAACCTCTTGATTTAATACTTAATACACACGAAGAAATCTAAGTCGAAAGTTTCGGGTTTATACCTTGTGTTTTTCTGGAGAAGTTATGATTTTATGTGAAGTTCAGGTAGGCAACTTCACAGATCAACTCGTTCCAATTGAGAGCGACTCGATCCGTGAAATCTATCACAATTTAAACTAGACATGTAACTCTAAAAACGAGTGAAAGAATTATTGAAATTGATGGATTAGAGAGAAAGTTACAGATCTCACAAGATCTGGGTTAATCTAATCGATTTCTGGAAAACCTGGGCAGGAACACTACCGTGACCAAATTAGGGACTTTAGATGCTTCGATCTTCCAAACGATCGAGAACTAGCTTGAGGTTCCTTCAGAAGATTTGTAGAGCAATTAAAGATCTTGAAAATAAGCTATAGAACACGAATTTTCATTCACGGATGAAGAAAATATGCTAGGACGAAGTTTACCTTATCAAATGGGTTTCTGGAAATTCAGGGTTGCAGATTCTCAGGGAGGCAACTTCAGATCAATTTTGCGATGAATATAGTAAGTGTTAGGTCAAGTGTGAGTAATGGCTAGAAAGTAGATTTGTAGGAGAATAAAATGTAGAAAACAGCGATCAAAAATTCGAAGTGGGGCTGAGAAATTGAGGTCTAAAAATGAGGCAACAATCAGGAAGTGGCTGAGAAGACTTAGCCGATTTTTGGGGAAATCTGGCAATCTGGCGTGGCATGATTCCCGAGGCGCACGTGGCTGAGTCAGGAAGCCCTAGCCACGTCAGCAACTTTCAAAATTTTGGCTCTAAACTTCATTATATCATAACTTTGGCTAGGATGATCGTTTTTAACGTTCTTATTATCAATCTTCTTGGTTTTCCATAATATTTTTATTGATATAGGTTTCATGGGTTGGTTTGACCATTCTCAAAAAGTCAACCCTAGCAAGGCTTAAGAAGCTTTAAGGTTTCTATGATTTTATATTGACTTTTGTGATTCAAATCAATGCTCCAAATATTTCTAAAATCTTTATAATATAATTGGAGTGTCTCAAAATTTTCCAAAAATTTATTGACTTATAAATCTTATTATTAAATTCATAATACTATATAATAATTTAGTATTTAATAGATTATTTGGGGTTTAATAAAAGAAATTCCCTAAATTAATTTAGATTAATTTATGGGGTATTTCAGTCTACCCCTTAAAAGAAAACTTCGTCTCGAAGTTTAAAATCAACTAATAGCTACTCACACCGCTTCGGGCGTGCTGGCAGGAATTCCAAGATGTCCATCCAATAATAATTAATCTAATCCTTTATTTCCATCAATTTCCATTTCCAAAGTCCACTCAAGATTTGCTCAAATCAAACCAACCAGGATATTTCATAGATAGAAATCAAGAGTCACACAATGTATAAATCGAGTAAATTATAAATCAAGTACATACACACCTCTCCATCACTCTACTAATAAAACACAGGGCATAATCTGGATGAGGTGATGAAGAAAGAGTATGCACTACCCCCCCCCCTTAAAGAGCTAAGGTACGCCCTTGTACCACTACTAACGAGAACCCATAGAAGGAAGGGATATAAGGAAATATCATGTGAATAGGTATGGGTACTTCACTCTCATGGAGTCCGCAGTCTCCCAAGTAGCTTCCTCAACCCCATGATGCTCCCAAAGAACTTTTACTAGCTTGACTAATCTACCTCTTGTTTCTCGGACCTTCGTGTCCAAGATCTGAATAGAAGTGTCTCATATCTCAGTGTAGGCTCAATCTCCAATTTCTCTGGTTGTAGCACGTGAGAAGGGTCAAGTACATACTTCTTCAGCTGAGATACATGAAATACGTCATGTACCTTCCCCAACTCCGCTGGAAGATCTAGTCTGTATGTTTCTGGGCCCACTCGCTCCGTAATCCTGTACGGATCGACATACTTAGTGCTTAGCTTCCCTCTCATCCCAAATCTGTAGATGCCTCTCATCGGAGACACTCGTAGGAAGACCATGTCACTGATCTGAAACTCGAGCTCTCTGGTACGCTGATCCCCGTAATATTTCTGCCTAAACTACGCTGCTCTCATGTGCTGTTGAATAACTCTGACGTCATCCTGCAGTGTCAGAATGTACTCTGGCCCAATCAAGACTGCCTTAGTAGGGTCACTCCATGATAAGGGAGTCCGGCACGGCCTGCCATACAGACCCTGGAATGGTGCCATGCCGATGGATGAGTGATAGGAGTTGTTGTAGGAGAACTCTACCAGATGTAGACGCTCTACCCAACTCCCCTGATAGTCTAAGGTGACCGCTCTCAACATATCTTCCAGCGTCTGAATCGTCCTCTCGATCTGCCCATCAGTCTGAGGGTGGAAGGCTGTGCTAAGGAGTAGCCGAGTACCAAACGCCTCCTGCACCTGTCGCCAAAACCTACTGAGGAAACGAGTGTCACGATCAGAGACGATCGTCTTCGGTACCCCATGGTACCGGATGTGCTCTATGGTGAACACCTCAGCTAGTTTGGGCACCTTTCATGTGTCCTTGATAGGAATGAACCTGGCTATCTTGGTCAACCTATCGACTATCACCCATATAGCATTCAGTCCACCCTAGCTGGGAGGGAGACCGACCACAAAATCCACGCTGATGTCGTCAAACTTCCAGCACTGTATGGTAGTGACTGAATCTACCTCCAGGTCGACGATGCTCAAATTTCACCTTTTGACAGGTGAGGCATCGGGAGACGAAATCTGTAACATCCCTCTTCATCCCGCTCCACCAAAATAACTGCTTAAAATCCTTGTACATCTTGGTGGCTCCAGGGTGTACTGACAATGTAGAGGAATGAGCTTCAGAGAGTATCCTGGTCTGAAGTTTTGTCGCGTCCTGGGGAACGCAGAGTCTGCCTCTGACTCGAAAGATGTCCCTCGCTGTCTAGCTCGTAATCATACTTCAGACCATCAGTCAAACCGTCTGCTAACTTCTGTCTGATGCCCTGTAGGTATACATCACCGTCCTGGGCTGCATATATCCTTGGCTATCGTGGTCATCTCTATCAGAGCAAGGAGTGAATGTGCTCTTCTGCTCAGGGCGTCTGCCACGAAATTCCCTTTACCTTTAGTGTACTGGAGGTTGATGTCGTAATCGGCTAGTAGCTCTACCCATCGTTATTGTCTTAAGTTAAGCTCCTTCTGGGTCCAGATGTATTGCAGACTCTTATGGTCTGTCATAATCCGAACTGTGGCTCCATACAGATAGTGTCGCCAGATCTTCAAGGCGAAGACTATGGCGAGGAGCTCAAGGTCGTGTGTGGGATAATTTTCTTCGTGCTTCTTCAGTTGTCGAGAAGTGTAGGCTACAACTCTACCATTCTGCATCAATACCCCACCGATCCCTCTGCTTGAAGCATCATAATAACCCTCGTATCCCTCATTCCCTTCAGGGATTACTAATACTGGAGTTGTAGTCAAGGCGTCCTTCAGCGCCTGAAAGGAGACCTCACAAGCCTCTCTCCATACAAACGGGCTATCCTTCTTCATCAGAGAGGTTAAGGGCTTGGCTAGTCTGGAGAAGTCCTTCACAAAGCGTCTATAGTAGCCAGCCAACCCAAGGAAGCTCCGAATCTCAGTCACAATGCGGGGTCTGTTCCAACTCTTCACCGCCTCAATCTTAGCTGGGTCTACTGAAAATCCCTCAGCTGAGATCACATGACCAAGGAATGTCACCTTGTCCAGCCAGAATTCACACTTGCTGAACTTGGCATAAAGTTTCTTCTCTCTTAGAGTCTCCAAGACTGTCCTCAAATGCTGCTCATGTTCCTTCTCTGATCCTGGAGAAGATCAAGATGTCGTCTATGAATACGACCACTGACTTGTCTAACTGGGCTTGGAAGACTCTCTGCATCAGGTCCATGAATCTCGCTGGTGCATTGGTCAGTCCAAACGGCATCACTGTGAACTCGAAGTGGCCGTATCTGGTCTGGAATGCTGTATTCTCTATATCTGATTCAACTACTGCAATCTGATGATATCCAGAACGCAGATCAATCTTGGAGAACACTTTTGCTTCTCTCAGCTGGTCAAATAGGTCATCGATCCTGGGCAGTGGGTACTTGTTCTTGATCGTGACATTGTTTAGCTCCCTGTAGTCGATACAGAGTCTCATGCTCCGTCCTTCTTCTTGACGAACAGCGCTGGAGCACCCCAAGGTGAGACACTGGGTCTGATGAAACCCTTATCTAGTAGCTCCTGCAGTTGTTTCTTTAATTCAACCATCTCTGTAGGGCCCATCCGGTAGGGAGCCTTGGCAATCGGTCCCGTGCCAGGTATGTGGTCAATGTTGAATTCAACCTCTTTCAGCGTAGCTCCTCTGGAAAAACGTCGGGGTACTCCGACACAATGGGAATGTCGCTCCTGAACTTTGGATCCGTCCTCAGATCCTGGGCATAGCAGTAGTAGGCGGTAGTAGCGCCCTTGGACACCTTCTTCATCAGTGTGATAATGCCAATACAACCTTCACAGTCGGCTGCTTGGGCTGCATTCGGTATGATATTGTGATCCCTGTAGCTGACTTCAAGAGGAGACGATGCTCTGCACAGTGTAGTCTGCCTCAGTACTGGCGTACTACTATAGCTTGTCCATGCCCACAATTGTGTCGAATCCCATGCAGGGAAGACAACGACATCAAGAAGGAAGTTGCTCCCTTGATGTGTATGCTCAGATCCTTGCATTGCTTACTGCATTTGATCAACTCTCTGGATGGCAACAAGACTGAGCAGTCATGGATATCCTCTGTAGGGACATCGATCTTAGCATGAAATGCTTGGGATATAAAGGAATGAGAGGCTCCAGTATCAAACAGGATGGTGGCCTTCACTCCATTAATTAAGAACGTGCCTGAAATTATAGAGTAGATTTTAAGATTTCTAGGCAACTTTTTCAAGGTAGCTAATTAGGGTTAATTGTTATACCTGTGATGACTGTAACACCCCACTCGATAAACTTGTAATAATCGCTCTCGTAATAATCACTCTCGTAGAATAATTAGAGACGTCTCACAGCGGAAGTTAAACTACGTTAATCCTCACTTGGGTGTCACATGCCACTACTCGCCCATGCGAGTAAAGAAGTATAACTGAAATACAACAATTCAACGACAACTAACCGCAGTGATGAACGAGATATTTACTATGACATCCTAAACCATAACTTAATAACTATGACAAATGAGTACTTAGAGAATTCCCGGATTACAACGTACTAACATGAATTAATCCTAGAATCATGATAAAAGTCAAGGTCATCTACCAACGATTCCGCACTCCGGCGCCAATCATCAATCACCTGAAACATAAAATATCGGTGCCCATGGAGGGCTCAGCACTTGGCCGAGTATGTTAAACTATGTTGTCCTAGACCCTTTAGGTCACTTAGGTCAATTAGCTGTCTGAACATGAGATTGATTACATGCTGGTTCATATTACAGTTTATACAAGCAATGGTAAATGACATAAATAAGCATCTAGCATTCCATCAATGAAACTGTACATACACCACATACAATACTCAACGAGCACAATACAATACACAATATACAGTATACAACACACATTATTTGAACGCGTAATTATTTCCACCTGGATAATCATAGTATTTCCTTTAAATTACGTTAGTCGCCATTAAGTTTTACTCTCAATACCGATGGGCGTCATGTTAGGACAACCCGTAAATTTTACTGGACAGTAGTCCTCCCGTACACACAAGGTGCTCATTGACAAGGATCATTTGATCCCGGGTGTAACACCCCTCTCAATCATGACGTAATAATCACTCACGTGAACAGGAAATAAAGGCGTCTCACAGCGGAAGAAATGATAGTAATAGAACTCACATGGGTGTTACTTGCCATCACTCGCCCATACGAGTGATGTAGCAATACAACAACTTAACAAAGTGAAAACATAATAATACAATCCGCGGTGACAACGAGATACCGCCTACATGTCTATCTAGGTCTCAAAAACACAACTACTGTGAGCGTCTAAACATACTCCAAATCTTACAACCCATTTCCAGTGAAATAACTTAATACATAACGAGGTATGAACGGTAAATCTGAAATCCACAACATCCTAACTACCCAGCCCCGCACTCCGGCTTCGTCCGTGATCATCAACCTGCATAAAACCATAAAGGCTCAGCGATAAACGCTGAGTATGCCGAGTCTGGACCCTAATGGTCAATTAGGTCGTATTAACCGTCTTCTTATTAGGTTCGTTACATGCAACATTGGTTTACAGAGTATAACAGGAAACTGTAAGGCATAATTTAAGCATGTAACAATCATCACATATATACACAGAACAGCAGCACATTGCACAATACAATAGCATCGGTAAGTCACACGCTGTTCTTGGTTTCACATCGTCACGTATTACAACACTCGGCCCACGGGCCTTCACATATTGTTGCTTAGGTTAGCACTGGCGGGAGTCAGTTAGGACAACCCGAGATATATACTCACATGGACAGTAGTCCCACGTACACACAAGGTGCTCACTGCCCTGATCATCTGAAGACTCTAGGACTAATTCACTTTGCCTTTGTAAAGGCGTCCATTTAGGTGGCCAAGGGCCTGGTGCCAACGGTAGCACACTCCGCCTGACGATCTATCTAGGCTCGTTCAGGATTAACTAGGGAAAACCCAACACAGGTTAACCCAAGAGATCTCTACACGCGACCAGCAGCCAATGACTGTCTGGATTAAGGTTCACATCACTTTCATTCACACTCCACTGTTAGCTTCGTTAGTTAGTGATCCAGTTACAATTTTAAACATGGAGTACATCACTTACTTGTTGGCTGCCCTATGGGTCTTACGCATGCCTAGAATGATTCTAGGTAGTATTTATGTTTGAGTTGAAGCTCTAGGGACCGACGATGTCGTGTCCCGTTCCTAAGTGTCTTACTTAGGTTATAACTACATACTTGTAATACTTAGTGTATTAGGTCAAGCAACGGTAATCACAGTCACACAACTCGTATATGTAGTTTTATATTAGTCGATCTATAGTCGACATAGTATTAGTTCGTGCATAAATAAGTAATGCAGTAAAACACATATTCATCACACATAATCATACATGTTATCAAACAAATCCGAGCCCGAGGAATTCCTCAGGACAACTCGGATCAAACTCCTTTACATACCGTACACCGTGTCTAGATTCGTGCAGTGCAGACCACTAAAGCTTTCGAGCGCGTACGTCGGAAGTGCGATCTAGAAATACAAGGAACGCTAAGCGTCAATCCACATGACAGTACAATTCGGTATTTCCGAATAGCGTTTGAAATCCCAATACTATGTCCCCAGACTTAACATTTGTTCCTAGTTTAAGTACCGTTATTTTGTAAACCCCGTACTCGTTGTGTGAGTTAATACTCGGTTTACAATAGGACATGAAACCTTATGTTGTACACTTATGATACTTTACTCATGGTTCGTTTATCATACCAACGTCTTATATTAACCTTAGTATTTTATGTCGTTGTAAACTATAGTGTATAACTTATTTCTTGACACGTGTTTATACATATATATGTATGCGTTTAGCATAACAGTTTGAATAACTATATTCTTGGCCACATAATATTATTTTGTGTTATATTTGTTCCAAGATGTTATATAGTACGATATTTTATGTGTCACTAGACTTAATAACACGTGGTTTTGGCTACTTATGAATGTATCAAAAATAATATACACATGTGCCACATTTGAGCTCCTTTATTATATATTCTCATTACTCACAATATTACCACATAACTTATAATATGCTGTAAGTCTCTAACTTTATAACATCAAAACCTTGTGGTAAAATATAACCCAAGGTTTGACAACACCTTACTCTAGTTACCGGTAATATATGTACATATCAGATTTCATTCTTTTTAAATCTCATTCTCTTTCAAAATTTACCATTCCACCACATCCATCATAGATTAGAAAACCTAAGACTGTATCACTACTTAACCTCCTCTGTATCTCAATCATTCCAAAAGAGCATACTGTTGAAAATCCTGAAATCATGTGATTGCATCTCTTTTTTTTTTTTTCGGTTTAGTCATCCAGTTGAGCTCTAAACCTCCAATGGATGTACCAAGCTAGTTCACTCACTTAGAAGTACCTTAGGTTCATTCTTAACTCAAATTCTGCCCTTAATATCCCTCTGTAACAGGTTTATACAGAAGGTCATTCATTTCAGAAGTAATTTGGAAACTGATGTATTAGTTAGGTAAGTTGTTTCTCTTCTGTTTTGTTTCTCATTCCTCGATTTGGTTTCTGCTTCACTTTCTCCCCCACTCTACTTAGCAACTTAGTTCATGGTGTTATTTACAGTTTCATTCCAATCTGTTACAGACACAAAAACAACCCTACTCTGACTGGGAAGAATCTGAAACAAAAGTAACAAGAAAAATGAAACATTATTTGTTTATTCCTTCCTCAAATCTTTATTTAGGTTTACTGATTGGTTTCCAAACTTCTCAAGCTATCACACCACCCGATGCTTGCATCAGAAAAAGGTTTGAACTTAAAAGCAACTCAAAACGATGGTGTTATCATCTCAGAAAACTCACTTTACAGGAACCAATTAGAACTGTCAAAACTGTAAAAACTGAAAACCATAACCTGATAATCTATCTTGTATCTTGTAGTTTGCTCACGGTTCTGGTTTGAGTTTTCCCTAGGTTGCTTAGCTATCTAAGTAAGTATCTTAGTACAGTTTTGACCTCAAACAGATTCACCACCACTATGTTTAAACTCCTAAAAGGTTGATATATAGAAAGATCAGAATTGTAGAACTGAATTCAAAACTGATATGTGTCCCTATCTGTTTTCCTTCTGTTTTATTCACAGTTGGTTTACGGTCTGTTTTTCTTTCTTATCTATGTGCTTACATGCTTGGTTAGGTGATTTAGCTAGGTTTTAAGTCCTTGAACCACCTAAAATCATCCCTTTCAGCTCTCTGTAACTTTGTTATACCGAAACTGAAGTTTTCTGGAACTACAATTAGAATCCAGAAAACTGGTGTACACTCTTATTCTCACCTCTGTCTGTTTTCTACACTAAGCTACACTCTCCCTATTTCCTTACCCACTTAGCTAATGATTATCGAGATTTTTAAGATTCAAGGACAACTCTAGGCAACCTTGTTGATGCCACTGAAGTTTGAGCACACAGCAGTCAGAACCGCAGCAGAAGAATCTGCAACAGGTGTATTTCTTTCCTTCCTTTCCTCTCTATTAGTTCGTATGTTTAATTCTTCAATCCTTGCCAAACTATCAAACCAGTTACTGAAACATTTCCATCAAGCTTTTAAACCCAAACAAACCGAAGACAACTTGTTACAGATACCGAAATAGCCAGAGACTGATCTGGTGCAAAAAAACTGAAACTGAAATAAAATTGAAATCAGAACTGACGTTTCATTATCCTCCTGTTGCCTTTCTGTGTTCACTCATCTAACCTCCTTCCTTCTCACGAATTGTTTATCCATCTAGCTAGTTGTATTCTCTGGTTTTTAACTTCCTAACAGATCTTCAATCATCTAGGACATTTCTCTGAGAATTCTCCACACAGAAGCTAGACTTTGTTGTTACAGAAAAGAAACAGAAATGTGAAACTGGTTGATTCTCTCTGCAACGTGCCACCTGATTCCTTAATTTTTTTCCAGTTCATTTACTCTCAGTTAGGAGTTTCAATACAGTTTAAATTTGAACAATTCAAGACATCCAATTAGAACTACCAAGGTCCCCTACACAACAGAAATCCTAGAGGTCTGAACTGATAACCAAGCAGCCAGACAGTAATTGTAATTTGCTTTCTTTTCTGTTACATTCTTCTGATTTCTTGTTCCTTAGTTGTTTAGCTATCTAGTTGATTGTCTAGGTATCGTTTTAGTCTTCATAGCAGCCCAACAGAGACATGGGTCTCAACAGACAGAAACCAGGAACTGCACATGACCCTTTTTGAAACTGGAAAGAAACTGTCACAACTCTTCAATTTGTTTTTTCTGTACAGACTCACTATCAGTTTATTTCCCCCCATCTTGATTTAGTTGCCTAATTATATGTTTTACTGTAGTTTGAACCACAATAACCTAAGGCCACAAGGGCTGCGTCCCTGAAAAATCTTTTACACAGAACTCGAAACTGAAACAAGCAGAAGCACTCAAACTGCTGTGATGTTTTCTTTTTCTTCCACTGTTTGTGTATCGGGTTAGGCTTTTAATTCCTCAAGATGTGATTACCCTCACTTAGGTGTGTTAGAATGTCTTAGATTCATTAACTCACCACACAAGCCATTCATACAGAACACAAAAATCTTAGGAACTAAAACTAAAGCATTTTAAAACTTGATAAACTCCTTCTGTTCTCTGAGAATTCTCAGTTCTGGTTTTCTTATCAGTTTCCCTTCATTACTAACCTAGACAGTTGTGTGTTTGACTGAGTTTTGAGTTTCTAATCTAGCCCTTCCTATCCTCACATTCCCTCTGCAAAGTAGATACATAAAACACGGGTCTCATCAATTGAAAACTACTCAGAAATAAAAACCAGAAACTATTACATCTGTTTTCTGTTTTGTTTCCCCCTTTCTAGTTATGATCTGTTCTTATTGTTTTCTTCAACACCCTCACATTTATAGACTTGACCAGGTGTACTCATAAGATGGTAAAAGCATTAGCAACTCAATGACACTTGGTATACAGAGGCTACATGCTACAGGTTTGCATGATTAGCAGTTTCGATAGATTTAGCCTCCTTTCTGTTTCTCTGATTTTTTTTCATCACTATAGAAGTTACTCACCAGTCTTGACAACTCCTTAGCTACACCTTTGGTGGAATCTCGAACTCACAGCACCTTGGTCAGTTGACTACACTGGAACAGGTTACTTAGATGTTAACCCGTGATAACTTAAAGGCATGGTTTGGAGCAAACTGAAACAGGTGTGACCTGTACCTTGTTTTTTTTCTTCTTCACCGAGGACAGTAAAGCAAGGAAGATTGGCTTGGTCCTGCTCCTTCACCAAGCTGAGTACTATCTACTGTCTCCTGCATGAGGAGAGACAGAAAGGAAGAAAGAAGAGCTGAGGACTAACTATGGCTACCACCGGTACAACAGTGGGTAAAATGTGGTGAAGCTCACGTAAGAAAACAGAGAACAAGAAGCTTAGTGCATGCTGGGTTTCGTGGGGTTTTTTTTACCTTGAGAAGACGAAGGAGCTAGCTTCCCTTCCTTCTCTGTTGTTCAACCGAAACTTCCTACTGTTCTAGCTCCCAATTCGGTCTTTACTGCTGGTGTACATGATCACGGTTTAGCTCTTGAAGTAGGAAATCAGAGTAGAACAGTGAGTATGGTTTAAACTTGGAAACTTACCTAACTACTGAGCAGTAGCCATGGAGGTTGTGGGCAGCTCTCGGTGGAAGTTGGAGAAGGCGAAGGTACTGAGAGAGGAGGAGGAGGAGACCGATTATAATGAGATGGGTATGGGGTCGTTGGTCGATGGTTGTGTTGCTTGGGAATCCTCGAGAGGGATGGGCATTATGAAAAACAATTCCCTTGTTGCATGGGAGTACATGGCAATCTGGAGAATAATCAGTTCTTGTCGTCATGAAAGTTACGGTAGTGTTGATTTTGAGGAATTAAATTCAGAGAAGGATGTCGAGAGTTGATTCTCTCTTTTCTGTAACTTCAGTAGTGACACTACTAATTATAATTCGTGGGTAACTAATACTGAATTCGAGCACAGCTCAAGCGGTTAAGGTTTCGGGATAGGTACGAGAGGTCTCGGGTTCGAAATCCTGGCTAGAGCATGTTTGCTCCTTTTTTTTGTTGCAGCCTTATTATGCCTATTTATTGTATATAAGTGACTTGTATTAGCATGTCGCGTTATTAGTTGTATGTACATATATATATACGACTATTGTTATGTCATGTTTTTAATTATACCTTTATACGGGTACGACTATTTTATTTGTCGTGTTTTAGTTATATATACAACGTTACTATCTTGTAACGTTGTGTATGTGTACATATATATTCGTTTAATACATTAATGTTGTAAATTTATATATTTACATAACGTTTAATTATTTAGGGGTATTTCACCGGGACTTTCACTTGCCTAATAAAGGCGTCCATGAATGGCCAAAGCCGCGTGCCAAAAGCGGCACCCTTTGTCCAACAGTCTATCTAGGCCCATCGAAATATAGAGGGAGTCGGTCCGATACGGACGTTATACTCCGATGATCACCAATGCGCAACCAACTAGTCGAAGACTACTTGGGATTTCCATACCATATACCATATACCAACACTCTCCAATGTGTGATCAATTCTTATCAACTACCCTAGTAAAGTCTTAGTTAGAGAAGTCATATCATTACTCATATTACCTTTGAATCTTATATACTTTCCTAGAAATCTAGATATATTTGATTATGATATGAGTATAGAGCTCAGAGAGATCCTGAGTCTTGTTTAAGTGTTTTACTTAGGTTTGATTAGTAGTAAATATCGAATATTAGTCTAATCGCTTGAGAAATCATAGTAATATTGTCCGAAGATGTCGCGCACAATAATAATCACTTAACAAATCAGGGAATTAATCCACACAACATGCATAGCACACATATCACTCTTATTACATAACCAAACAATACCCGAATCCGAGGCTTCCCTCAGGGGTTCAGAGCACAGAATCCAACATACCGTACACCATCGACGCTCGTGTAATAATCCCCGCGTAGTCTCTAGCGCTCACAATGCTTGCGTCTACCCACTCGTACCTCTGGTACATACGTTGTTCTAATGTCAGTATATATATATTTACTTATTTATTTATATAACTCGAATCTACTTAATCATCTTGATTAAATCCTTACTTCCATCCCGTAGCTACCCTTAGTTGCCCTCTTGTTCAACTTGATGTTCGTTAACCTTAGGGATTTACATTTCAATTACTCGTTATAGTTTACGAGTATATATATTTGTCGCTACGAGGTAAGCAATTGCTACTTGGAAGTCACGTTTATAATTTGTTTACATATTGTCGGGTTACATGCATGCGGGAATAACGTTACGCGCGCATGCATGACAATTAAACATTTCGTTGTATGAACTAGTTCTCGTACTTATATTTATGTAAATACGCGAGTATATATATTCTAGTACGCATAGGTTATAGTTGTTGTTTTGCGTCGTCATTTGTGCAACCCTTTTACGTGCATGTAATACTCTATGCATTTGTATTTGTTTATAATGTCGTTGCCGTTACTTTCAAGTTTATACTTGTATCTTGCTAACCATATTGTAATTTCATATTATGTGCACTATAGGGCCCCCTTAGAATAAAGTTCCAACTTTATAATATACTTCCAACATTTACCATCTTAGCCATCATTTTACGAAATTGTATATAATATATACTTGCTCCTTAATAATCCCCATATAATATATCCTTCCTCATTTAACATAACGTCACATTATATCACCCAAACTTTATTATATATTATGCCCAACTTTAAAATTTCCTAAACAGCCCTTATATATATATTCGGTAATACTAGTCTCTTTCCCACACCTTTTGTTTATTTATAAAATCAACCCATATATACTAACTACTACGTTTCTAGTCCTATTAGTTTATAAACTAAGGTTTTCAAACACTATTACATACATATAATATGTATATAATTTTAGAATGGCTCTAATATTCTTTTCTGGAAATTCTCGTGTCATCCCATATGTTTTGTTTATTTACACAACCACCCCACATTCCATACTTGTTTATTATTAACCCCCTTAATTTATAACCCAAAGTACCTCAATATTATAATATACGTACATAGGTATATATTTACGGATAACCCCCCAGATTACTCAAATTTAATTGTTCGCCCACTTCTTCCCCACAATTACTCTATAATCCCCTTTATTTTATAAATTTCCATTTAATGACTTAGAATTTTATGGTATGCACCTTAATTATTTAAATCCTCATTTTAACCCAAAACTTACCGAAGGTACAGGCTGACCCCTAAGGTTTATAAATTCTGTTTTATACCCAAATGTTTTATAATTGTTACACCTAAATGCCTAAACATATATTATAATCCTCAATTAATTTAAATCAGTAACTAAATCCAATACCTTTCCAGAGCATAATTTCCGTTTTAGGCCCCAAAATTCTCGGTAATTGCATTTGCTACCCATAAACTTCATAATTATTACAATTAATACTTATACCATATATTATAACCCTTAATTAATTCCTCAAACTCACCCCAAAAATTCTCTAAAATTCCCAACAACACCAAAGGTTCCAATATTCACATTTTGATAATTATAATTTCGGTAATTACATATATTCCCCTCATCTTTTTATAGTTATTGTTTTTGACTTAATATTTCTTCAAGTTCCCAATATAACTATTCTTATCATTTTAATTTGGTCAAACCTCACTTGTGGTCAATGTTGACCACCTAAGTTATCCCTTTGACCAGATTTGATTCTATTTACAAAAATACCCCAATTGATTCTCTATTTTTACTATTAACCCTTAATTTTATGAAATTTATAATCTTTCTAAAATTAATTCCTCTCGACCGTAATTACACTTAGTGTCCTATATAAATCTTTTATTATGTTTTGACCCCAAATGTAATTTATTTATTCACCTAGACATTTATAAGGTTTTAAATTTACAGAAGCCATATTATAAGCTTATAAATATACCAATGTTTTTCTAGTGTATGCCCAAGTAGTCATATTTGCTAAAATCATAATCTTTGCACCATAAAATCATACAACCTTTTTAAATCGACTTAAAACTTATTAATAACTATTTAAAGCTCAAAATGTACAAAAATAACATAGCCTAATTCCATGGCCTTAAAAATAGCCTAATAATAATTTTTAAGTGACATTAAAATGTCCTCAAAATTATGTTATGGTTACGGTTTTGCAACAGTTTATATATTTAACTTCTCTAAGTCATTTTCTTTCATTATTCACTCATAAAATTACCTTAATTAAACCATTAGCACTTAGCCTCCCTAATCAATTGTTTAACCATTAATTCCCTATACATTTTTTTGGGATTTAAATAGCACACATACAATCACCCACCCTCTCGGTTTTGTACAAATTACAATTAATTTCCTTGAGCCATTTTTCTTCCATTAGCCACTTATATAATAGGTGTTAATAAGTCATTAACAATTAATCTCACTAATCAAATTTTCAGCCCTTAATCTTCTCCACATATTTAGCACTTAGCACCTCCAAACTCACATGTGCTCTCGGTTTCTTGTGGATTTAATGTTAATGCTACTGAATTATTCCCTTTCATTATTAGTTTAAAATTGTCTTTATCAAGTCATTAGTACTTAAGTTTATATACTAAACATATACCCTCCACTTACTACACAAGTCTACGGTTTATTCTAGCACTTGTACTCGCATAACCATTTCCGGTTCCTGCACAGTTTTTTTCTTAAGCTAAATAACATGATGATAGGTAAAGGATAATGAGCATTATTTCCTTAATATAATGGTGACTACTCTTCCACCAGATCTTGCAACCCCAACTCCTCTACTGTACATATAAACATGCCTTACGCTAAGTATTCTTTTGTTCATAAAACTCCTTAAACTACCAACCTTATGCCTAGAAGTTAGGTGGGTAATTTACCTCCTTAAAGCTTGATGTTCCCCCTTGAGTTTCACCCTCAAATTTACGGTACATTTAGAGGTGTTTAGCAGCCATCTTCAGTCATCTAAATAAGGAGAAACAACTTTGTTTCATGTAGAAAATGAGAAAGGAGAAGGAGCCCAAAAACAGAGAAGGGGTATGGGATTTTACCTTGCTCTAGTGTTGCTGTTCTTGTTGGATAATACCAAAAATGAAAGGTGATCAGATGGTGGTCTTTGCGGTATTATGGAGCGGAGAGTGAGCTGCTTGTAGTTGCAAAAATGAAGGCAAGGTCTGGTAAGAAAGGAGATAGAAGTCGTTGGGAAAAGAAAGAGGAAGAGGTTACCTTTAGCTTGCTTTTCCAGTCGCATATGGGAGAGGAGAAAAGCCCACTGCTACCGGTTGCAGGAGGAGGAGAAGGAATTGATATTGGGGTATGGTAGCTGTCGTAAGAAGCAGAAAGGCTGGAGCTCTACCAGCTGGTTGCCGATGGATTTCCTGCTGCTATCTCGGTAATAAAACAAGGATAAGGAAGGAGTTTACACTTGCTTATCAGCTTGTCCTTGCTGTTGTCGTGGAACAAGGAAGGAGAAGGAAGACGTGTGAAATGTGGAGGGACAAGAGGAGGAGAATACCAGCGTAAACTGAAGAAGGAACCATGAGGAGAAGAAACTTGTTTACCTTCTTTCTCTGTACTACTGTTCTGGGTGTTTATCAACTGATAATACAAAGGGTGTAACACCCCTACCACTAATACCGTCATTACTGTACAAATACTTACCTTCGCAGCGGATATTACATGCACAACGGCGGGTGTACAATGCCGTTAGTCACCCATGTGACTAACAAAGCGAGTTACAATCCTACATACTATCGGTCTAATGAATATGAACATACCGAGTACTCTACACAATACATTACATCCCATTGCATACTCAACCATAATTCAAATACAACTCCAATACAATACTATACCGAGTCTACTACAATCCTTACATTACCGATACAGTTTGGACTTCCAAGTTCGCAATACATTACAAATACAATCCCTATTGCTCAACTTCCCATGCTTACATAGCAACCCCGTCCTACTCTCTCGAACGGTGTTCAGCTTCAAGTACCTGGAAAAATAAAAATGGGGCCCCAAGGGGCTCAGCAAAATTGCTGCATATGAAATTCGCATATACCGCGTGCTAACCGCGGTACGCCAACTACTTTGGGTCGGATATACATGGAGTTCGTTTTACATGCATACATGCTAGAGGTGATCATCGGGCGGGCGGGCCGGGTTCGGGCCGGGCCAGAGGAAAATTTTAGGCCCGTCGGGCCTATTTTCACAAAACCAGCCCGAATTTTTTCATGCTCGGGCCGGGCCGGGCTAGGCCCGGTTTTTTTCCAGACTTTGCCGAAGCCCGGCCCGCCCGACCCGGTTTTTTTTAATTTTTTAATATAAATTAATAAAAAAATTAAAATTAATATATTTAATATAGATTTATATATTATATATATAACTTATTTAAAATTAATATATTATATATATAACTTATTTAAAATTTATATTATATATAATTTTTGTATATATTATATAAAAATTAAAATGTATATATTACATTTAAAAATATAATAATAAATAATATAAAATCCGGCCGGGCCGGGCTGCCCATGGGCTCAAAAAATGTGCTGCGGCCCGGCCCGGTTTTTCATTCGGGCCTAATTTTATGTCCAGGCCCGCCCGGAAGCCCTATCGGGTTCGGGCTCGTCGGGCTTTTTTACGGGCCGGGTCGGACCGGTGCTGCCGGGCCGGCCGGACACATTATGATCAGCTCTAATACATACATACTAATACTACGACAATACAATCAACAATACTTACAAACATATACAAGGTTCGTACCTACCAAGGAAGACAATTTGTCAGTCAACCGTTCATTTAGTTATTCGTTCACCCGGCTTCATCGGATGCTCTCTTCTCCTTGCTCGGGTTCACAAAGCTTACACCAAGCTTAATTTTACTTACTCGTTGTTTTACTCCCACTGCACTCAAACCTTAATCATTATTTACTCGTGCTTTACTCAGTACTCACTACTACCAATACTTACTCTTACTCAGTACTCATCACTTGCTCTCACATACTCAGTACCCATACTCTTCTCCTTACTCGTACTTACTCATTGCTCGGTACTCATTACATACTCATACTTACTCCTTACTCAATACTCATTGCTTTACTCATACATACGCAATACTCAATACTCATTACTTTGGCCTCCGGGCGGAGTCATACACAAGACTCGTCATCGGGCCTACATTTACAAAGGGGCTATACACTTATCTCCTCAATTACTCAATGTCCATTTTACCGGACTACTCAAATTCCCAACACTCCTCTCTCGGAGTATCTTACAATCTCATGGATTAGCCTAGAAGTATCTCTCTCGATAATCTCTACTAGCCTTGGGAATTACCAAAGTCTAGTATTCTCAGATTTAAGGGTTTCCCCAACATATCGAATACTCTCATGTTCGGGACATTACTTACATTAGTCGGATCCTCTCATTGTGGGTCGACTAATTTCTAAGGGGTGTGGAGATCCCTCATCATTCTTTCACTACTCCCGTGGTTCGTGTCCTGCACCATCCTCAATACCTCTAATGGAGGTTACTTATATGCTTCCACTACTTATTGTTTGTGGGTTATTCATTTCGGTTCTCTTACCGTTATCGGGAGGTTACTACTCCCGTACACTCTCTCACATTCTAGTGAGTTCATTGGTTTACGTTATCGTTTCTTGGTTCGTTAGTTTGGTACGTTTCCACGTTTTCGTTAGTTTGCGTCACGACCCTTACTACAGGTCACTAACATCAAGACTCATATGAGTCGATCTACACACTAAGTTAAGCCACACAATCATTCAAGAAGGGTTAGCTCATACAACATACAACAAGACATACAATGAAAGGCAATAAACTGGAAGAGGCTGAAGCAGACCCGCTGGTCTATGATGCTCCGCCTTGACCTGCTGACAGGTCCGACATCTGGATACAAAATCCAATATATCTCTCTTCATATTGTTCCACCAAAAGGTCTCTCGAAGGTCTCTGTACATCTTCACACCTCTTGGGTGTACCGAGTACGGAGCTCCATGAGCCTCCTGCGTGATCTCTCGCCTCAAGGCATCATCTGCAGGCACACAGACACGGTCTGAATCTCAGACAGCCGTCCTTTGAAACCCTAAACTCAGACTCCTGACCGGTAGATAACCCCTCTATGATCTTACTCAACTCGGCGTCGAGCTCCTGACTGGCCTTGATCCGGTCGATCTAGGTAGGCTGAATTTGCAACGCTGCCAACATCCCTGACCTCTATGGACGGACGACCCAGACACCCATACACTGCAACTCGAGGGCAGACCTCTGCACACCGGACAAAGCACAAACAGCTCCAGACAGACCCCTCCTACTGAGCGCATCAGCAACAACATTCGCTCTACCAGGATGGTAGAGGATCTCTAAATCGTAGTCATGTAGCAGCTCTAGCCACCTCCTCTGCCTCAAGTTCAACTCTTTCTGAGTGAACAAGTACTTGAGGCTCTTATGGTCCGTAAACACCTTGCACGAAGCTCCATAAAGGTAGTGCCTCCAAATCTTCAGAGCAAACACCACAGCAGCTAACTCCAGATCATGGGTCGGGTAGTTCTTCTCATATGGCTTCAACTGACGAGAGCCATAAGCAACAACCACCTTCCCATGCTGCATCAGAACACAGCCAAGCCCCCTATGGGATGCATCACAGAAAACCTCCAATCCGTCAGTACCCTCTGGAAGGGTTAGAATCGGCGCAGATGTCAACTCTTCTTCAGCTCCTGAAAACACTGCTCACAGGCCTCGCTCCACTCAAACTTCACATCCTTCTATAGTAGACGAGTCAAAGGGATCACTAGCTTGGAGAAGCCCTCCACAAACTTACGATGGTAGCCTGCTAGTCCAAGGAAGCTACGGATCTCACCAACATTAGTGGGCCTGGCCCACTCAGTAATCGCTTTAATCTTCTCCGGGTCCACGGAGATACCATCCTTGGAGACTACGTGTCCCAAGAACACCACCTGATCCAACCAGAACTCCACTTCTTCAGCTTCGCATACAACTCCTTCTCCCTCAGAGTCTAGAGAACGGTCCTCACATGCTCCTCGTGCTCCTCAGCACTCTTGGAATAGACCAAAATATCATCAATGAACACTACAACGAACTGGTCCAAAAATGGCTTGAACACCCGGTTCATCATATCCATAAACACAGAAGGCGCATTCATCAGACCGAATGGCATCACTAGGAACTCGTAATGTCCATAACGAGTCCTGAAAGCGGACTTAGGCACATCATCTGCCTTAATCCTCAGCTGATGATAACCCGACCTCAGATCGATCTTCGAAAACACCTTAGCTCAAGCTAACTGGTTGAACAAGTCATCTATGCGTGGGATAGGATACCTATTCTTGATGGTAACCTTATTGAGCTCCCTGTAGTCAATGCATAAACGCATGCTACTATCCTTCTTCTTAACAAACAGAACGGGCGCACCCCAAGGCGACACACTAGGGCGTATAAAGCCCTTATCCAATAGATCCTGCAACTGGACCTTCAACTCCTTAAGCTCAGTAGGCGCCATCCGGTATGGGGCCTTAAAAATCGGCTGAGTCTCAGGTGCGAGCTCGATCGAGAACTCCCCCTCTCTGACAGGGGGAAGCCCAGGCACATCGTCCTGAAACACGTCGGGGAAGTCTCTGACCACTAGGATGTCCTCTAACTTCGCATCCTTGCGAACCTCAGGGATGTAGCACAGAAATCCCTGGCATCCTTTCCTCAAATGGCGAAACGCCTGCATAGCGGAGATGACTGGTGGCGAGCACGGGATTCCATTCCCTGCTACAACTAGGCAGGGCTGACCCGGCTCCTCAAAAGTAACCCTCGATGCAGCACAATCATTGTGGGCAGCAAGCCAATCCATAGCCAGAATCACATCAAAATTTGTCATCTCCATAGGGATGAGGTTAGCACACAGAGTCCTATCTCTGACTAACACAGGACTATCTTTACAAACAGAATTCAAAAGCACAGAAGAGTCCCTAACTAATGGACTATGCACACACAGCTCAACACCCAAGGGCACAACAGGCAAACCGAGCTCACCACCAACTCAGCAGAAATAAAAGAGTGGGTGGCTCCAGAGTCAAACAGACAAAAAACAGAGCGAGATGACAGCTGGAGTATACCTGTGACAACTCTGTCAGTGGATCGGTCCCTCTCTCCAGCCATCACATAGACTCTGGCCTGGCCCTAGGGCTTCTTCTGCTCAGCCCGGTCTCGATCTCTGGACTCATGAAATACCCCAAACCTTGATATGTGGTTTAAATATCAAATTATGGTATGTAAAGGCTAAAAAGTGCCTTAGTAACATCAGTGAACAATTTAAACCATAATAAATGCAATAAAGCATTAAGACACAGTTTGAGCAAAAACATGCTCTAAGCTATGAGTGAACTTGGTTAGGACCCAAAGAGCCTACCAAGACTTGATAACATTTAATTAGGATTTAATAAGGCTAAATAAGTCCTTAGGAAACTTTGGTGGACAGTTAAACCAAATAAAACACAAGAAAATACCTTAAAGTCAATAAGAGCAAAAATGTGCTCTAAGCTTGGGATAAATGTGTATAAGACCTAATGGTCATACTTATATCTTATAAATATGTTAATGAACATATTAAATCAATTACCAAAGCAAACCAAGCTTGAAAACAAGTTAAAACACAAAAAGTGCTTTAAGGAGTCTTAAAGCACGTTTTTGAAAAATTGTCTTGTAAATGAGTTTTGAATGGCTAAATGTCCATCATTACTCTTTAATTAACATGTGTACTATATAGTATCACATTTGGGTGGCTATATTAATGGGAAATCAAAATTTTCACTTCTATGTGCCTTAGTTTGTGAATAGTGATTTTTATAAGCTAGTTTGTAACATATGATGTTATAAGTAATTAAATGAGTCAATAAAGACTATATTACCCTTCTAACTAAATGGTGGCCGGTTTTTGTAGTAGTGAGTCACCAAGTTGTAAAAGAAATCAAATAAGTAAAGTAAAACTTAAAGTAAAGTACTATTTTGCTTTATAACATAAATATCTTCAAAAAGCAAAGGTTATCTTCATTCTCTCATTCCTTCCTTCATTTCCCACGGTGGTCTTCTTCTTCCTCCTCTCTCCATCGGTTTCCAACAGCCCACACTCATTCTTCATCTTCTTTCACTTGTAACTTGTGATTCCCTTGGCCAAATCAAATTCCAAGACCATATTTGTCTTAGTTAGGTCAAGCTCTACACTTCCCTCTTTTTAAATCTTCAAGAACTCAATTTTGGTGCCATGGAGAATCACCATTGATGGAGCTTGAGCTTGTATTTCTACACATTATTACTCTCCTTTGCTTCTAGGTAAGGAAACTCAAAGAAAAATCAAGTTTCCTTCATGTTTTGTGTTGTCCGAAAATTCACCTCACCATGGTGTATTTATCTTGCTTGTTTTAGCTTCATTTGAATCTTCCAAGGCTAGGAGGAGTCCTCTCTTGATACTTGTTCAAGTTCTCTTCAATTCCAAGGTAAAACAATTACCTTAATGTGTTAAAACAATATGTGTAACTAGGGTTTACAATGAGATGAAGCATAATGCTTGAATACTCATTCTATTGTTTGTATAATGTTTAATAGTTGAAAAGGAACCAAATGCCTTACCGGTTTTACAAGGAAACAAGAAAGAAATTTGTGAGGAAAAAGAGGTAAACAAGCTATCTCAATGTAGTTTAAGTGCCTTAGGAAAATGAGCTTAATTTGCTTAATAAAATACCTAAGGAGCCAATGGCAAATGAGCTAGTAAAATGCTCTCAAGGAGACTAGTAAAAGAACATATGTATTGGTGTATGTATTTGCAGGTCAAAGGCATACTTATGTGGGAAATTCAGTGTTTATGGTTTATGTTATTTAAGGGCCTAAGAGCCATGTTATTTAAGGGCCTAAGTGCCAAGCAATTTAAGTTATGCAATATTGTGATGTAGTGCTTAATGTGTGAAGTTTGTGTATAAAAATGTGTTTGATGGATTTTAGGTGTTTTGAATGAAATAAGGTAAAAACCTAAGTGGTTGGATGTGTGATATACAAGAGAAGCTATGGCCAAATTTGGGAAAAATGTGTGAGAAGTTCTAAGTGTTTTAAATGGTCTTGGTGATCTAGGAAGTGTTAAAGGTGAATAAATGTTTACTTGAGAAGAAAACATGTGTTAAGGTGATTTAGAGTGATGCAAGGATTTAGGTGTTATCTTGGAAGTTCTAGGAATTCAATGTGTGTTTTGAGAGTGTATTGAAAAGCCTTGAAGAAGTTTGTTTAAGGTTTGGGTGATGTTGATGAATGAGGAGAATGATGTTTAAGTAAGGTTTTGAGAAAAGAATTCAAGGAGTTGTAAAAAGGAGATTTAGTTAGTAAGAAAAGGAGTTGAGAGATGATGTTAAGGTGTAGAGGAAACACCTTGGTATAGTGGTCAATATTGGTGAAATACCATTTGGAAAAATTAAGGAGGAAGTGTAAGCTTGGGAAAGAATTGTAAGAATGACATAAGGAGTTTTGATATGTAAGAAAGGATGTTTGAATGATGATGTGTTGTGTGGAAGAAATGTCTTGGTATAATGGTTAGAATTGGCATAATCATCACTAAGGGACTTAAGGAGTATATAAACTATAAGTTTTGGAGGCTTTGGGGAAAGTTATCTAAGTGTTTAAAGGCTTGAGAATTGAGAATTTTGCCTTGTCCGAACTTCCGTCCGGACATGGAAGTTCGGACAGGCTCTGTTGGACAAGGAAAATTCCACTCTCGAACTGTGTCCGAACTTGGGAAGTCCGGACACAAGTTCGGACGTCACTATTTCAATCTAGGAATTTCTCTCGAACTGTGTCCGAACTTGGGAAGTCCGGACACAAGTTCGGACGTGTGTATAATGTTCAGTATTAGGTCGCGGCTTGCGTCCGAACTTGGAAGTTCGGACACAAGTTCGGACAGGCCACTGTATGGACCAAAATTGTTGTTTTAAGGTATAGAAATGATGTGCAATGATGGGGATTGATAGATAATGATGTTATAAGGTTGTTAAGGACATGAGGGGTGAGTTTTAATGGTAAATAAGTGGGTGAAAGGTTGTAATAAAAGGTGAAAGTAAAACAAGTTAAGATGTAAAGTTATTTAACTAAGTTAACGGGAAAAGTTATAAGCGTTAGACTTTAAACAAACATGTTACCCCAATGTTAATAAAAACACATGTGATGTTAACAGTTGTTCGAGAATTGCTCGAGGAACATAAGTGGACGTGGTAAAGTGGACTCCGGTGACAGGTATGGTTTTCTTGCAACCTGTGTCCTACCGGATTACACCGGCTTGTATGCCAATGTGTTTTCTGTATGTTTGCCACGTTGTAAGATTAAACATGTAATGAGTTTACAGTAATTCATTTATGTGGCGTGTACAACTCCGATACCATTTAACCTCGAAAGTGTTAACCTTAGTTAACTGAGTCTAGGATCACATGAGAGTTCGGTATTCGGAGTAAACGACCCGTACCATGGGACGTACTAACCACGGCTATGCGTGTGTTAATTGTGTGATATGTGTATGTGAATGTAGGGATCTCCCTTGTGTGTTTAACCCAGTTGTAATACTGTATGTGTGTAGGTGCGATAGACTCCATAGTGGGGTTCTAAGTATTATCTAAAGTAAGTATGTACTAACAGTAGTGAGGAATCCGGTTTGGCCGGTCGCGCGTTGTTTGGGAGAGGGTATCCTTCCTAGCCTTACCCTTCTCTTTGTTATGGTTGTTTCCCTCACGGGTTATGATCTCCCATTAGCTTACTCCAAAGCTTAGCTATTCTGACTTATGATCGGTTTAGGGGGAACATGTGTTTGTGTGGTGTGTTCGGGCCTCCAAACCCGAACCGCCTTAACTTAAGTTACTCGTCCAACTATTAGGACGGTAATGAGTGTTGTTGTTATTGTATAACGAGCTTATCATGAGACTGGCAACATTCTCTAGGCTCACCAGTGTGTAAACAATGTTTGGGTCGGTTCCTAAGCGAACCATTCCCGTTGTGTTATGTGTTTTGTTGTGATGCAATATCCATTGCGGTATTATGTTGTGTACGTGGAAACGTGCAAAGTGTTGTTAGGTGTTGTATGTAGTGTATGTTATATGTTGTATAATGTAGATTGTGTGGATCATGGATATGATTCCCAGTTTGTGATAGGAGGCGTTTAAGGATAACCCGATTTAAGGGTATGTGTCGTCTATTAAGGAAGTAGCTCCATTGGAGGAGAAACACTCTAGGGATGATGAATACCATGGGTGACTTATTAAGTAGGATGTATTATCCGATTGTTGAGCCCATTGAGGCGAAATGTTAAGTGTGTGTGTTTATTGTTACATGCATGATTTAAATATAATCAACTGCATGTTAAGACGACAATTAGTTGTGCGTGGCCCGGTAGCATGTGGGCTGCGGGATTACCATACCAGCAAAGGTGCTGAGCCCCTTGGGGGCCACCCTTTCTCTTCTTTTCCTATTTCAGGTACGAAGTGCTGGAAGCCGTTCGAGAGTAGGACGGGTAGTAGTCGTACATGGGTAATCATTTAAGTATATTTATACAGTAGGTGTAGTAAGACCGATATTGTTGTCGGCACCAGTTTATAATACTCGGTATAGTTGATAAGGTGTATGTGTTGTTGTTGTTGTGTTGTTAATGTAAAGGAATAACAATGTATAGTCGCTCGGGAATTTAGCCCATCAGACCGGTACAATGTATATGGATTAGCCTTGTTAGCCACGTGGGTGGCTAACGGTGTGTAACACCAACGAGTTAAGTAATGTGAAGAGGTTTGTATTTCCGCTGCAGTTTATTATAAGTATGTAAATGTTGGAGGGGGTGTTACAACTCAGATACGGATCCTCCAGCTCTACCTCCAGAGCTACCTCTGCTCCTCTCGGCCTGAGGGCAGTCAGTCAGCAATCCTGTGCTCCAAGGATCCACACTTGAAGAAGGCTCCAGACTTCTTGTAGCAGTCCTTGCCTCGGTGAAACTTGCCACAGACCTGGCACTTCGGAGCGGAAGATGACGAAGAAGAACCACCTCTATCTCTCGAGCTCTAACGGTCCCTAGATCGGTCTCCAGTAGACTGCTTCTTCTGAGAAGCAGACTGATCTCTTATGTCGCTCTCGTCGGACCTCTACTTCCTCTTCTGGTCCTTCCCGCTAGACTGGCGGCCCCTCAAATCAGCCTCTACCAACAGGGCGACATCAGCAACGTCCCTAAAGGTCTTGTGACGCAGCGGTATTACAGCAGAGTGAATATCCGGCCTCAGACCGTTCTCGAACTTCTTGGCCTTCCAATGCTCGTCGGGCTCAGGTGCGAACTTCGACAGGCTAATGAACTTGCGCACATACTCCTCTACGCTCATGTCCCGGCCCTGGCGAAGTCGATTATACTCCAGAATGCGCTGGTCCTTATAGACGTCGGGGTAGAACTGCTTGTTGAACTCCCCGGTGAACTAGTCCAAGTCCAAGGCTGTGGGAACCTCCCCATCACGGACCTCTACCACTCCTTGGCTTCGGCCTTGAACAGGAAGGTGGCAAAGTCCACCTTCTGCTCCTTCTCTGAGCCCATAACTCGCAGCAAGTCCTCCACCTCAGTCAACCAATGACTGGCCACCTGGGGGTCTCCAGTCCCATCGAAAGATGGAGGCTTCAGCTTCATAAACTCCTGAAGCGCCTTCACATTCCGGCCTCCAGCCTCAGCAGCCCTAGCTCCGGCTGCGCCATCAACGGCTCCTCCAACTAGTCCTCCTTCAGGGGCTCCTCTAGCTGCAACTGTCTGCAGCAGCTGGGTCATGAACTGCTGGACCGCCTCAGCGACATCACCCTGAGGAGTGACTGGAGCTCTTCTTGGAGGCATTCTGAAAATCCACAGAGCAAGCAATTCAGACTTGAACTTCGATGCATAGATACTGTCTGACTGACTGACTGACTAACACTAAATCCCATTAGATTAGAACCCAGAGCTCTGATACCACTAAATGTAACACCCTAAACACTGGCCCAGGAGTTAGGGGTATTACACGCCGCATATTATTACTTAATAATGCAAGGCTCTAACTAACGCATGCAAATAAACAAAGTAAAGGCTCAAAACAGAATACTTATATAAATAAGTATATATAAAGTGTTGAAGATTCCAAATGCGAATACAAAATCCTTAAAAGTAATCAGAAGCGGAAGCTAACATCAAAAAGCCCAAAGGCTACAACTATCAAACACAGAAGTCTCAAAAGGACTAAACAAATCAAAAGCTAACTCCAAAGCTGAGCAAAGAGATCCTTGATAAGTGCAAAACATATAGACTTATTAAGGTTTAATCACCTTATAATTTGCAGCATTTTTAGTAATGTTTCTCACTTATCTTGGGTTTTCCTATAATTATGATGTTATATTAACTGATGTATTATATGTGTTAAAATGTAGGAAAAGTGCCAAATAATTACATATTATAGGGGATTACAAAGAGGCACGCGAGATGCACGCAAGAAGGGCGTGTCCCCCCCGCGTCCGCATGAGTTTAAGCGGACAAGATAGAGAGGAGAGGACCGCACATGTGTTGCATGTGTCCGCATGGAATAACGCGGACAACAAGGCGGACAAGATACAGAGGAGAGGACCGCGTGAGAGACCGCATGAGTTTAGGCGGACAAGAGACAAGGAACCGCCCCTGCTTCCGCATAACTGAAGGCGGACATCTACGCGGACGCGTGTAAATGTCCAGATCTGGAAATTAACGCGACGGATTTCTTCTTCACCGACTGTCTTCTCCAACTTGCTTCTTCCTTTCGGCGCGCCTGCAACATATCCATCTACTCCATTTAACATATCAGGCGCTGCCTTAAATCACTTACGCGGTGTTCCTCTTCTTCCTTTTCCTTCCTCTATAAAAAACCACGCTCCATTCATCTCTCCAGTGTCCTTTCGGAGGTTCCTTTCGGAGTTCCAATTCACCCAATCGATCCATCTTCGATCCACTACACCTTCATTCACTCGTTCATTCCATTTCTATTCTCCTGTCTTCTCCATTTGTTTTCTTTTCATTTCATTAGTCTCACCTCTAATCTCACGTATTTAAATAGTGGATCACTATTTAATATGTTAGGCTAGTTTACGTATACTCTGGGAATAATTATTATGTATTTGTATTAATTATGCAATATGTTTTACTGGTTTTAATTTTAATGCAGTTTGTTACGCTTAAAGGTTATCTCGCATCTTTTTAATAAACCTCATGAATTTATTAAAATGCCTTACGAAATCTATTTCTAATCTGATCGGTGAAAAAATAGATAGGTTAATTAAGCCGTAAAACTGTAGGAAACTTGTTTTCATCGGATCAGAGTACTCAGTTGCAAGAATATAATTCCTTTTACAATGCCGTTTACTAGCACTTTGCTTGAGTTTCGGGGTATGATCTAAGGTACTTCAATGTTTCTTTTGTTTAGGTGACTTGAGAACTTTTACCATGGCCAACTTCTCTCAAGAATGGGCATTGAGGAGAGAAAACAAAAGGAAGAATAGATTTATGCATTTGTTTCACTTTTGCATAAGGGATGAGAAAATGTAGGCATCACGCCTTTGTATTAAGAACACTCAACTCTCTTTTGTTGGTTACCAATGGTGTCTCGCAAGTCCCTTATTATTATTATTTCTTTTTTTTAACAGAGAAGCACCCCTTAGCAATCCCTAAGAGAGAAGACAGAAAGAAACCTGAGCAATAAAATCCAACCATTTGCAGATTATTTGGTCACACCGCATAAGAAAAATGCTCCTCAAAAGTAATCAAATGAAAATTTTTTAAAATTTGTACCATTTATCCCACAATTCATAATAGTATTTGTTTTTAAAGAGCATTCCCTACTTACTTGGGTACGTGGTTTGCTTGAGGACAAGCAAAAAGATAAGTGTGGGGGTTGTGATAAGTGTCCAAATGAGCATGTTTTATAGGTGTATTTCATATATAATATTAGCACTTTTCTTGCTCATTTCTCCACTTCGGTTAGTTTCCTCTAGTTTATGTTTTATTATTATCTCACAAATTTATTGGTTAAACATAAGGAAAACCAAGCTGGGAGCAAAGTAGACAAGGAGACGAACGCATAGGGGCAGACGGCTCGAAAAAACGGAGTCCAAATGAAGAATCTAGAGCCGGTCAAAGTTTGTGTCCGCATGGTGTCCGCATGAGCGTCCGCCCAAAACAACGAGGACACAAGCGAGGACAGCCATGCGGACACAAACTTTGACCGGCTCTAGATTCTTCGTTTGGACTCCGTTTTTCGAGCCGTCTGCGCCTATGCGTTCGTCTCCTGTCTACTTGCTCCCAGCTTGGTTTCCTTATGTTTAACCAATAAATTTGTGAGATAATAAAAAAACATAAACTAGAGGAAAACTAACCGAAGTGGAGAAATGAGCAAGAAAAGTGCTAATATATATAGAAATAAACCTATAAAACATGCTCATTTGGACACTTATCAATCCTCGCTGATCAATCTGCAATGTTAGATAAAGTAGGGGAATGAGCAAAAACACTATGCCCAGTAGATGACCAACTTCATCAACCAGCATGCTCAAAACATTTATAGAATGTAATCAAATCAGAGTAGGCAGAAGGAAACCATGTCACAAATCAGAAGCAGAAGTCCAACCGTGAAAGGGGCTAAACAGAATTAGCACAGACGAATTCAGAAAAACAGAGGGGGACACTAGTTGATCACAACATACAGACCAGAACGAGTAACCAACTCGTGAACAGAACGAGGAAACCTCACTCATAACAAGAACAGGGGGAACACCTGTGAACAAAACGGGAACATCACCGTGAAGCAGAAGGATATCCTACATAGCGCGCTACGAGACAGCTAAACCAGCCATCCCAAAGGTTCATATACGGAGATAACTAGGTCCAAAACAGAAGCTTAAATACAATTAAGCATATGTGCACCCATGGCACCAGAAAGAAAGCACATAGATAGCTTGGAAATCAGAAGGGAAATCTAACCCCGGAAACGGAAGTCAAATACGGAGCTCAATTGAGCAAGTTATGGTCAAAACAGTGCCATGTCCGAACTTGTGTCCGGACATCAACGTTCGGACGCAAGTCGAGACTCAATAGGCCAAAATCAGAAGAATGTCCGAACATCAAAGCTCGGACGGAAGTTCGGACGCTTTCAGAAATCAAACACGCGTAATGTCCGAAAATGTGTCCGAGTGTCAAAGTTCGGACACATGTCGAACCAAAATCAGAAGAAGTAGAAGGGTGTGTGTCCGAACTTCTGTCCGGACTTACAAGTTTGGACACCATTCGAGACTTGTAAGTCGGACTCGTCCTCCCACCCCGTCCGAACATCAAAGCTCGGACGGAAGTTCGGACACGGTTTAAACCTCATAAAAATGTAGGCGCAACAGAGCGTGTCCGAACTTCCAAGTTCGGACGGAAGTTTGGATGCGCCGAAAACCTCAGTTACAGAGGCGATTTTCACACGAACCGAAGCACCAAAACAATGTCAAAACATTATATGTTTGCAGAAAACAACCTTGGGGTTTGTAGGCGTTAAAACGACATTAAACAGACAGTTCACAACCACAACACACAAACCGAACACAATCAAAATTCAGAACCGGAACGAAACTCCCCAAGGTTGAACACACTAATTGAATCCATCAGCCACTACCTCGAATTAACGGACGAAACCATAATCTGGAAAGCAGAGTCCAAACCAATGTAGTCACCAAAACGCAAATCGGAAACACAATCCCAAACCTCTGAACAAAACGTAAATGCAGAACAACCCGCCATCAGAACATCGAACTCTCCAAATCAAAACTGCCAAGACAATGGATTCCCAATCCCCTTACCTGAATTCAACCACGGAACGCAGAGAAGGCCAACAGCAGAAGAGTCAACGAGGGAACGCGGACACAATCGGATCCTAATCAGATTGTAGAGGAAGAATTTAGACAAGGGGAAACTTCCCAAATTTTGAAATTGAAGAAGGATGAAGACCGCGCTGATTACCTTAACCTGAACCGAGTCTCGCACCGGGCAGATTCCACAACAGAACTCGATGAAGACTACAAACAGTAGAACTTGAGAGGTTGAACAAAACGAGATTGTGAGAGAGAGAAGAAGAGAGGAGAGCAGAGGAGCGGCTTGAGGGTTTCATAACTGAACGAGAAGTGAAGCGTGACTGAGATCGTGAATAGGAAGTGGGGAAAAGAAAATTAAGGAATGCTAATTCTCACCTTAAATAAAATAAGAAAGGGGAAATGACTCCTCCGTCCTCGTCTTTAATCAAAAGGACTCCCATGTCCTGAAGGATTAAACAATCCACACAATTAACTTGTGACGAAATAAAATGCAAATAAAATTCTGACCTCAACCTTGGGTTATAACAGATTCTGGGTCCGACCGACCCACCGACCGACCCAGCCTCTGGGTAGGTCAAAGGCAGAATGCTTATTTTGACTTGGTTTCAACTCCAATCTTCTCCCAATTTCTTCCCTAACCTTCCACATGCTTCCTAACATGTTTAACCACCTTAAAACACTCTTAATCATGCTCTAAACCTCCTCAAATCATTACTCAAATTCTTTACCCAAATCCTTACTCAATTTCTACAAACTTCAACACTCATTTTTGCACTTATGCACTCTAGTGCATTCCTAAACTTCTCTTGGCAGCCTACCTCTGGTTCTCACCCATTTTGGCCACTCCAAATCCTTTATAACCATTTGTAATAACTATACTCAAGTTCTTCATTCATTTTCCAAGGTTATGCACACCAACTTTCTTTCTAAAATTCAAGGCACTAATACACTGTTTTGCTACAGATTTTTACACTTCTCATCCTAGTTCTTCCAATGCATTTTCAACACCCTTGCTACAGATTTTTACACACCTCATCCTCATCCTCCAACTACCATTCCATGGTTACCAAGCATCTCTACTCAACCCAATACACACCTTGGTTCTCCCATTCACCAAGTCATTCAAAATGCTTAATTCCTACTAAGATTTTGCCATAGTTTGTCTATAAACCTAGCATACCCAAATCAATTCATTCTCACAAATCATTCCAAACTAGCCCACACCCATACAAGGGTCCTACCAGCACACAATTAATTCACCAACCTCATCCAAATCTCATAAAGCACAATATACTACAATACATAATTATACACTACTTGGCTCCAAGGCCTTCAATCCAAACACCAATTCCACAATACTCTCTTCTAGTTACTAACAAAAATACATTTCCATTCCAGTTTGGTTCATTCATTCATTACCCATCCCAATATACTAGTACATATAAAATATACATTAAGGTAGGTTTTTCTTACCTTAAATTTCTCACAAGTTCCTCTTTTGCTCCCTTCCTTCTCCTTTCTCTTTTCGGTCAAGTTGGGCAATGGAGTACTGAAATCCATCCCAACACCCAAATTACACCAAAAAGAATACAATTAAACTTCTAACCCTTAGAATTCACTATTTTAATGAAGGGCTTTAGAACACATAAGTTAGGGTTTACCTTTTTGGAATTTTAAGAGGGGTTTAACCCTTGGTTCAAGAAGGTGATCCCACCACCATTGGAAGGTTGGAATAATGCTCAAAAGAGAGAGAAAAATAGAGCTACATTAGAGGCTAAAATTTGCCACACTAAGAATGGAGAGTAAACATGAGTTTTTCATGGAAATTTTTACCTTAATGGAGAGAGGAGACTCCAAGCTTTGATTTGGTACCATTTTCTCTTCAAATGGGCAAAAACCATGAAGATGAATTCCTCATTTTGAGATTTTTAAAAGAGAGAATGATAGAGAATGATGAGGAGATGAAGAATATGTACTTATTTTGTGATTGGAGCTTTAATGAAGCTTGGGCATGAGGTAAAAGGAGGAGTTGCCATGGGAGCTGGTTGGAGAACTCCAAAATCACCCAAAATCAGAGAAGGGAGGAAGGAGACAGTGAGAGAAAAAGAAATGGGAGAGAGAAGAGGGGAAAAGTGAAAATGAGAGGTTAGAGAGTGTTATTCTACTTTTTGTACTTTTCTACTTTTTGGCTTCTTATTTAATTAGATAGCTTAGTGTGTGTGTGGAGTTGGATATATTATAAAAACCGGCCCCCACTGTTCACACATGCTGGAGCGTTTTTCGTCTTTTACAGAAAACGCTCGTTAATTTACCCGGTTTTAGCACTATTCACTAACCGGGCCCGTTTTCCGGAATTTTCTCGTTTCTTAAATTTATTGGTTATTAAGCTTACATTAATGCTTAATTATAGTTACTTATGAACTATAATTTTTACGGGTTCATTTGACCACTAAAAGTCACGTTTTCGGGTTTTCTCGAAAAACGTGCGCTAAAGCTTTATTAGCGTTTTAATTCATTATTTGGATCCGTTTTCTTCGAGAATCGTTCCCATATACTATTTTGGCTTTAATAAGCCTTATGAATCCATATAATACTCTAACCGAGATCTCGTACCTCCTATGGTTATATAACACTTGTTTTAGCGTTTTTGCTTTTTAAGCATTTTCTCATTTCTTTTGGATTTATTTTCCTTACCAAAATTACTTAGGCACTAATAGGCCCTTTAATACCATATTAGAATAATTTAATCACCATATTTAAGTTCGGGGGATATTTCAATCTACCCCCCCTTAAAGAACTTTGCCCTCAAAGTTGGTGAATCTAATATTGTTACTCACATACGTATTCTATGCTAAGGTTATGACCTCTACATATAACTTTGTCAAACTCCAAATGTCTGACTCAATGTATACTACACATCAAAACAGCATGTCACTGCATGCATAGCAATCAAAAATATCCGTTACAAACTCTCCATGGGGTCCGTCCGCAGATAAATGAGGTACCATCCTCTCCCATGTCGAGCGATCCTCCGGTACCGGTCACGTTTGAACACTTACGCTTTCTGGTTCATGGCCGTCATGACTAATGGCACTTACGCTTTTGGCCACGATCCTTTGGTTCAGATCAAATTCATTTGCACATATAGAGATCTTTAGGCACTTACTCATACTTACTTACTCATACTTACTTCGGGACTACGCTGCCCCAGTGCCCATGGAAAAATACAAACCACACACTGTCACCGCACCCAACCGGCCACTTAGGACCGCCGCACGAATGGTGTAGTGGTTTCAAAACTAATCAACACTTCCACTGACTCAAAACTAGCTTCACCTCCATGGTTTCAACCGGATACCCATGCCTAGTCATGGAAGATCCACTAGCGCCCGTGGGAGCGGTTTCAAAACCGATCCTCATTCTCAAGTGGAGGAAAACATTGGACCAAATTAGTTTTGGGAATTCATTTTGAAAACTTGCATACATCTCCCAAATCCTATTTATGATCATTATACCTATTACTAGTGTCATTAGTGTGACCACTTAAGGGGAGATTCCAGAGTCCTTCAACCCCAATGTGATCAGCATTGGTGTTGAATTATCCTTCCACCCCCAATTTGTGTTCGGTTTCCCTTGATCGCTAGCAAATCAAGTTCCACTTCCCACCTCAATACAAACAGATAGATAGTCAAACATTATTTCATTTTCTATCTTTTAATCTTTCTAGTCATGATCATCCACATACATTTTCCAATTTTTAGAGTTCACTTATTCACTTACTAATCGCCTTATCAATTATTACTACGTTTCTCTCCAACTGCTATACTTAAGAATTCAAAGATATAATATCCAATGACTTTTATCCTCCAATTTTTACTCGTTAAATGCCTTGATTTCGTACCGATTTATACTCATCAAATACATTTATACTCCTCAAGTCTCCCATACATACTCATTCCTCATACTATTACCAATCGGGTTCTCATTCACCTGGAGTTTCTCTACTCCATTCCTATTCTTATTTCCCAAATAACTACAATTTCACGATGAGTGAATATAAATGTTTATGTAACATAAGTATCAATCATCAAAAAAATACTTTGCGCTATGCACATTGTAGTTTACGCACTTGTCACGTAAAAACTTACACTTCGCGGTTTTTGCTCTACCCCCCTTAAAAGGGATTACGCCCACGTAATTTACCATGTGTCAATGTTGGACATTGGTCGAAGGCATTCAGCCGTCATGGAGTGGTTCAACTTCCATGCGGTCTATTACACAATGTTCCTTGATCAAAGGGTCTTAACCGTATTGCCGTTTAGTCCCTGCATCAAGAATTGTCATCGGAGTGTTCAACTCTTAACCGGGTTTGGTTCTAGCCTAAATGGCTTTAAGGCATTGATGATTAACCTTTTATTCACTAGGTGTTTCTCACTTAAAATTCTGGGCCCAGTAGCTTCTGCTGCACGACCCTAATAACCTGGGTTATTGCCCTTCTCGTTATCCTTAATGTGCTACACATCACCTTTCTATCCCTCTTATTGTGGGAATAAGGTTTATTCCTTCAAGTGTGTATTTCCTTTACCATACGCGAGTTCAATGAGCTACGAATTTTCTATCCAGCTCTTTGGAAATTTAAATACGCACTGTTGTGCATTGTAGTGATCATTCACTTGGTTCCTCCGACTTATTGTCGGTTGAGGTTGAGCCACTTCTTAGTTGTAGTGCTTCCTCTCTGTCAGTGGCTTCTGAATTATGCCTATTTATCTGCTTCTGTACAAGTGTTCTTTACTTGTATGACCTTGCATTTCTATGCGTCGGTCCTTGTGACTTTCTAAAGTCTCCTTTCACTTTTATTCCCATGGAATTCACATCTTGTGATTGTTGGTGTGTTTCACACTCTTCGTGCTTCTTTGGCCTTAGGCCACACGGTTGTTTCTAAGCTTTTGCTTAACTTGCTTATGCCATGTTTGTTGGTGAAAGGCAAAATTTACCACGATTTACATTTCCATATTCCTAGCTATCCCACTAGATCATTAACTGCACAAGTTCAATACAAAAACACTCAGTCCTACAGAGTGCAGAGGTGTAAACCCTTGGCAGTAACTCTCTTATGTGATCGCAATAGGAATGATCATTTCTGTCTACCATCTCGTATTTAACAATTCCATGACAATGTGTGGTTATTAACACAGACTGGTCGCTTGCTGCGTACCATGTTCGTGTTTGCTTATGACCTGGTTTCGATGGCATCCGCTATTTCATTAGCTTCCGCTCATGTGCTTCCATCATTTATATAATAGTTCGCCATTATTTGCCTGTTTACTGTATATACTATACTTGTGTTTCCGTGCTCCTTGAGCGTTATTGATTTCCACTTCACATTTCCACATGCGGTGTTTCTTCTTAGCCGATTACTCTTTGGTTGTCAACAATTGTTATTGAAGCTTATTTTACATCACTTGGCAATAATTGTATGCTCAAGCTTCACTACGTTAGTAGTTCTGAAGGGGATATATTTTCAGACATTTATCGATGGTATCCTCTTCTTAGGATCTGTATGTTCACCGCTCTTGCGGTACCACAATAACGAGGGGTATCTTTGCTCATTAGTTATGAACCTTTCATTAGTGTTGTCCTTGACCACTTTCCATATGGTTCACAATGGGTTTTGCAACCGTTGAATTATGTTTTGTAATAGTTTCATGGCATAGTAGCCATATTGCCTAGAGCTCTGCTCATTATAGGCTGTTCTCAAGTGATTACTTCTCGTAAGCCATCACTAGGTTTAGAGGTGATACTGGGCTCCATGATAAGATCGTCGCATCACGCTTCCGTTTGTTGGAGACCCTTTTGTATCTTGGTATGATCAATACGATTTATTAATTTGGGGTATCCCCTGTCAAGTGGGATCCCTTCAGTGTTCTAACCGGATGTTCGTTCCAATTATGGTGTTCTTATCATGACATTTCGTTCAACTGGGTTGCATTGATACCCTTTATGGATTGCTTCTGGGTATTACTGATTATACTGTAGCACCTGGCTGACATTTACGATGTCCAGTCTGTCATCCTACCTTGCGATTCTGGATCTGATTATCCGTTGAGGGTTATAATGTCTCCCGTCCTTAGGGTAGACCATGGGTACTTCTCTTATGTTTTTAACCGGTTGGTATTTCTTTAGTGGTGAATGGTATCCTCGGTACCTTAGATGATCGCTCTAGATATTTCATCTTGTCCATCGAACATCGGGTGTGTTCGTGTTAGGCGTTGCCTTACCGGGTTTAGACTAGGTATTCCTTCTAGTTATCGTGCTTTACTTCAATATCTTCGAGACATATCCAATGTCTTTATTCGGTTGTTAGTGCTTCTCGCACTTTTAACTCTTAATCACTCTCCTGGAGTGAGTCCTTGACTCCCTTAGCTTGTAAGCTTATCTAAGTTCTCCTTTGCTTGTTTGAGGTATCCAACTGTTCTGGTTTGAATTTACTTATGGTCCGTAGAACGGAGTTGACTACTTCCCGTGTTTCGTGCACTACATGTATACATACGTGGGGTACCTTGTTGGCATGTTACCACCTACCTGACTATCTTTCAGACCCGCAAGCTCCTTCGGAGTGCAGTCGTCCCACATCCCGTATTTGGGTACACTCGTAGTGCTTGTCACACGCCTAGGTGAAGTATTCTATTGTCGACTCCTCTTGTATCACTCTATGATACTTACCGTAATTCCTTTGGTTTGTTTAAAACTGAGGTTTAAAAGAAAAGTTCATGGTTTGAAAGAGAAGTTTGAGTTTGAAAGAAAGATATTGGGTTTGAGATAACAGTTCGGTTGTTAAAGGAAATTCTTCATGGCGTTGCCATGTCTGAGGTCTTGACCAAGTCCAGCTCCTCGCTGACTGGTATGTTCTTAATACAATGATCGGGCCGTTAGGCCTTTCCAGGGTTCGCTGTTTAAATTCTTAGGATTAATGATCCTGTATTTGCTTCAATCCTCATGGTGGTACTTTAGTAGGTACTTGTTGGTCATTAGGGGTCTTCCAACTATCTTGCCTCTGCGCACTTGCCCTGGCAAGTACGCGGGTAGGTTGTTTTTCGGTTAACGTATACCGGTTATGGTATCGTTTCCATCCATATTGGTGGTCTTATTAGATCTTCTTTGATCTTTGATCTTGGCGATCAATCTCTTGAGTCGCTTCTCAGTGTACTTGACATGGTTGTCGTTAATCCGGGTGTCTCACACCTTCACTGTGGTTAACGAGACTTGACTTATCCTTAGGAACCACGTTGTAGTCCTATAGGTGTATGTTTTATGAACACTTCCATTGTCATCTGAACTATATTGTTCGGTTATTACGGCCTCTTGGCGTGTAGGTTGGTATTAGTCCAACCTCGACTAACTCCTTAGTCGGTTTGTATACCGTCATTGGTATTAACAAACATCACAGTCCGTAGACTCTCTTGTCTCGGGCTTGTTACTCTGTCTTTTTCGCTCCACTGTGCGGTTGTGCTTCCCTTCTCGCCGGCTGCGCATGGTTCTTGCGACTGCGAAGCATGTCGCCCCATGGTGCCATGAATTCCATATTCTTTATTTAGGATCTTCAATCCTCCGCCATTAAGTGCGGTCATCGTCATCCAACGGGAACCGTCTTCGGGACTTCCAGTTCTTGGACTCTACCGTATGACAAGTTCTTCTCCTTACTAGATTTATTTGTAACTGCCAGATCGGGTTTTACCCGAGTGTGAGAGGTCTTTCCATCTCTCTGGCGTTCCTGTCCCAACATTACAACGGGGACGTGGAGGGCAGTTATGGTTATTGTAGGTATCCAGATCACACCGGAAGTTCTTAACTAGCGTACCTCACATGCTAACACTCAACCCTTAGCCCAAAGTCTCTAATTCCTGACTTGGTATTTTCCTAAACTCGGTATTTCATCCATCAGAGCGATACTTCGCTCTGATACCACTTTTTGTAACACCCCTACCGCTAATACCATCATTACTGTACAAATACTTACCTTCGCAACGGATATTACATGCACAACGGCGGGTGTACAATACCGTTAGTCACCCATGTGACTAACAAGGCGAGTTACAATCCTACATACTACCGGTCCGATGAATATGAACATAACGAGTACTCTACACAATACATTACATCCCATTGCATACTCAACCATAATTCAAATATAACTCCAATACAATACTATACCGAGTCTACTGCAATCCTTACATTACCGATACAGTTTGGACTTCCAAGTTCGCAATACATTACAAATACAATCCTATTGCTCAACTACCCATGCTTACATAGCAACCCCGTCCTACTCTCTCGAACAGTGTTCAGCTTCAAGTACCTGGAAAAATAAAAATGGGGCCCCAAGGGGCTCAGCAAAATTGTACATATGAAATTCGCATATACCGCGTGCTAACCGCGGTACGCCGACTATTTGGGTCGGATATACATGGAGTTCGTTTTACATGCATACATACATACTAATACTACGACAATACAATCAAAAATACTTACAAACATATACAAGGTTCGTACCTACCAAGGAAGACAATTTGTCAGTCAACCGGTTTTATTTGTATTCGTTCACCCGGTTTCATCGGATGCTCTCTTTCTCCTTGCTTGGGTTCACAAAGCTTACACCAAGCTTAATTTTACTTACTCATTGTTTTACTCACACTGCACTCAAAACCTTACTCATTATTTACTCATGCTTTACTCAGTACTCACTACTACCAATACTTACTCTTACTCAGTACTCATCACTTGCTCTCACATCTTAGTACCATACTCTACTCTTCTCCTTACTCGTACTTACTCATCGCTCGGTACTCATTACATACTCATACTTACTCCTTACTCAATACTCATTGCTTTACTCATACATACGCAATACTCAATACTCATTACTTTTGGCCTCCGGCGGAGTCATACACAAGACTCGCCACCGGGCCTACAATTACAAAGGGGCTATACACTTAGCTCCTCAAATACTCAATGTCCATTTTTACCAGACTACTCAAATTCCCACAACTCCTCTCTCGGAGTATCTTACAATCATGGATTAGCCTAGAAGTATCTCTCTCGATAACCTCTACTAGCCTCAGGAATTACCAACATCTAGTATTCTTAGATTTAAGGGTTTCCCCAACATATCGAATACTCTCTTGTTCGGGACATTACTTACATTAGTCGGATCCTCTCATTGTGGGTCGACTAATTTTCTAAGGGGTGTGGAGATCCCTCATCATTCTTTCACTACTCCCGTGGTTCGTGTCCTGCACATCCTCAATACCTCTATTGGAGGTTACTTATATGCTTCCACTACTTATTGTTTGTGGGTTATTTATTTCGGTTCTCTTACCGTTATCGGGAGGTTACTAGTCCCGTACACTCTCACATTCTAGTGAGTTCATTGGTTTACGTTATCATTTCTTGGTTCGTTAGTTTGGTGCGTTTCCACGTTTTCGTTAGTTCGCGTCACGACCCTACTACGGGTCACTAACATCAAGACTCATCTATGAGTCGGTCTACACACTAAGTTAAGCCACACAATCATTCAAGAAGGGTTAGCTCATACAACATACAGAAAACATACAATGAAAGGCAATAAACCGTTTTCATGCTTTAGTCTTGATTAGCCGGCATACAGCACACAAATCAACGTAACTCGGCTAGCATACGGGGCATGAAAAAATCATACCTTTCACCGGGGTTAGCTTTACCGTGTGTTCCCTTGTTCCTTGGTTCACACTTGTTCCACTGATAATGTTCCAAACATTTCTATTAAAATAAGGTACTACGGTATGTAAAACTAATGCTCCCGTACTTAACCCCGTTATCCCGTATTCCTTAGTTTTACTCAAGTGTTCTCGAGTTTACAACTCCTTCTTTATTCTAGCATTAATGCCTCACTTAAACATATTTATATGTATGTATATATATACAGGTGTATACATATATATCTAATTCATTTTAATTTTAATTTTTTTTGGTCTGACGACCGACCGACCCAGACCCCTGGGTAGGTCGAAGTCAGAAAGCGATTCTGGGTCCGACCGACTGACCCAGCCTCTAGGTAGGTCGAAGGCAGAATGCTTATTTTGACTTGGTTTCAACTCCAATCTTCTCCCAATTTCTTCCCTAACCTTCCACATGCTTCCTAATATGTTTAACCACCTTAAAACACTCTTAATCATGCTCTAAACCTCCTCAAATCATTACTCAAATTCTTACCCAAATCCTTACTCAATTTCTACAAACTTCAACACTCATTTTGCACTTATGCACTCTAGTGCATTCCTAAACTTCTCTTGGCAGCCTACCTCTGGTTCTCACCATTTTGACCACTCCAAATCCTTTATAACCATTTGCAATAACTATACTCAAGTTCTTCATTCATTTTCCAAGGTTATGCACACCAACTTTCTTTCTAAAATTCAAGGCACTAATTCACTGTTTTGCTACAGATTTTTACACTTCTCTTCCTAGTTCTTCCAATGCATTTTCAACACCCTTGCTACAGATTTTTACACACCTCATCCTCATCCTCCAACTACCATTCCATGGTAACCAAGTATCTCTACTCAACCCAATACACACCTTGGTTCTCCCATTCACCAAGTTATTCAAAAATGCTTACTTCCTACTAAGATTTTGCCATAGTTTGCCTACAAACCTAGCATACCCAAATCCATTCATTCTCACCAAAATTATTCCTAAACTAGCCCACACCCATACAAGGGTCCTACCAGCACACAATTAATTCACCAACCTCATCCAAATCTCATAAAGCACAATATACTACAATACATAATTTATACACTACTTGGCTCCAAGGCCTTTAATCCAAACACCAATTCCACAATTACTCTCTTCTAGTTACTAACAAAATACATTCCATTCCAGTTTTGGTTCATTCATTCATTACCCATCCCAATATACTAGTACATATAAAATATACATTAAGGTAGGTTTTCTTACCTAAATTTCTCACAAGTTCCTCTTTTGCTCCCTCATTCTCCTTTCTTTTTTTTCGGTCAAGTGGGAAATGGAGTTGCCAAAACTCCATCCCAAAACCCAAATTACACCAAAAAGAATACAATTAAACTTCTAACCCTTAGAATTCACTAATTAATGAAGGACTTAGAACACATAAGTTAGGGTTTACCATTTTGGAATTTTAAGAGGGGTTTAACCCTTAGTTAAAGAAGGTGATCCCACCACCATTGGAAGGTTGGAATAATGCTCAAAAGAGAGAGAAAAATATAGCTCATTAGAGGCTAAAATCGGCCACACTAAAGAATGGAGCAACATGAGTTTTTCATGGAAATGTTTACCTTAATGGAGAGAGGAGACTCCAAGCTTTGATTTGGTACCATTTTCTCTTCAAATGGGAAAAACCCATGGATATGAATTTCCTCATTTGAGATTTGAAAAGAGAGAATGATAGAGAATGATGAGGAGATGAAGAATATGTACTTATTTTTGTGATTGGAGCTTTAATGAAGCTTGGGCATGAGGTAAGAGGAGGAGTTGCCATGGGAGCTGGTTGGAGAACTCCAAAATCACCCAAAATCAGAGAAGGGAGGAAGGAGACAGTGAGAGAGAAAAGAAATGGGAGAGAGAGAAGAGGGAAAAGTGAAAATGAGAGGTGAGAGAGTGTTATTCTACTTTTTGTACTTTTTACTTTTGGCTTCTTTTTTAATTAGCTAGCTTAGTGTTTGTGTGTGTGAGTTGGATATATTATAAAAAACCGGCCCCCAGTCACACATGCTGGAGCATTTTTCGTCTTTTACAGAAAACGCTCGTTAATTTATCCAGTTTTAGCACTATTCACTAACCGGGCCCATTTCTGGAATTTTCTCGTTTTTAATTTATTGGTTATTAAGCTTCAATAATGCTTAATTATAGTTACTTAATGAACTATAATTTTACGGGTTCATTTGACCACTAAAAGTCACGTTTTCGGTTTTCTCGAAAAAACGTGCGCTAAAGCTTTATTAGCGTTTTAGTTCATTATTTGGATCCATTTTCTTTGGGAATCATTTCCATATATTATTTTGGCATTAATAAGCCTTAGGAATCCATATAATACTCTAACCGAAGTCTTGTACCTCCTATGGTTATATAACACTTGTTTTAGCGTTTTTCGCTTTTTAACCATTTCTCATTTCTTTTGGATTTTTATTTTCCTTACCAAAATTACTTAGGCACTATTAGGCCCTTTAATACCATATTAGAATAATTTAATCACCATATTTAAGTTCGGGATATTTCAAAGGGGTTTCTGGTGTTGTTGAGTTACTGGAACAGAAGAAAGATGCTGGGAGAACTAAGAAGTAAGAGAGCAATGTTGGGCAGAAGAGATGTGCAAGAACAAGAGAGTAAAGGAGAGCATATTACCATATTTTCTCCTGATGTTTCACTGCCCTCTTTGGTACCGAGAGTGTGCAAGGAGGGGAGGATCAGCTGGCGTGATAAGAAGAGAAAAGAAGGCTGGAAAAGTCAATGGTGGAAAGGGGTGATAGAGGCTGCTGCTATTGTACGGGAGAAACAGAGAAGAAAGGGAGTGGCAAGTGAGCTAACAGTAACTGTCGCATGGGAAGGGAAAGGAATGGGGCTGATTTGTACTTTGTTCATTTGTTTTATGTAGGCTAATGATGTTTTTTTCTTTAGCTTAATAGGTGGCCAGCTGGGATGATAGTTGGAGGGAAACTTGAAATTTTCCAATCTTTTAATGTTATATTATAATTGTAATGTGTATACGTATGTGATATATTAATGTGTCACATTGTGAATGTTACATTTTTTTGTTTAGAAGTATATCTATGAGTACATGTTGGTGTCTATAATTTGTTTAGGGTAGATAAAATATTTATATAATTTATTAAGGCATACTAGTGATATTTAATATATGTACTAATATGTACAATTGTAATATAACTTTAGGAGTTTATTTCTCCTTAATAATATTTTCTCTTTGGTTAGAGATTAAGTATAGTCTAATGTCCATTTTGGACTATATGTATTTTATACCATAATATTTATAGCAATAATTGCTCATGATTAATTTAATCCTTGTTAATTAAGGTGTAATTATTCGGGGTATTTCAATGAACATCCCATTGCTCTTTGCTTGGGCCTGGTTCAAAACATTCAACCTTATCCCTGAGTTTCCAACCCCTACAACGAAGCAATTAAAATTAATAAGATTTCCATTCTTATTGAAAGCTTCATGAGCAACTTAAAGATTACAATGCTGAAATTGTAAAATACATGGCATAGATCTGTCTAAAGGTTAGGTTTAGACGACCAGGTTTCATGTGAGTCTGGTTAATGATGGGTGTGGGGGCTATGTTGGGCTTGATCCTCTTCACCCATGGTAGATAAGTCTAGCCGCTCCTCCAAATATCAGCACATCACCAACTTCAGGAGGATCTTGGTAGCAAGGTCCATCCTCCTCTGGTCACCAAATAGGAACTTCACGTCGTCTCCCAGTGATATGGACACCACTGGGACTCCTCTAGTGATGGACTTGGAGATTTGTCCTTGTCTTGATGCATCCCTAGCTTACCTCTTTCCATAGAAGTTGATGATGCACACGTCTGAGGTTAGGTTTGGGACGGGGCTCATCCTCCAATTCTTGTGCCGCCTTAACTGCAGCTCCAATGATGGCTTGCAACCTCCCTGGATTGGTGGCATCTCCACCTCTTCATAGCTCTGGTGGTGTGGTTCCATTTCTTACCTAGGCACATGATCTTCACCTTCATGGTTGAAACGTTTCTTGAAGGTAGGGGTGAAAAAGTTTCCTCCTTTCACACCTAACTCCTTGATCTTGAGGATCAAGGCATATTCGACTGCTGGGTCAGGTACTCTCGTAGTAAGATCATCCTGGGTCTCAATATCTCACACTTCTCTGGTGGGTGTGGTTTGGCTTCAAAGGGGATGGTGGTGTGGAGATAGGCAATATAGGAAAGCAAATATCGAAATCTGAATGAAACAATGATTATTATTAAGTAGTTTAAGATAAGGTTCACAACTAAAAAAAATGAAAGATGCGCAACAAAAGAGGGATTTATAGTTCATCCCTTTTACATTGAGAAGGAAAACTAGCTAGTGGAATGTAAAGAAAGTAAAATCTAAGCTTCTTCGCTAGGGAAGTAGTCCTCACGAGGTGAACTCGGGTCATCACTTGCTGCCTCGACATGGTCCACCAGGTTGAGAGTCGGTGCTTTGCCCGGCCTTTGAGGGTAGTTCTGTCCCGGCCTCTGTGAATAGTTCTGGGCAGGGCGGTTGGTAGATGGTCCAGCACCTCCTATGCCACCTCTACCTCCTCCTCCATTAGTATTAGTAGTTGGGGCTCTAGTCGCTGACCCGGTGCGTGGCTTGTAGTTCCCGGAATCCGGGTTCAAGAAGCATTTGAAGGATCTGTGCCCCTTCCTGCCGCAGTAGTGACAAGTCACCAGGGTTCCGTCACACTCCTTTCTTGGGTGGTCCTGCTCGCACTTCCTGCAGAAGTACCTTCTTACAGGTTTGTTTCCTGTTTCAGTTCAAGGTTAGTAACATGATAGCAAAATGTAACCACATTGTAGATTCTAACTTTTCTCACCCCTAGGTGGCTCGTAGCGAAGAGGCTTGGCATCAGCATGAGAAGAAACGATGACTTTCTTATTCCCTTCCTTGAAAAATTTCCCCTCTTTTCATGATTCTGAGAGGGTCCTCTTCCATTTCCTCCTTCCTTATCATTCCTCCTCTTGCCAAGCACATAATTCTGATAGGCAATGGTGGTCTCGCAGTCATTTTCATCATCAGCTAGTTCCTGTCGTTACAATATGTGTTAGTGGGGAAATCTTTACGTACCAGTAATTCCAAAGTTATATTCTATACCTGTAAAGTCATTCCTCTAGTGGATCCGATCGTAGTCATGATCCTGAAGTTCAAGCTGGTATGAAATTTGTCCACCAGATACCTTGGAGTGTAAGCTCTCTTTCCAATGACAACAAGCAACTCCATGAACTTGTTATAGTACTCAGCGATAGAGGAAGTCCCTTGCTTCAGCTGCTCAAATTCACTTCTCATCCTCTTTTGTAGATATGATGGATAGAACTTAGCTCTCAAGGCCACCAGAAATTCTTGGAAATCAAAATTTGCCTGGCAGCCAGCTCAGCTCTGGCGGTCAGCCACCATCGATGCGCGGGTCCTTGGAGAAAGTAGGCCGTTATGTCCACTTGGCGATTTGCTGGAACGTGTAGAGAGGTGAAAGCTTTCTGCATCTCGTCAATGTATTTCTCCAAGGCCTTCGGTTCTGGTTGGCCTTTGTAGACTAGGGGACGAAGGTCGTTGACCGCCTTCAGCCAGTTGAACTCCCGGGGACCGTTAGGTGGAGGCGGTGGTGGTGGTGGAATTTGAGCCTACTGCTAAGCTAATGCAGCCGTCACGATCTGCTCAATGACCTCTGGAGTAACCGCGTCGGGTCCGTAGCCTCCTGGGGGACCCGCTCCTCTTACTCAGAAGTTGTGTGTTAAGTTTAGATATCTACGTAGTAAAGTGTTTTATAACGTCCTAGGGACGGTGCGTAGATATAAGTGTAGTAATGTAAACAAACTAAAGTGAAGTATGGGGTAAGGGTAACGTGCCTTTCTGGACTCCCCACTTCCCAATTCTACCCCAGTTCCCCAGTTTTAAGTGCACCTAAGTTCTAGGTATTTCACTCGGCTTGTTTTCTCGGGTTCAGAACGTAACTACGCTCTGATCCCAATTTCTGTAACGCCCCTATTTAACAAAATGCAGCGAAAAAAAACACTACTGCGTTTACAGATCATCGGGTTCAAAACACCCAGCACCAAACCTCACCAATTACAACTTATAAAATTACAAAACGCTACGGTCTAAACTCGAGAAAACACAACATAACATAATGAGAGTAAAATTTAATAAATCTCCACAATTCCTAATTCCCATCCCAATCACTCATACTCTTCGTGGCCACCTGTATAAACAATTCGTACCCGCAAGATGAAACCAAGCAGCCCACCCCGAGAGGGGTGAGTCAGTTCCCTGGAATAAAACTGGTACGATTCTCCAAAACAATAATTTAAAACATAACTCTTAAAATAAACTGTAACTTGAAACCAAACTTTTAAAAACAAAACACAGGAACAAGGCACTACAAAACAAAGTCAAAGATAATAAGACGAAGTCAGAGATAAATAACTTTAGAACCACATCATCCACTTAAGAGGTCACACCATAATGTTAGTAAGCATTCATTGTTGATGTTAGATCCAATTCTGGTTAAGAAGAGTAAGACTCAGGTAGTCACAAAGGACTAGGAATGATAAGAGCGATCCAAGAACCAGTAACTCAAGAGTGGAATAAAACCAATTGGGAGAGATGACCCCCACGCCAGTCAGTTGTCCACAAGGACGAGGTAAACAGAACTGCGCTGTCAGTTGTCCACATGGATGAGGTATAGTAGACCTCTGCTGCCACCGACCACTTCTCAGTCATCGGTGAAAAGTGTGAGCACCGCTTAATAGAAAGAATCCATACTCAATAAGGCTGATCAAAACTCGACTCATGGATGAAACAATACCCATAGTCCAAAGGAAGAATTTACCAAGATCCGATATTTTCCTATATTCCCAGTTATCCCACTAGATCATTAACTGCACAAGTGCAATACCAAAATACTCAGTCATACAGAGCGTAGAGGCGTAAACCCTTTGCAGTTAATATCTAGTGAAACGACTTGATAGGAGGAAACAGTAACCATGTAAGTTATACATTCAAGGCTCAGTTAGTCACATTAAGCTGAGTTAGTTACATCAAGCTGAGTTAGTCACACCAGTAGTTTTTCCTTTTGAAATTCATTTAAGCTCAGTTAGCGTTTTTCAAAATGTCTCCTTAAGTCCGTTAGCATAAGTATCTGAGTACGAGAAATCATACCTGGTATGGGGAGTAGCAATAACAAAACTCGAATGTGCGAACTTCCACTAATAACCTATAATTAAGGTGTTTCAAGCACTGATTAGCTAAGGAACTTATAAGGCTAAACATCTTTTATTCTTATTGGTTTATAGTTTATGGTTTACAATTACTCTCTCATAAGGATCTAGGCTAAATCTTGTTAATTAAATCTTTCATTAGGCCTATTTCATTTAATCTGGAACGATTTAGAGTTTTATTCTGAGAGTGGCCCAAACTCTAGTTGAATTGTTTAAGTGGGCTCTTGGAGTTCATGGACTTAGGCCCAGTAGGATAGCCCAAGCCCGCGTTACGTTTTCACTGATTGATTAAGTTTTCTAAAAAGGATTTTGCGGGGTTTCGAACGTGCAACCTCGATCCAGTTCCGGGTTTGACTTGACCATTTACGCGAATGAATTTGTATGTCTTAAGTGTACCTTTTAACTTATTCCAATTACTTACTCTTGAACATAGGTTTAGCTTAATTAAACTCTTAAGTTATAGTTGACTAATTTACTTTAATACCTGATTAAGGTTTAGGATATGTATTTCTCTTAATAGTCCACCTTGATGTCACATTAACAGTTAATATTTTAATTGTTACGTATGAATTAGGTTTACTCGAATATTTTCCCTTTATTATATTTCCTATAAGGTATGTTACTTCCTTGATTTATTTTTAATATATATATTAGGATTTATTCAAGACATTCTTTATGTAGTTTTATTGTATTTAATTATTTCTATTAACTTTTACACATATCTACATCCAATATATGGTTTACAATATAAAGTATTTTCCTTTGTTTCAATTCAGTGTATTAACTTCGATAGTATATAGTGAACATAAAAGTATTTTAATTTAATTCCTTGATTTACTGAAGATAATATTTTATTTCTTTATTCAACTCATAAGTTTATACCTAAAATATTTATTAACATTCTGTATTAATATTAGTTTAGCCTTCTTATATAGTTTCAACCTATAAAGTTTATTATTCAACTATACAATAATTTTATTACATTAAAACCATATATCATAAGGTAACTCATGAAAACTTCATAAATACAATTTTTTTGACCTATTTCCACTCGTCTAAAAAGTCTTAAATTTAATATATAGTAATTATGATGTTTTAGACATATTATAAAATTTTTATTTCATAAAAATATCTTTGTTAATTATCTAAATAAATCTATAATACTCAGAACTTAAAAAATTATAACTTACATTTAAAAACTCAAAACTCATATTAATTTACATGAAAATAAAGTAGATGTTATAAGGAATCTATGGTTAAAAATCAAAATACATTAGGGAAGGTCATTAAATAAATTCAACAAGTTAGAGTATTATTCTGTAAATTATACTGACTTTAAACATCATTAACTTTCCACGTTTTAATCTCGGCCGTCCATTCCTATAACCTACGATCGGACGGCCCAATTTTCACGAGTTCATCAGAAAATCCCTAAACACTATGAATGGGAATCGGTCGATGTAACACCCCAACTGCTAAACCTAAACCATCACGTAACGAACCTGCAACAATATTACAACACAACGGAAGAAAGTACTAAAAGTTGGTGTTACCGCCGTTAGTCACCCACGTGACTAACTAGGCCTATTCCAGTCTCAAGCTACGGTCTGATGGACCCGAGTGTACCGAATGTGAGTGCGTACATAGTCTTACAACAAAATACAATACCGAGTTCGAAGTATCTCTCATATTATTACAACTTACTACCACAGTTTATAAAACGAGTGTACAGGCACACTTCGTAAACAAATTAAACCCTTAGTGCTCTACCCACTCCTACTCTCAGGCTGGGTCCTCGTCTGGCACCTACCTGCAAAGTTTAAATCATAGGCCCCAAGGGGCTCAGCATATTGCTGGTACAGAAAACGTGCAGCCCACAAGCTATCAAGGCTACACATGACTACTTGTCGTATACATGCAGTTGATTATTCATACAATAATAATAAGAAGTACAATAACAACAATACATTTATGTGAAACATTCACAGCTCAAATAAATCGAACGTCGTAGTGGACGTCCATTAATGAGTAAGTTAGATTCCTAAATCCTGAGGCATGAGAATTGTTTAGTTCTCGTGTTTGACCATACCTTATAAGTGTCAACCATTCTCCTATTAGAATTGGTTGTTCTCTAACTGAATTGTTTATTTTTGTCGGGTCAAAGTAACCCTAGCCAATGAGTTATTAGCTCCATTGGTTTAATAAACATTAATTCTTAAGTTATGAGGGGTGTAGGCTTGACCCTCCTACGCCTCCTGAAATTGCCTCCCATCTCGAACTGTTCACTCAAGATGGTCGGGTCAGTTTGTCGACCCTAGGCGGAAGACAGATCTGATACAGATGCCGACCTCCTAACCTGAACATGCATGACCAAAGTCAGTCTTGGATTCCTCTCAAGTTCCAGTTAGCTGAAGTCTCAATGACGATTTGTTAGTTAAACCTCTCTTGGTATTAACCAACTAACAACAGAGGGTACTTATAACCTTATACAATTGTTTATTAAACAAAGTTAATGAACAAGCTCTGAATCAAGTAATGTTAGTGTACAATGGACACAAAGTAACAATACAGTAGATCAGTTTCATGCTTAATCTTGGTTAGTCGTATCACAATAACACATAGCACACAAACCGAGGTAGACCCCGTTAGCAAACAAGCTACAAGAATCCCATACCTTAGCCTATCGACGTTTGTCCTCTCCTGGATGACGTCTCGACTATTCCGGTCACCTACTCCGCTCCTATAGTTCATTAGGACGGCGTGGTTAAATAACTTAATTTTCATATTTTCACTATTCACCATATTTCACTATTCACGTATACGTATTTTACTATTCACGTATACGTATTTTACTATTCACATATACGTATTTGCTATTCACGTATACGTATTTTACTATTCATATATACGTAGTTACTATTCATGTATACGTATTTACTATTCATGTATACATATTTACTATTCATGTATACGTATTTACTATTTATGTATACGTATTTACTATTCATGTATACATATTTACTATTCATTTATACGTATACTATTCACGTATACGAGTACTATTCATGTACACTAAAATTTTTCGTATACGCCCGTATGATACTCCGTATCATACGTATTTATTTCTTTTTTCCCCATATAACTTGTATTTTCATTAAAAATACCTTAAGCAATGATTTCTCCTATACTTATTAAATTACGGGTATACCCCCCGTATATCTTAAGTTATATACGGGTCTCGTTTAACCCCGTCTTAACTCTTTTTCTTTTACAACCTGATTCTAAATTCTTTATTTAATTTCCTTAACCTTCTAAACACATGAAAAATGTGTTATTTACATTACTTACCCCATAGTTTCCTCTTAAACTCTATTTTTTTTATAATAAGTTCTAAACTTGTTATTTTTATTTCTAATTTCTTCCAAAGTCTTATTTAATTAATTTCTTTTATATTTCTGGTAAATTACAAAAATATACCCAAGTTTGACCAGCCTTTTATGGTCAAACCCCCTAACTTTCCATTATTTACAATATTACCCCTAAAGTTAATTTAACTTAATTTTTTATTCCTTTATCCTTTTAATATCTAATCTTTTGCTACAAATTTCATTTTAGCTTCTCTAAACATTTTACAAACTGTCATTGACCAAGTTTGACCACGTTTGACCATGTTTGACTAGGGAAATTACCATTCTACCCTTTGGTCTTTTCTTTTATCCTAACTCATTTATTAACCAAATTAACTTCAATTAATTTCTAATTTTTGTAACTAATTTTCCTACAGATTTTTGAACACCAAAAATCATTTTAAACATCTCTAAATCACCAGATTTAATATCTAATGTTGTAGTATATATATATATATATATATATATATATATACTATCTTTTATTAACTTTAAATATACCAAAAACCTTATAAATTCTAGTAATACTTATAAACCCTTTATAAATTGTAAACTTAATTCTACAATTATTTTCCCATCATCTAAACTTCATAAATTTCATAATAATTCATCTATATTTTCAGCAATTATAATATATAGCTAAAACTTCTCAAATTTTACATATTACCCTTAGATATACTAATTCCTTTAATTAACTTAGTTATATAATTTTCCTAACTAACCCATAAGCTCTCTTAATTTTCAGCCACCCCTAAATTATAGTGTATGAAATTTTCTTATATATTATGAGAGCTTATATTAAAGTTTATAACATAAGGGTTATAAATCTAATTTTAGATTTACAAAATATTAACATTTTAGGTGCTAAAAATTAAATCTAACACCTAACAAAATCGGAAATTATAAACAAGGTATGCAATAGGTTAGATCATATATAGATCAACACTTAGAACCATGAAATAGGTAGTTTTAGAGTTTACCTTGTATATTAACCTTTTAGCATAATATTTAAGCTTGAATTCCTTAGAAATTTTGCCAGCAATTTGCTAAAGGAATTGTCCCCAAAATTATACAATAAGATGAAGAATAAGATGGTTAGTATCCCATGCCAATCGGCTGTAACAAAAACCAAAGAATAAGAAGTTTTCAAGAAGGAAATGTTTTACCTTGAGAATCAAAGACACTTCTTAGTGGTTTTTCCTGCGAATCTGGGGGCTCATGAGCTATGGTTGTAAAGCTCTTGAAGATAGGATTCCAACGAGCTATCAAGCTTGTGATTTGGAGCTAGGACGAGAAAATTATGATTCTACAAGGCAAGGTGTTCTTTAAGGCTTAAATCTAAGAACATGGAGTTTTTTTGTGTTGTTTCTTCAAAGAGAGGATGAGCTACGAATTTGGGAGCTCTCATTTGACAGGTAAGAGTCTCATTAATCATTCACTAAGGGGACAAGATGATAAGGCAATCCAAGGAAGTCTTGGTGGTTGAAATAGTAGAAATTAAAAGCATTTAAACTTGATTTATCCCCCCCCCCCAGTCGGCAGCCCTATGCCTCATTTGATCTATTTTTTTTTTGTTTTCTTCTTATATTATGTAACATTTTATGTATTAAACTCGTTCCTAATGACTTATACCATGTGATAGGTATGTTACAAGGCCAAAAATGCCTTAAAACACATTTTATGTGCTTCCAGGTTCACATTGATTTTGCAATTTTTTTTTGCTAGTTTAAATGTGTTCTTAGTACATTTACAACCTTTAGAAACTTTGTTCGTGAAATAGCATGTTGCTCATTCCAATTTAAACCAAGTCGTTTAGTGGTTTCTCCTTGACTTTCGTTAGTTTAGTACCTGTTTTTGTGTGGACTTGTATACTTAATTTGTGTGTACACGTAATGGTTCCTATGACCATTTTATTGTTGTTATCTTACTTCTTAATGGTATTTAGGCTCATTAGCCTTTTAGTTCTATGTATAAATGCTTAAGGCACATTTTTCCTTAAAGCACATTTTGTGCTCCAAGGTGCGTTTTGGTTTTAAACGCTTAAGCATGTTTTTGTGTACATTGTTGTTTAACTCTTCTCTAATGTTTCTAAGGCATGTTATAGCCTTAGTATATTATAATTAGATAGTTCATCAATATATTAAGGTTTGGGGTATTTCAGTCGATTCCTCGCAATCTATAGAATGGAATTCGACGATTTTTGCTTTGTTCGATTCGAAATTAAAAGACAAATCCAATGGTACAAATTTCGTGAGCTATAATGCAAGACGTAAGGAAATCGATTTTGGGTAGTTCGACTAGGGTTTATACCGGTTTCCGATTCGAATTTCTACAAATTCTCTCTATATAATGTATTATAGTTTAAATTTTCAACTGGGTTAGACCGAAAATACTACAACGAGTGACATAATTGGTGGAATTGATCGGAAACATACTGGAGACACGCCAGCGAGGAAAATCGAATTCATTTCTCTGGAAAGCTTTGACTTTATGAGTAGCTGAGGGTCGGACTTTGTAGATCTATAAGTTACAGTATATATCGAGTTAGATCATGTGTCTTGGGCGTAATCGAAAGAGGAAACATAGCTCTATAATGTGATAGAAACTTCTTGATCTAATACGTAATACACACGAAGAAATCTAAGTCAAAAGTTTCAGGTTTATACCTTGCGTTTTTCTAGAAAAGTTATGATTTTATGTGAAGTTCGGGTAGGCAACTTCACAGATCAACTTGTTCCAATTGAGAGCGACTCGATCCACGAAATCTATCACAATTTAAACTAGACATGTAACTCTAAAAACGAGTGGAAGAATTATTGAAATTGATGGATTAGAGAGAAAGTTATAGATCTCACAAGATTTGGGTTTACCTAATCGATATCTGGAAAACCTGGGCAGGAACACTACCTTGACCGAATTGGGGACTTTAGATGCTTGGATCTTCCAAACAATCGAGAACTAGCATGGGGCTTCTTCAAAATATTTCTAGAGCAATTAAAGATCTTGAAAATAAGCTATATAATGCAAATTTTCATTCACGGATGAAGAAGATATGCTAGGACGAAGTTTAACTTATCAAATGGGTTTCTGGAAATTCTGGGTTGCAGATTCTCGAGGAGGCAACTTCAGATCAATTTTGTGATGAATGTAGTAAGAGTTAGGTCAAGTGTGAGTTATGGCTAGAAAGTAGATTTGTAGGAGAATAAAATGTTGAAAACGGCGTTCAAAAATTCGAAGTGGTGGCTGAGAAATTGAAGTCTGAAAATGAGGCAACGATCTGGAAGTGGCTGAGAAGACTTAGCCGAATTTTGGGGAAATCTGGCAATCTGGCGTGGCATGACTCCCAAGGTGCACGTGGCTGAGTCAGGAAGCCCTAGCCACGTCAGCAACTTTCAAAATTTTGGCTGTAAACTTCATTATATCATAACTTTGGCTAGGATGATCCATTTTTAACGTTCTTATTATCAATCTTCTTGGTTTTCCATAATCATTTTGTTGATATAGGTTTCATGGGTTGGTTTGACCATTGTAAAAAAGTCAACCCTAGCAAGGCTTAAGAAGCTTTAAGGTTTCTATGATTTTATATTGACTTTTGTGATTCAAATCAATGCTCCAAATATTTCTAAAATCTTTATAATATAATTGGAGTGTCTCAAAATTTTCCCAAGATTTATTGACTTATAAATCTTATTATAAATTCATAATATTATATAATAATTTAGTATTAATAGATTATTTGGGGTTTATTAAAATAAATCCCCTAAACTAATTTAGATTAATTTATGGGGTACTTCGATGGTGGTAGAAGCTCTACTTTATTGGCTAGTGTTGAACCACAAGTTATGGTGTGGAGGGAAAAGCATAGTTTGATCGTATTGCTAAGGATGGTTGTAACACCCCTACTACGTAATCCCATCTTAATTCAGTCGTTAACATTACTAACTTGTCCAATGTAGCGAAAATAAAAAACAACCATTTGAAACACAGGCGTTATCGCTGTTACTCACTCATGTGAGTAACAAGGCTTCCAATTACATCTACAATTATAACGTTGTGATGATCGAGAGATAGTTTAATCCACAATGTACAACTCTTAAACAAATTACATGTGAGAAATCTAAGTTATACCAAGATCATTTAATCAACAGTAGAAGCCCAAAATATCAACCAAAGGGTAGTATACAACTAACTGCCCAATCCCGCACTCCACTGAACGTCTTCCGCTATGTACCTGAAAAATGGTTAGGCCACAACGGGCTCAACACAACTTGCTGAGTATGGTGACGTGCAAGCCCATGAGCAACCGGGCTACACACGACTATTGGTCAAGTGAACATGCGATTGATTTTAATTTAACTATCATGCTGAAAGTCAAATAAAAATTCAACATACAAGCATGTAAAACATATAATCCAACAATGATCCATCATTATGGGATCAGAACGTCAAAACACATTAGATAGAATGAGTCATTCCTCTCTTCTTCCCTAGGTCTTGAGACTTTAATTTGAATCTCAGTTTTGACCTTATCTTATGTATTCTCATACAATCCTCACAATGGGATTGTCTTTTATCTTAGTTGATCATTAATTGTGCATGGGTATGTGTGAGCCCTGTTAGTTGGTATTGAATTCTTAAGTACAGTTAACCATTGTCAACGTGACGTATATTATAACCAGGTATTTGTGAACCCTGCTTAATGAGTAATAGCCTCACGAACAAACCACCGTCAAAATAAATGACGTATCTAATCCAGGTTAGTATGAACCAGTGAGATGAGAAATAAGTTCTCAAATACAATTAACCATTGTCAAAAGTGATGTATATTAAACCTTGTCCTACAACAATGTGCCAATGGACAACACTAAGTCAAACTTTATGACTCAAACGACCATGTCCACAGATAATGGTCCATAGAAGTGCATCTAATGCAGATACCATCCTCCTATCTCAACGCGCACGGCCAGAACTACTAGACTTTTCACACCCCCAGTAACCCAAGTTCGTTAGAAGTATCAAAGGAACATCTTTTGTTAATTTGAATCATCTCTGTAATGATGTCGGCTTATCAATCTTTAGGGAGTTAGTGAAGTTCTTGAATATTTTCCACCTTTACATAAATCCATATACTTAAATCTCTAAGGTTCTCTAACCTTTATTACATGTTTCTTATGTGAGTCTTTGTCTACTATTTTTGTAGTTAGTAGCACATCACAAGAAAGTCGAGATTAGACAAGTACGAAACATAGAACAACATAATAATCCATATTTCATGCATTAATCTTATGGGTCGTTTCAGACAACCAATAGCACACAAGCCGAGGTGAACCTCAATAACACACAGGTTACAAGAAACCATACCGTACACCGACAAGAGAGACAAACATGTAGTCCCACGCCCGTCCTCTAATCTCTTAGCTCTAGAATACGATGCTAAGTATTAATACTCTATAAATCATTTTGGTATCTCTTGAAATGGCTAATCCATTATAATAACCCTGATATTTGTCACTTATTATTGTTCGGGTTTTTACTTAAAGTATACGGATACTGGATTAGCTATTTTATCTCCTCCATGTTAGTAATTAACTTGTTGTATAACTTATACAATCTCAGTGTTATACACTTGTCCATTGTCCCCTTTAATCATATGTACGTATATATATATATATATATATACATTATACACTCATATAGATTTCATTTACTATATGATGTTAATTTAATCAACCTTAAGAATTAATGGTCTTAGGCCTTATAATTCCCATATGGTTAATGAGTTGGTCAACTTGACCCCATTGGTCAACCTAGTTAATTAGGTCAATCATGGTCAACACTCTAATTGGTCGACATAGCCAACACTTCTAAGGACCTTCTAAATTCCTAGGTTTAATAACTTTCTAATTAGACATTCTTCTAACCATTCATGTCATGTTGGATATACAACTTTAAACCTATGTTAATGACTTAGGTTTTATCCTAATCATTCTCAAACGCAATTTACATCCCCAAACTTAGTATATAATTCCATATATCCAAGTATTCTTATTATTTCTTGTGGATTATAAAACTCCTGAAGTTGTTTACCAACTTAGACCTCTACATTAAGATGCTTATACTTATGTAACATATTTTATAACCCTTAACTATCTCAAACTTTACTCTTCACTTTCATAATACCATCCATACTCAAATTTTTTTTTAATACTACATGTGCCACCAAATATTTTCTTAACTTTACAAACCATCTCCAATTTTTCCATCTATCTTATAATCTCAACTTCTCATTTAATTTAATCCAAGGTTTCAACCCAATTACCAAAAGACCAAACAAAACCTAATATGCTCATTCCAATTTTGACCATACACTTCTCATATTTATGGTTTGACCCTCATAAAGTTCCTAGACTTTATAATTGAACACTAATCTTAATTATCTTTTAATTTCAATCCTTCAATTAATTAATTCCAAATTCTCCCCCAAATTTGGAAATCCCAAACAGACCCATTCTGCCTATTTTGGTTTGCAACCCATCTTTCTCAAATTTATGGTTTTACCCCCAAGTTCTATAAACTTATAAATATACTCTAATTCTTAATCAACTTATATATTCAATCATTTCTTTCTTAAATTTTGTCAACACCCTAATCCCTCCTAGGTTGATCGTAATTATTCCACCTTACCCCATTTTTCCAGAAATTACAATTTAGACCCCAAAATTTTCTAAACTTTACAAAACTCCCAAATCTTATTTAAGCTTATATTTTCATTTGTAACCCAACTTAAGCCTAACTTCCAGCTATATTACCATTTAACATTCCAACCTTTATCTCCTTTACATTAACCACCTTCTTTAATCCTTTAACTACCAAATCATATCATAAACTCCTAATCACATTTTAACCAAAGTTTATCTTAAACTCCTTCCAAACACTTCCTAATTATCTCTATATATTTTTCCACATTTTTTATAGTCTTTTAATTACTCCAGCAGCCCTCAAACTATTAGATATTTACTTTTAACTTTTGACTCCAAAATACTCATAAACTAGCCTAAAATTTTGGCCAAAGTATTAAGTCATATTATACACTTTTAATACACAAAATTTCTATTTTAAAAATTTGATTTTGGCCAAATACATACCCTACTGCCCAAGTTTTGGTTATTACATTCTAATCCCACTTAAACTTTGTAAAGATGACATTTAAGTCCTTAAGCCATTAGTTAAATTATCCTAATGTTTCAATGTGGGGTTATATTCATTCCCAGGTCAAACTTACCATTTTTCAAGGCTAACTTTAGGCTAGAACTTAAACACCCATTAAACAACTCAAAACTTAGAAATAAGTCTTAAGGTTTGGACATTAACCTTAATGCTCCAAAGCTAGACTTATTAGTCTTGTATTCTTCTCAAATTTGGCCCCCTTATTACATAAGGGGAACATTAAATTTCTGTAAAAATCCAAGGCTTCATAGATAGATTTCAGTGCCAAGTTTTAGCTTAAGAGCTTACCCCTCTTTAATGTTGATTTCATGGACTTTTCCCCCTTGTTTCTCTTTGTTCTCGTCCAAACACCCAAGGAGGGTTCAACTCCAATTAAGCCATGTTTAAGAAGAGAAAAAGAATCTAAGTTAGGGTCTTAGACTCCTAGACATAACCAAAGGAAGATCTTAAATCTTAAAGCACCAAAATGGACTTTAAGGAGTAGAATTTACCTTGTAGCCTTAAGGTGGAGTTTGTACACCAATTTTTGGCCAAGGCTAGAAAGGAGGTAAATATTTAGATCTCGGATAGATCTAAAGCTTAGGAGATGGATTAAGCACAGGGAACCCTACTTTTTTAGTCTTACCTTTTGTTGAAGTTTACTCTTGTTTAGAGAGCTTGCTACTCTTGAATTTTTCAGGCATCACTTGGAGGTTGAAGAAGCTCAAGTTTTATAGGAAGGAAGAGAAGAAAATGAGCTAGATTAAGTAGGATTTTCGGACCTCCAAGTGAAAGGAAAGAACTTGGAGTCTTAGAGCACATTTCTTACCTTTAGTCTTTCACTAGTGCAGAAAATGTTTTAACCACGGTTATTTTGCCTATATACCACGGTTAGGACCCATGGTTTATGCTCGCGTCGTATATTTACAAATAGCTATAAACGACGGTTCATACCGTCGTTTAAGTAGCGAAAAAACCACGGTTGGTCGAAACCGTCGTTTAAGACCTCTTCTCCCCGCCGATATTCATTGACTTTATACCACGGTTGGGAGTCAGAACCGTGGTATAAAGTATGTTATAAATGACGGTTCCGCATAGAACCGTGGTATAAAGTGTGTTATTAATGACGGTTATTCTTAAAACCGTGGTATATAGTGTACAAAATCAATAATAAACCACGGTTTATCATAAAACCATGGTTTATAGTGTGATTTTTTTTCCGCGATTTAGCGGCGCCGGTAATCTCAACAAAGCACAGATAGAAGATAATAAGAGGCCAGAACATGTATGTTCCTTGTATGTGAATTAGGGTTGCAATAATGAGTGAAGTCGCATTATGTTCCTTGTTCATCGGTAGGTTGCAAAATTACCGTGATAGAGAATGTAAGAGGCGTAAACATGTTCAAAAATTAGTGTAGGTTGCAAAAATTACCGTGAAACAAGAGAATGAGAGGCCGGAGCATGTCCTTGTTTCACCGGTTACGGTTGCAAAAATTACAGTGAGTGGTGAGGAAGAGGAAGAGAGAGATATAAAAAAGAGAATGAATAGTGGCGCAGAGAAGGCGCAGAGGGTTGCAAAAGTACCGTGAGGAGTTTGGTCCTTGTTCGCCATGGTGGGTTGCAAAAATCACCGTGAGGTTGAAGAGAAGGCGCAGAGCATGTTCCTTGTTCGACAGTTGGGGGTTGTAAAATGACCGTGAGTTATGAAGGCAGTGGAAGAGAGATATAAAAAGAGAATGAATTAGTGGCGCGTCGTTCAATTTTTCAGCGAAAAATATTCCCGCTAAGACAATAAATGACGGTTCACGGTGTAACCGTCATTTATAATATGGCACGAAGAATAAACCACGGTTCCCAACCGTGGTTTATAGTCAATGAAGAGGCGCGCTGTTTAATTTTCAGTGAAAAATATTCCCGCTAAGACAATAAATGACGGTTCATGGTGTAACCGTCATTTATAATATGGCACGAAGAATAAACCACGGTTCCCAACCGTGTTTATAGTCAATGAAGAGTGGCGCGCTGTTTAATTTTCAGCGAAAAATTTCCCTTTAGACAATATATGACGGTTCAGCAGAACCGTCATTATAATGCAGCATGAACAGAATAAATGACGGTTCATTATACAACCGTGGGTTTATAGTCAATTTTTCTTGAATTAAGAGTGGCGCGCCGTTTTCCCCGCTAGGAAAATAAATGATGGTTCACGTGGGAACTGTCATTTATAATGTACCACGAAGAGAATAAATGACGGTTCTGCATAAAACCATCATTTATAGTATGGCTCAATTAGAATAAATGACGGTTTCAACATACAACCGTGGTTTTATAATGTTATATACCACGGTTCCGCATAAAACCGTGGTATATAGACCGTGGTTTAAAACTTTTTTTCTACTAGTGTTTTTTGAACTTAGCCAAGATTTCCCTTGATTTATTTTCTGATTTTGGCCTTCAAAGTAGCATATTTCCGGCCATGAAAAGAGATAGAGAAGTGTTGTGTTGTTCTTGATGAAGAAAAGATAAGATTCAAGGAAAAACAAGTGTTTAAAGAGAGTGTTTGTCAAGAACACTTGTGTTCATCCATGGAGCATCAATGAAGAAAGATGAGGAGAAGAAGTAGCTTTTTTTCAGCCAAGGAGGGGAGTACTCTCGGCAATATGCAAGGAAAGAAAGAGTGGGTGAAGAGTGTGTAATAAGGTTGTGAGCTGGAGCTCCCAAGGTGGCAATACTTTTGGTGATTTAGGAAGCTTCCTCCAATAGTGAAAGTTCTTTTGGAGCCTTATATTCCCTCAAAAAACCAGTCCTAGATATTTTGGGGCGGGGGGGGGGGGGGGGTTAGTTTGGCATCGTGTGCCTTATAGTGTTAAGGGTTTACAAGTTGTACATTTGGACTTGTTTCATGTGCTAGTCATTGTGACTATATAATGTATGTTTATTAATTCTCTCACATGATTTGTGCTCTTAGTTCATGTATTGATATGTTACAACAACTTTATTAGTTGATTTCTCCTTATAATTACTCCCTCTTTAGTCCAATATTTCATGTAGGGTTTAATAACCCTTTTTGAATCATATATGTTATCCTGTACAGGACTACCTGCAACACAACAGTGAACTACTTGCACGCCCTGTGATGTAGCTACCTGCTTCCTTTCTTCCGGAGTTGTTTGACCAAACCCCATCAATAAGTGACTATAGTTAAACATTGTAATCCTTTGGTTATGATCCTATAGCCTGTAGTCATACCACGGTATGATTAGTGAATGAATATGTATTCTAGGTTCCATAATTCCTTAATGTTTTTAAGCTCATTAGCCTCTATAATTCATTAATTACTCCTTTATTAAATATATAATGTTTAGGGGTATTCAATGGCTCAATTGAGAATGTATGGACTGTCTATCAATCTAGTCCGCTTTCAAAGAAGGGTAAATCAATTAAGCAAGCTCAAAAGCTTTCTAGCATTGTTAACTTGGACCAACTAATAGAAGTCCCTTTGGAGGTTCCTGATGATGTTGAGGCAACCCCTGGTTAGAACGAGGGTTTCCAAGAGAAATGAACGCTTTTGGATATGGTTGAGGAGCTAGACAGAAGCTCATTTCAACTAGTCGAGTGCTTCCCGTCCTTTTGATGCTTTTAGTTACTCGGTTGAAAACTATATTTGTTGTCTCTTTGGTCACTCTTTTAATTATGTTGGTGTTTTTAGCTTTGGTATGGATGTTATGTCATCTTTCTCCTCCAGTTGTAAGTTCCTTTTGGGATAGGTTATTTATTTTGGCTTAATGCAGTATGGCGATGGTGTAAATCAGCATGGTGAAGCTCGTATTGGTTCACATAAGCTTAGGTCGTATCTATGAATGTCCTACAGGCGTGAACTGTTGGTTCAGCCACATCCATTTGCACTTTTTGATGTTCTTGTGGGGATACACACCGATGTACTCTTGATATATCTCTTTGATAATATGGTGCTGGTGTCTTTCGAAGAATAAAACTCATACCCATTCTTCAAGATAACAATAACCCATATCATTTAACAAATAAATTGTTGAAACATCATGCATGTGCACCCATAAATGTCATATATGAGAAATAAATCATAGATTTATACGTAGAACATATGTAATTGAGAATATTGGTAGTCTGTTTTGGAACGCCGCTTGGGAACAAAGGGGTGGGGAAAGAGATGCGACAGAGAAGAAATAAAGAGATAAGGTTTATTTGTTCAAAGTTACGGTGCTTTTTTCTAACCGATAAAAAATGCTACTAAGATGTGAATTGGAGAGTATGGACAATGGACTTAATTTTGGGCTGAGTACTTGTAACACCCCCAAACTAGCAGGTATTTATTAAGGTCAAACTTAAATTAAAACCAATTTTAACCGATCATCTACTTAGCAACAGAATTCAAAACCTAAAGGGTGTTACGCCACCGCCACACTCACCAACCTAGTGAGTGTTAAGGCTAAAAAAACATCAACGGGTAATAAATAAATAATAACAACTCAAAACATAATCTAAATAAAATACTAAACCATCTAAGAATTACAATCAGTCTATGTGCATGTATAAACCATCTATATATTTAAATAAATCAAAGTGGAGTCTATGTCAATTCCCAACCCAACTCTCACGCTTTACATCCAGATCAGCTTCATTACTTGCGGCAGAAAACATAATAACACACAAAGGGACCACATAAATCAGAAAAACTGAGTAAACTTCTACTTCACCGTGTAAAATTCATTTTATTTGTAAATGTTTGACAGATATACCACATAACAACAGCAAATTAATTAATCACAAACAAATCAACAACATTAGTCCAAATGAGAAGAAGAGCACAATAAACCTCAATCACACATTCCACCAATACACAATGATAGGGGAGCTTTCAACCGGCAATCAACAGACACCCAACAAAGGGGGCCGCAAAATAAAATTCCACCAACGAACACCCAAACAAGTGGGGTCGTAAAATATAATTCACCAACAAACACCCAAAAGTGGGGTCATAAATAGAATGTTCACCTCACCTTAAGTGTGCACACCCTTCTAAGGGTACTTCTGACCACAAGTAGTAGATTTATAGATCTTAAACTGCGATATAGTGGTCACAGCACAATATGTTTAATTTTATGTGTACCAATGCATACAATGAATATCCTAGTGAAAGTCTCCCATATCAATATCACACAGTCCAACATATAACTCATATCAATAATCACTTCTCTTGATAAAACTCCATCCACCAAAATTCATAATAAATTCACCATCACTCCTCGACCAATCTCAACTAAATCCATCATCAAAGTTCAAGCACAATCACCAGATAACAACCATTCGCAGAGAAATAAATTTGTGAACACAATAGCTTACCTAAAATTTAGGTTCAAAAGTAGACAAGAAAACGACCATACAACCACATCAGCTAGTAGTTAGCGTCAAAGTCCTCAGAATCTAACAATAATTATAGTAACACTAAGTAATTCTAATAATTTGAGATCATTATACTGAACAAATTTACAACCCATAAGCTAGACCATAGGTAAATTATAAGTAAACTTTATTGATTTGCCTCAAAAGATGACCCAATTAATTAAAGATATCAAGCTCTCACATACAAGGAAGCACACTAATCATGCAATACTTACTTACTAGAGTATATCACGTACTATGCTCATATGGTATTACCGATATATTGTCTAATAACATTATAATGATGTAATACTTATGCCCATGATTGATGATAAAGGATTTGAAGTGAATAATTAAATACCCTTATTATTGTTGCCGCGGAAATGAAGTGCCTAAAGGGGGAGATCAAAATTAGGCTCCTACTGTCCACTAAGCGCGAGAAATCAGACAGCTACTATAGTTACTGATGTGACAAAATTTTGGTGTTCAATAAATGGGAAGCACGCAGAAGAGAAAGGGTCAATTTGACAGATTCTAAGTCAGTTCCTAAGGAATGAAAAAGAGGGGAGTGAAGACGGCCGTGAAAGAAGAAGAAAGAAGAGAAAGCAAAATAAATTAGGTTAGTTCCCCTTGATTCTAATTTACCTCTCTGCCCCTTAATTACTAAGATAACTCCTATAGTTAAATAAGATATGCATTATCACTATTCTCAATATCCACTAATAAAACATAACACTAGAATAGAGTATTAACAATGTAGTTAGTTAGATGATCCGAGCCCACTATAATACTAAATATACCAATGTTAAGTTAGTAATTAAAATAATCATCTTATATTAGCTGAATGATAAATTAACTAAAACTTTGTAACATCCCGGATTTTACCAAAACACAAAGTATTACAACTTGGGAAAGTAACATTGCAAACATAAAGTAAAAAAAGCCAAACAAGCCTTAAAACCAGTTTCTGAGAGACATCTGAACTTGTGTCCGAACTTGGATGTTCGGACGCAAGTCGAGACTCAAAACAGGGACGTTCGGACTTATGTCAGAATTTGGAAGTTCAGACAAAGTCCGAAAAAAATTCCTTACATCGTCTGGACTTGTGTTCGATAGGGATAGCAATGGGTGATGGGTACCCGTTTCACCCGACCACCCGACCCGCAAAAACGGGAGAAAAACAAAAAAATGAGTGACGGGTGAAACGGGTGCGGGTGACGGGTCGGATCGGTGAGCATTTTTCACTCGGACACCCGACCAGTTCACCCGACCCGTCACCCGTATGTATTTATATTAAATAAAAACTCATATTTGTTGAGATAATTTAGAAATATTTTGGTTACTACTTCATGTTTTGGGTATGTTCTAGACATTAGTTGATGTGGTATGTATTGTTGAACAAATATGAGTGTATTTTTCTTAAAAATTAAGCTTATATAAGGTGTTAAAAATAAAAATTCTTGCTGAAAAAAATAAAACCGGGTGACGGGTGATGAAGTTACGGGTGATGGGTTGAGTCGGGTGATGCGGGTGAAAAATGGGTGACGGGTCGGGTGAAGCATCACCTGACCCGAACCCGACCCATAGCCATCCCTAGTGTCCGAGCTTGAAAGTTTGTACAGAGTCCGAAGCTTCAAACCTGTAACACCCCATCCAAAGCCAATCGTGGTTATCGCAAAACTGAACACTTAATTGAATTCGTCGCAGCGGAAATAACAAACACCTGGACCTTGCCACGGTCTGATCGTTAGAATATACCGGCCTTATCAATTACAACCCTTATCCAAAATAAATAACCAACCCAAATCATCACCATCCAAAATACCAACAACCAACCGAGTACAAGTAACTAAGTCATAATCACAACCTTACATCAGTTTAAATATAAACAGACGGGTGCACAAGCGCAACCCGTACTCAAAATAAACATCCCATCCTAAGTCTAACCGCTCCTACTCTCGTGGTACGTCCTCATGGGCCTCTTACCTGCAAGTGTAAAAACAGCCCCCAAAGGGGGTCAGCACGAATGCTGGTACACCCTCTCATGGCCCCCAAGCTAACGGGGCTACGACGACTAATTGTCGATAACATGGAAATTGATTACATACACAAGCATGATATGAAGTGCAATAACAATAATCCACAGATGAACATGCATAGTTCACAAACAATGAACGACTCAAGCGTCCCCTTATCAAGTGGGTTAGTAACCCCCTCCTCAGTCCTGATTTCCTTAATCTCAGTCCCTTACCTTACCTTAATCTTCATCTCAACTTAATCTCAGTATACAAACCGTTCCTGGAGGGGAATGGTTGTAGCTTAATTCGAACCTGGGATTTAGGTGATCCCACCGCACCATCTTAATGCCACCTACTCTGGACGGGAGTCCAGCGTAGCTGAGCCGGCAACCGGCCCTAGGCTACAAGTCCGAAGACAAGTCCTTAAGCGGAGGGCGGATCTGATTCAGATACCGTCCCCCTTTCCTTAGCATGCATGACCGGAGTTCGGTCCCGGGTTTCCTCACTCAAGTTCCAGTTAGTAGAAATCTTAATCACCATGTGCTAGCTAAGCCTTAACGGGCATTAACCAACAACCACCAAAACTTAACTCTTATTCTTCACTCAGTAAGTACTAAACTTGGTTAGTAACAATCTCAAGTCTCGCGGGTTAGTGCAAAGATAACACATACACAACGAGAACAAATGTAACCGGTTGCATGCTTTATCTTGTTTTAGTCATCGCAATTAAACAGACAACACACAAGCCGAGGGACACCTCGTTAGCAAGCAGGTCACAAGAAAGATTGTACCGTTCATCGTCGATCGTCGTTTGTTTAACCTTCTCCGGGGTCCCAATTCACAAACCTAAAACATTGATTCATTTTTAGGCCATTAGTTATTTGCACCTCACTTAACTCACTTAATCCCTAAAGATTCCCGATGAATATCCTCTTAAGTCCTTACCACTTACCCTTTTAAACTTAATCTTTTTAAACATTAAGGTTCTTACTTAACTTAACTTAATCCCTTAGGTTCTTAGGGTCCTAATCATTACTACCCTACCAATGGCATACCTTATTACCAATTATCCTCCTTAGAGTTTTAATTTTTTTTTTATGTTTTAGGCTCGACCGAACTTACTGACCGACCTTACCCAAGGTCGGTCCATTCCAGAACATATTACCGTTTGAAAATTCTACCCCGACCGACCTTGCAAGTCCAGTGCCCAAGGTCGGTCCATTCCCGAGAGTTTTCCCCGAGGGAAATTTGAGCTCGACCGAACTTGTCAAGTCCGGTCCTATGTTCGGTCGATTCCAGAGACTAATTCCCGCACAAAATTCTAGGCATGACCGACCTTGCAAGTCCGGTCCCAAGGTCGGTCCATTCCAGAGACTTAATTCCTTCACAAAATACAAGCCCGACCGAACTTGTAAGTCCGGTCCCCAAGTTCGGTCGGTTCCAGAAACTTTCTCTGGCAGTGTAAACTGAGCTCGACCGACCTTGCAGGTCCGGTCCCTAAGGTCGGTCGACTCCAGAACCTTGTTTCAAAATTCTCTTTTAAATCCAAACTTCTCCTCATATATCCTAATATGTTATAACCTCATTTGGGCACCTCAAATACACCTTAAGCCAACCACTAAACACTTTAAATCACTCACCAACATCCACTTTAATCATTATGCATTTTTCCTTGTAACCATGCCAACACTTGTAACATTTTTCCACTAGGTTTCTAGGTGGTGGTTCATACCTAATGTAACCACTATGCCAAATGTTTCCCCACCACTATAACATCATCTTCCAAGCATCTTTCACCATCTAAAACTCTTTTATGCATTTACTTAAAGTTCCTTCACAAGCTTAAGCTTCCATCCATCAACACCTTATTTCCATCCTAGTTGTTTACCAACATTTGCCTAAGTCCTAAATACTCAAATACATTCTCTTGATTCCTAAATCCTTCATAGTAATGCCTAAGTCATTATAACTCATTAAAACACTTTATCTCACCCCTTTTTCATCAAGACAACCTCTAAAACTTCCTAGTACTTCCTTAGTCATTAAATTCCCTTAGAACATCTTAAACACTTAAGTTCTTCTTTAAATTTTGCCATGGGTTCTCTAGTATATAGCACATCCTAACACTTGGTTTTTCTCCATCAACCAACCAATATCTCTCAAATTCTCATCACAACACCTTAACACACAATTTACACCAAAACTACTCCACATCATCATATAGTGCACAAACTTAAATGCTTGGCACTTAGGCCCTTAAATGACAATAATCTTAACCACTGAATCTCCACATATATTTGCCTTTAACCTACGAATACACACAACAAGGCTCCCATTGAAATAAAATGCTTCTTGTAATTCATTTCAACATTGTTTGACTATCTCTTTTCTCATTGGCTCCTTAGTCACAAGTTCTCAAACATAGTCATTGTTTCTCCTAGGTCATATATAACCCTTTTCTAATGTAAATTCTACACTAAACTCATCACATATCTAAATCCCATTCCCTTAAACAATAAAACACCTTAAGGTAAGTAATTTACCTTGTTCTTTTACAAGCTTTAAAAACTTTCTTCCTTAGGTTTTTCCTTCCTCTATCTCGGTCACCAATATATATCTCCTTGCCAATGTTCTAACCAATATCCAATGACTCCAATGAGTACTAGATAATACACTAACCCTAAGGAACAAACCCTAGGTTAAAAAAAATGTGCTTTAAGGTATTAAGGTGATTGTTTTACCTTGGTTTCTCAAGACAAGCTTGGATATGAAGCAAGAAGGACCTCCTCAATCCTTTGAAGAGTAGAAAACAAGCTAGAACAAGGCATTAAAATGAAGCCTCATGAGCATACATTTTCGGCCAAGAAGAAAAGTGATGGAAACCTAGATTTTCTTACACTTTCTTACCTTAAGAGAATGAAGAAGCCAATGGAGTCTCCAAACTTGAATTTCCTCCTCTAATGGTGGTTTGGCTTGGCACCAAATCAAAGCTCTTGAAGTTTTGAAAAGATAGAAAGAGAGAGCTTGAGCTAACTAAGAGGAATTTGTAATTTGTTTTGGTTTTGGAGCTAAGATGAGTAAGTAGTGTGCAAGAGAAGGTGGAGCTAGCATGGGGTTGCTCTTCACGTTAATGGAGAAGGAGAGAGCAGCTCAAAACCGTGGGAACAAGAAAGAATGAAGAGGTGAGGAGAGAGTGAGGAAAATGAGATATTTATCTTATAAAGTAAATAGTACTTTTGCTTTATAGTTATTTATTTGCTTAATGACTAATAAAGGTGGTGACTCACCTTATAAAAAAGCCGGCCCCCATCAAGTAACAAGGGTACTTAAGTCTTTTTTGACCAAATATCTCACTTATATTGACTTATGTTATAAACTAGCTTTATTAAATTACTATTCACAAAACAAGGCACATTGTTGTGAAATTTTTGATTTCCCATTGATATAGACTTCCAAATGTGATACTATATAGTACACATGTTAATTAAAGAGTAATGATGGACATTTAGCCATTCAAAACTCATTTACAAGACAATTTTTCAAAAATGTGCTTTAAGACTCCTTAAAGCACATTTTGTGTTTTAACTTGTTTTCAAGCTTGGTTTTCTTTGGTAATTGATTTAAAATGACCATTAGGATATTACTAAGGTCTTAGAACAATATTTGGGTACTCTCCCAAGTCTCTCCAAGCTTAGAGCACATTTTTGCTTAAACTGCTCTTTTGGTGTTTCCTTATATTTTCTTTGATTAGAAATGTTTCTTAATGTTTCTAAGGCATTATTTAGCCTCCTTATATCTTAGTTTATCATTTAAACACCATATCTAAGTTTGGGGTATTTCAATCTACCCCCCTTAAAAGAACTTTGTCCTCAAGGTTCACATATGTGCTTAACCATTCACGGTACTCAATTCCCTTAATCTTAACACCACATCTTATATTCACATTCACACATCTCAAGACTCAAAGGTCAATCTCAAATACAATACATAAGTATTATACATAACTCAAACTTAACACCAAAGTGTAGCAACTTACACAAATTCACATCTTAAACAACCAAACAAACGACAAACATGATCGTTTCCTAACTCAAAAGCGAGGAGGCTCTACCCCCCTTAAAAAGGGGTACGCCCCGTACCCTATACAGACGATCTAGTCAGTAAACAAAGAAGGGTATTTCGCCCTCATCTTATCCTCTAATTCCCACGTGGCCTCTTCGACATCCTGGTTAGACCAGAGAACCTTCACCAGTCGCACTGACTTGTGGCGAGTGTCCCTAGTCTTACTGTCCAAGATTCTATGAGGAGTCTCCACTGATCTCATATTTGGTTCTAAAGTCAACTTCTCAGGTTCTAACACATGGGAGGGGTGGTGCATGTATTTCTTTAGCTGTGAAACATGAAAAACATCATGCACTTTACCCAGCTCAGCAGGTAAATTCAACCTGTAAGCAACCGGGCCCACCCGCTCCGTAATCTCATAAGGACCAACAAATTTCGGGCTTAATTTGCCCTTCTGCCCAAACCTGAATACACCCTTCATCGGTGAAACTCGCAGAAATACCTGGTCGCCCACTGCGAACTCCAGGTCCCGTCGTCGAACATCAGCATACGACTTCTGCCTATCTTGAGCAGCTTTCATGTTCTCCCTGATTTGCTGAACTTCAGCCTTAACTTGCTCTAAGTACTCTGGTCCTATAATGACCGTCTCACTCGACTCATCCAGCAGAGCGGTGTACGACATGGTCTACCGTACAACGCTTGAAAAGGTGCCATCTTGATCGAAGCGTGATAGCTGTTGTTGTATGAAAACTCGATCAGATGCAATTTGTCAATCCAACTGCCCTGGAAGTCTAAGGCACATGCTCTCAGCATGTCCTCGAGTGTCTGAATAGTACGCTCAGTCTGACCATCTGTGTGAGGATGGAACGCGGTACTCAGCTTGAGTTCTGTACCCAACGCTTCCCTGGTACCTCTCCAGTACCTCGAAAGGAATCTGGTATCTCTATCTGACACTATGGTCTTCGGTATCCCGTGATGTCTCATGATTTCTTTCTCAAATAACTCAGCTAATTTGGTCACCTTCCAAGTATCCTTCATCGGCATGAATCGGGCTACTTTGGTAAGGCGATCCACCACCACCCATATCATGTTGAGACCTCCCCTAGTAGGTGGAAGCCCAACTACGAAGTCCATGGAGATATCATGAAACTTCCACTCCGGAACTGGCATCGACTGTACCATTCCGCCCGGTCGTCGGTGCTCAAATTTCACCTTCTGGCATGTGAGACACCTCAAGACGAACTCGGTAACATCTGTCTTCATCCCCGACCACCAGAAGTATCTCTTCATGTCTTTATACATTTTAGAGGCTCCCGGATGGATGGAAACTGAAGAACAGTGTGATTCTCTAAGTATACGGTCTTTCAGATCCGTGTTGCCCCGTGGTATGCATAACCGGCCCTTTAATCTGATCAGATCATCATCATGAAGTCTGAAGTCGTATTTCTGGCTCTCAAAGGTACCATTTGTCAGCTTCTGTCTGACCTCTCTCATGTACTCATCTGTCCTCTAAGCCTCTCGCACCTCATCAACCAAGCTGGAGAAAGAAACTAGCGAATGGAGTGAGTGTGCTCGACGGCTCAGGGCGTCTGCTACAACATTGGCCTTCCCCTCTTTGTATTGGAGGACAATGTCATAGTCTTTCAGAAACTCTAACCATCTCCTATGTCGAAGATTTAACTCCTTCTGAGTGAATATGTATCTCAAACTCTTATGATCGGTGTAGATCGTCACACTAACCCCGTATAAGTAGTGGCGACATATCTTCAAAGCGAAGACTACAGCTCCCAGCTCTAAATCATGTGTGCGGTAGTTCTCCTCATGTTTCTTCAACTGGCGTGAGGCATATGCCATCACCTTGCCATGTTGCATGAGCATGCAACCCAGCCCTCTGCCGGATGCATCACAATAAACCTCAAAGCCCTCTGTACCGTCTGGAATGGTCAGAACCGGTGCAGTGGTCAGTGAGTCCTTCAAGCTCTGAAATGATTTCTCACAGTCAACCGTCCATAAGAACGGTGCATCTTTCTTCATCAGACTGGTCATCGGTTTCGCGACCTTGCTGAAATCTCTAACAAACCTCCTGTAGTAACCTGCCAGACCGAGAAAGCTCCGGATGTCGGTAACAGTCTTCGGCCTTGGCCAAGTACGTACGACATCAATCTTTGCTGGATCCACTGAGATCCCAGCATCTGAGATGACATGACCTAGGAAAGAGACCTGGTCAAGCCAAAACTCACACTTGGAGAACTTAGCATATAGCTGGTTCTCCCTCAATATTTCCAATACCCTCCTCAGATGTTCCTCATGTTCAACGTTAGTTTTCGAGTATATCAAAATGTCATCAATAAACACCACAACCGACTTGCCAGCTGATCCCGGAACAAGCGGTTCATCAGATCCATAAACTTCGCCGGTGCGTTCGACAATCCGAACGGCATCACTGTAAACTCATAGTGGCCGTATCGTGTCCGGAATGCCGTCTTCTCAATGTCTCCCTCCTTGATGGCTATCTGATGATACCCCGATCTGAGATCAATCTTGGAGAACACAGACGCTCCCTTCAACTGATCGAACAGATCATCAATGCGGGGTAGTGGGTACTTATTCTTCACTGTCACTGCATTCAGCTCTCTGTAGTCGATGCAGAGGCGGAGACTACCATCCTTCTTCTTCACGAAGAGGACTGGCGCTCCCCATGGTGACACACTTGGTCTTATAAATCCCTTATCTAACAAATCTTTCAATTGTTCCTTTAACTCAGTCATTTCCGCCGGAGCCATTCGGTATGGTGCCTTGACTATCGGTCCGGTACCAGGTAGCAGCTCGATGGTGAACTCTACCTCCCGAGTGGGTGGCATGCCGGGCAGTTCCGTGGAAATAAGTCGGGGAACTCCGACACTACCGGTAAATCGGGGTCAAACTCGGGGTCTCTCTCTATGTCCTGTACATAGCAGAGGTACACTTCTTCTTTTCTCCTCAATTCCTTATACATTGCCATGGCGGTGATGATCTTAGTCGAAGGCTCTCTGGGCCTCTGGAGGTATGATATTGTTACCCCAGACGGACTCCTGAGCAGCAATCTATGCTCGGCGCAGAGGATACGTCCCTTGTGCCGCTCCAACCAGTTCCTCCCGAAGATAACATCAAATCCTAGCTCACTGAACTCAATAAAATTGACTGGAAAGTCTTCTCCCTTAATTCTGACAGTGGCTCCTCGGTAGAAACGAGTGCAACGAACGTTCTCCTTAGACGGGAGCGTAACCGTGAAGTCGGGTAGCTCATCAGCGTCTAGCCCCAACCTGCTCGCGAATGATGCCGAGACACAGGTATGCGAGGCCCCTGAGTTGAAGAGAACTGATGCCTCAATCCCATTAATCGGAAAGGTGCCGGTGAGGATAGTACCGCTGACGTCGGCCTGTGCCTCTGTAAGTATGCTTAGTGCACCTTTCGTACCGAGTCCATAACCTAATTGTGTTCACAAGCTTCATGAGTATTGATGGTATAACAAGAGTCGTAACAATTTATATGAACAACACTGTTATTTTATTCATAACCATCCTGTTTACAACATGAGCTTTAATCTTACATCTCATTCCTCATCTCATTTTAACATTACATGGCTAATATTGTCTAAAGGTGAAGTTTCATCTCCCAGGTCTCATATGCGTCGCATCGATTACTGCTGACGGTGCTGTATTCAACTTGATCCTCTTAATCCCATGGTATAACATCCTTGATTCTCCTCCCATAATTAACACATCTCCTGACTTAAGTACCAACTTATTCGCACGGTCCGCACGCTTCTGCTCGCCGTATAAAAACTCTGCATCATCCCCAATGGACCAAGACACTACGGGTATCCCCCTTTCGAGAGACTCCGTTGTCTCGTCCTTATCGGTGTAGTCCAAGTCGCCCATCCTTCTCGTAGAAGTTTATAATGCAAACGTCTGCCTGAATGTCTGGAATCGGTTCAGCTTCCAATTGTTGAGCGATTTCCACGACTTGTGTAATAACTGGATGGAACTCTTCGGGTATTCCCGGTGGTGAGACTCCATCTTGCATCCTCGTGGTTTGGTAATTCTTGGCATACGGATTCCAATCCTTGCCTAAGCTCATCATTTTTAATTTCATCCTTGCTCCCCCTGGGTACTCCGGTGTGTAAAACCCTCCCGGTCCCATTCCTAGTTGATTGCATCTCCTGATGATGGCTATTTGCGCTTCGGGTGTCAGGTATCCCCTTAATAAAATCATGGGCGGATAACCTGACATTGTTCGGTTGAAAGTCTATGGGTTCGATGTCGGTGTGCTACGGGTTAGGTGTAGATGGTATTGGATAGCAGATGTTGAAGCTTCCTAAAGTGGTAGTAGGTTATATCTTACTTAAGTTCTAATCTCATCTCATTCTTACTTAACTCAGTTATTCACCAAACATGCATGATAATGCGGTAAACAGGCAGTTTTATTACTAAATGGTTATAGCGGTACCTGGCCTCGATGAGGGTTCAGGCTCATCGTCCCGGTCCACCATGTGTAGTGTGGGTCCCGACTTCTGGGTCACCCTTGGGTTCTTGTCTGCAGCTTGCTGCACCTTCCTCTGACCGTCAGATCCAGCTCCCTGATCGGTCTTGCCCTTGCCCCTGGTGTCGGGCCTATAGGCTCTGCTAGCAGGGTTCTGGTAGCACTCATATACCCGGTGTCCGTATACCCCACAGTAGTTGCACTCCACTTTATTCCCCTTGCAATCGAGCCCGGGGTGGTCCCTGTGACACCACCTACAGATGTAGCGTCGCTGGTAGCCACCACTAGCTCCCTTCTCATTCTCAGATCCTGATCATTCACAATGTCAATTCTCATATCTCAACGGTTACTAGTTGTTTCTTAACTCACTTAATACCAATTTCTTACCCTTTGGCGCCCTAGAGCGCAGGGGTGTAGCTGCATAAGCATATGTCAACTTCAATGGCTCTTCCGGAGCCTTCTCTTTTTCCTCCTTCCCTTTGGGTTCTGACTTTTCTGGGCCTGAGGCTGGTACTTCTATTTCTTGTACCCTCCTTGTGTAACGCCCCTATTAACCATAATACAGCGGAAATAAAACTCTAAGGCGGTTACAGACCATCGGGTTTCCAATCACCCGGCACCAACCTCACCAATTACAACTTAAGGATTACAAAAGCTACGGTCTGAACTCGAGAAAACTTAACACAAACGAATAGAATTAAACACATTAACTCTCCACAAAACCTAGTCCCCTCCCAAACGTCTATTCTCTTCGTGGCCACCTGTAATCAATTCGACCTCAAGATGAAACCAGCAGCCCCCCCAAAAGGGGCAGGTCAGTTCCCTGGAATGGAACGGGTACAATTCTCCAAAACAAACTTATAAACATAACTCTTCAAAATAAATAGTACCATGAAAACAAACGCTAAATTAAATAAAACAGAGATAAAGCACTTCAAAACAATCAGTTTAAAGAGAAAGGAAAACAAGACAAACGATAAAGAACTCCAAAACAAGTCATCCACTTAAGTAGTCACACCACATAGTTTAGTAAGCATCCATTGTTGTTTAGAACCAATTCCCGTTAGGAGTAGAAACTCAGATATCACAAAGGACTAGGAATGATGAATAGATCCAAGAATCAAGAACTCAAGAGTGGAATAGTTTAACTGGGAGAGATGGCCCCCACCGCCAATATCAATGTCCATATGGACCAGGGATATACAGCCCCCTGCTGTATAATTTCAATGTCCTAGTGGACGAAGGGATATACAGCCCCCTGCTGTCATAATTTCAATGTCCTAGTGGACGAGGGATATACAGCCCCCTGCGGTCAAATATCAATGCCCCTATGGGCGAGGGATATACCCCCCTGCTGTTACCATTAGACACGCGCACTCGAAAGAAAGATTTCCAAGATTGACCTTTTCCAAAAATCCCGCTAGATCACCAACTACCCAGAGCAAATACCAAAACACTCAGTCCTACAGAGTGCAGAAGCGTAAACCCTAAGCAGCCAATGTCTAACGGGCAACCAAGTAGAAGAAACCAATACCCAAGCGAGTTCCACATCCAAGGCTCAGTTAGTCACACAAGCTGAGTCAGTCACACAACCATTTCTTTTTTAGAAGTTCCTCTTTAAGTCAGTTAGCGTTTCCAAAACATTCTACAAGTCACTCAGCAAAATAACGTAGTACGAGAAATCGTACAAAACATTCCATAGAGTCCAAACACAACAAGCTGAGTACGAGAAATCGTACAAAACATTCCATAGAGTCCAAAACACAACAAGCTGAGTACGAGAAATCGTACCTGGGTAACGTTGTAGCAGTTCTAATCAACTTGCGCAAACAATCAACATTACTCTGAAGAATATTAAAAGTAGTCTATCATCAAACACTTGTAGCCTATGCTACACTTAAATAAACTCCTTACTCTTATTTCAAAGTCTCAATTGTCTTTTAAGCCCTCACTTAAATGCTATGAATAACCTTTGACTTGTCTTAGAATGTTGTATAACTCAAGGTTGTAAGACCAAGGAATGTATTTTATTAACACTTGTTAACTGTTCCACCCTTATCCACTTTACCCATACCTAACCATAATTCTCACATTAAAGACCTTTATAACATAAGTGCATTATACGTTATTCAATCAATCTTAGAATTTCAATAACAATTCTTAAGCTCAATACTTTTATTCTTACTTTAGGACATACATCGTGTTATGACCAATGATGGGTTTATCTTAGAATACTATACTATTATTTCACAATTTATTGACTATGTATCTTTATCAATATCACTAGATAATCCATTATAACTAAGTTTTCCCCCTTAACTTAATTAAGATCTACATCCCGTATACTGAAATCGTAGTGTTGTAGATGCATTTTAGTATAACTTATTTGAGCTACTAAACTCAATTATCTTATCTTTAGTTCAGAATGGCCTTTAATTACAACCATCTATTAATCTTGTCATAAGTTGTTAAATTACTTTTCATCTTGAAATAACCATATTATAGTTAACTCAGACTCATCGAACTCTTACATTTAGTATCCACAGGGTATATTATTTACTTTATCAAACTATATAATAAGGTGTTTTAAGATAACCTTTTATGTATCCTTACTTACATTTAATTCCTAAATGTTCTATTTTTACACACATTCCCTCCATAGGCTATGTATAAACCTTTTATACTAAACTTCACTAAACTTAAGTCTTAAATACGTTTTAAATTGTTTACAAAACCTAAAGGTTTCAAAGGTATAACTTAATAAATTAATTTCCTTTATTGTATTTAGGATGGACAATATATCTACATAAGGTAGAATCTATCAAAGAATTAAATTATGGATCGTAAGTGAAACTGTTAACTATTTAATAAGATAATATATTCTGAAAAATCCCCATACCTTATATTCAAATGACACATTAATATTTCCAGTGTCAAAAGGTAAATCAATATAATCTCTTATGTAACCTAATTTCATCAATTAAAGGTTTAAAGATTTTAAGTATCTAATTTCTATTTAAACCTTTTAGTAAATCTTTAACTATTATGTACAACACTTATTTATAAACTCACATCCTGAATATTAGTAATAAATGTATTTTATATGGCTAACTAATTCTAAGAAACTTAAGGATTATTATTTAGAGTAATTTCCTAATCATAGTTTAATTAGTTTTATATCATAACCCTTTTAATGATTTTATCTTAAAATATTAAGTTATTACTCAATACTATAAATATTAAGAAATAATTAAATCTAGACTTATTTACCTCTTCACATTTAGATGTAAAAGTAACTCATTTACTTTATTATTGTTTATATAATAAGAACATTTAAATGTAAAAGTATTTCATTCCTTTTTTATAATAAGATCTATTTGTGTAACACTTTATGTAAACTAATTCCAAATATTCCTAAATTTCAACTTATTAATTTCTTAACCAATTATAGATTTACATTGTGGTCATTGACTAAATATATACATGTATTTAAATACTATTTATATAAATCTTAGAAATTCAAAGGTAACTAAAAACTCAATTCATAACCATAAATAATACCACCTCATATAGTATCTATTATTAGTATTATGTAGAGGTTTAGTTTAACTATTAATTCCTTCATATTACATTTTCTATAAGGTATTTTATTTCTTTATTTATTTATTTATCGTATATATATATATCCTTCCTATTATATTTCTCACAAGGAATGTTACCTTTATCTATTTTTTGTATTTATATATATATACATATACCTACACATATTAAGATTTATCGAGAACATTCTTTAAGAAATTCTATTATATTAATTATATCTAATATCTTTTAGACAATCCAAAACTGATTTATGGTTTATAAATAAAGTATTTCCCTTAGTTTTAGTTAAACATATTAGCTTCCATATTATATATAATAAAAATGTAGTTTAGTTAAATTCCTTGATAAGTTTCTATTTATTTCTCTCATATAAATATATACATAAATATATGTAACAATTTTTACTTCACTTAAAGTTAATACCCAAAATATTTATAAACATACTGTATTAAATGTTAATTAGTCTTATTATATTTTCCCCAACCTATAAAGTTCATTAATCAACTATACTTTAATTTTTGATTACATTAAAAACTATATATTATAAGTTACTCTTATGAAAAACTCACAAACACAATTTTTAAAACCTTTTCCCGTTGCCCAAAAATTCCCAAACTTAATATACAGTAACTATAACATTTTAGACATATTATAAAATTTTTGTTTCATAAAAATATCTTTTTAATTTAGCCAAATAATTCCAGAAAACCGTAACTTGTAAAAATCATAACTTATGTTTAAAAACTCCAAATCCATAATAATTTACATCAAAATAAACTACATAAAATAAGGAATCTATGGTTAAAATTTCAAGTCAAAATACATTCGGGAAGGCACTTAAATTAATTAAACAAGTTAGGGTTTATTCCTGGAAACAATATAAAAACTTATACATTTAAAATCGTGTTTTAATCGTGGCCGTCCATCTCTATTAACTGAGATCGACGGCTCCCTGCGCGAGTTCTTCAGAGAACTCAATATCGAAACCGAGTACTAATCTGCTATATCTCCTAATCTACAGAACGAAATCGAATGGTTTTGTTTCTATGGATTCGAAATTCGATTCCGGTTCTAATGGTACTGATTTCCCAATTTCATGCAGTATTCATCAAGATTCGAGATTGTTTCGAAGGTTAGGGTTCTAATTCTGGGTTCGAACCGAACAAATCCATCAAATTCTCTTAATATAGTACGTAATTGACAAATTGAAACATGGGTTAGGTCGGAATTGTAAAACCGGTTAGCATAATCGGAGGAATTGAAGAAAGCTCACCGGAATTGCCCGAATCGAAGTGATTTCGAGATCGGTTTCTGGAAAAATTCGAAACTTCGACCAGTTCGTGAAGCAATTCGAGGATCTATAAGTTATTGCACAGATCGAGTTAGGCTTTGTTTTTGGGCTCATTAGAAAGATGAAACTTAGATCTACACATTGATAACTAGAACTAATCCTAACTCGCATTATACAGAAAGAAAATTGACCCGAAAGTTACGAGTTTACCTCTCTGTTTCGGTATGATTTTATGTGCTGAAAATCCGAAACTTTGAGCGACTATAACTTCCAACGGTTATGATTCAGGCTTGGGCATAAACATAAGAATTGTAGACGGTTAGAGATCTACACAACGAGCTAAAGAAATCGAAATTTGGTTGAAAGACGAAGGAGTTATGGCTGACGAACTTTACCTGAATCGAAGTATTGGAATCTGGGTTACGACTGAGAAAGGTGCCAACTTGAGAACGACTTTCCCGTTGATGTGGATGGATTAGGGCTTGTATGAGTTATGATGTAAAGAGGATTAAGGAGAAGAGATGAAGACGGCTGGAAAATTGAAGTAATGAGAGAGATATGGCCGTCACAAGTTAGGTAAAATCGGTTGTTTGCTGGAGAAAATCAAGGAGGTAAAAATCTGCTAAGTGTTGGGACGCACGAGAGGCTGACACGTGGCACTTATGAAATTTTGGCTCTAAACTTCAAACTAGCATAACTTTGGCTAGGATGATCCGTTTTTGACGTTCTTTTTATCGATCTTCATGGTTTTTCATAACCTATTTATTGGTATAGGTTTCATGACCTGGTTTGACCATTCTCAAAAAGTCAACTCTAGCAAGGCTTAATAAGCTTTAAGGTTTCTAGAATTTTATATTGACTTTTATGTTTCAAAACAATGTTCCAACACTTCCTAAAATCTTTATAATATATTTGGAGTGTTTAATAATTTTCCCAAGATTTATTGACTTATAAATCTTATTATTAAATTCATAATACTATATAATAATGTATAATAATTAGGGCTAAATAGGAGAAAACCCCTAAATAAATTTCACAATTCCATATACTAATTTAATATTCATAATCCCATATAATAATTTAATATTCATAACTCCATATAATAATTTAATATTCATAATTCCATAAAATAATTTAATACTTAATAGTATTATTAAAGGTTTAATAAAAGAAATCCCCTAAATTAATTTAAATTAATTTAGGGGTATTTCAGCATATCCCCCTTAAAAGAAACTTCGCCTCGAAGTTTAAAAATCAACTAATAAGCACTCACACCGCTTCGGGTGTGCTGAGACAATAAAAGTTCCAATGAAGTTCCATACCAAACCAATCCTTTATCTCCATCCACTTCCATAACAACATTCTACTCAAGATTACTCAAAATCAAACTGAATCAGGATATACCAAGATATAGCATGATGAAAATCAAAAGTCACATACTGAGTCATAATGTAAAAACCAAGCACATACAAACACCTCTCATTCTGCTAATACTGTTCTCCCTTTGCTAATAATGAAACGCGGCATAATCCGGATGAGATAACGAAGGAGGAGTATGCCAGCATATCCCCCTTAAAAGAGCTAAGGTACGCCCTCGTACCGCTACTAATGGCACATTCAAAGAATTCAACACCTTATTAACCAGCTTTGTTGAATTTTACTGCACTGTTGATTATATCTATGATCGTTATATATATCTGTATCTCTTGATTGTTATGTATTCGTATTTCCTTGGTGGTTATAAAATTTTATCTTATGATTATTATCCTTTCATTTAATTTTGATACGAATTATATGTCCATATATGATCATTTATCATATCAATTATATTACTAAGCTATAAACCAGGTGTAACGTATAATAATCCTTAATAATCTTCCAAAATTATCTTCAAAGGTTTATTGGCCAACCATATGTTAAAACTCTATAAGATAAATATTTTCTGTGACTTTTCAAGTTTCAATTGTTTCTATAGTTAACTATCGTATTTTGGACGATTCATTCAGTATTTACTTTATAAAATTTACTTATTATATAACTTCACCCAAGGTAGAATTTTAGAAAGTTCGTCCAAAATCTGATTCCTTTATCTTAAAATTTATACATTATAATATATATATTTTTAAGGTAGGGACCCTGTATAAAATTTTAGGTCAAATGCATTCGTCTAATGAAAACTCACTCACTCTTGATAATTATTTTCCTTAAGGTTTGTTCTATGTAAGTATTCTTCTGATTATTAAATCTTAGTACTCTCTTAGACAATGGTGGCTTTTGGTAAATATCACTCTTAGTGTGTCTTTTAAAATTTTATACCTGTATAATGTTAAACTTCCAAGTAAACATGAGGATTTTCAATCTTTAAGTAACTCTCAATTTTTTTTTTTTTTTTAAGCTGCTCAATACTCAAGTATTAAAGGTTCAATGATACTTAGTTTAGTATTACTCTTCTCTTCACTCAATCTTTAAGTAACTTCTTTTATTGATTTTTTTTTATATCCAACCAGGGGTAGATGTTGTATCTTGAACTACCCAAATTTTAAATTCCTTTCCTCCATATATAGGTATTTTTCACCAAAGATTTAACTCAATAAATGCTTTACATTTATGAGTTTTAATACCGGATCTTAAGATACAATTTTGATTTGTTCATTGTGGTTAGCAATGAAATATGCCTAGCTCAAGATTTCATGATGGTAACGTCTTACCACCACTTCCCCTCAAGTTCAACACAATCCATCACATGCGTAGAAGATTATTTACAGTTAGATGACAAGGCTTGTCTAGCCCCTAAACTTCGAGAAGTGGGTGTGCACCCCCACTACTTTCAGCCTAGGAGTTCGTCGCACCAGGCACTTCCCGTAGGGTGTTAGGTTTACGTGTTTTCTTTCTAAAGTTAACATAGAGTTTTAATGTGTTTTATAAGTTCAGATGTTGATCTTTTCTAATACGCTACTGGTTCTTGTTAGCTTAATAATTTTCTAGACTTAAGATTTATCTTAAACATTATCTTTAGGTAATAATTTGTACCAAGTAGTACTTGAGATTTATTTGCAAGCTTTAAAGGAATTGAAGTACCTTCACATAATATCAATACTAATTTAGTTATTTAAAGTTCTATTTGGATACTGTTTTCAACCAAAAGTATTCTTTACCATTCCAGGAATTTGTGTACTAGCTTTTAAAGGATTGCATTTTTTTTTTAGCAATGTATTCTCCATGAACATGCTTTTGAACAATTACTTAATATTTGGTTTATCTCAACCAAAACCTTATCGTACTTAATATAGGACGTACCAAACTTATATATATATATATGTATATATATATTTTCTGTAGTTTATTGTTGGGACGGTATAACAACACATCACACTCAACATACATTCACAAAAGAAAAGCGTGTAAGGGAATCGTTCACAATTCCAAAAAGGGTTAGGAGTCGTGCCTTACTGGAGTCCTCACTTCCCAATTCTAACCCAGTTCCCCAGTTTTAAGTGCACCTATAATCTAAGTATTTCACTCGGCTTGTTTTCTCGGGTTCAGAGCGTAACTACGCTCTGATACCACTTTCTGTAACGCCCCTATTAACCATAAATACAGCGGAAATAAAACTCTAAGGCGGTTACAGACCATCGGGTTCCAATCACCCGGCACCAAACCTCACCAATTACAACTTAAGGATTACAAAAGCTACGGTCTGAACTTCGAGAAAACTTAACACAAACGAAATAGAAATTAAACACATTAACTCTCCACAAAACCTAGTCCCATCCCAAACGCTCATTCTCTTCGTGGCCACCTGTAAATCAATTCGTACCTGCAAGATGAAACCAAGCAGCCCACCCCAAAAGGGGCAGGTCAGTTCCCTGGAATGGAACTGGTACAATTCTCCAAAAACAAACTTATAAAACATAACTCTTCAAAATAAATAGTAACATGAAAACAAACTCTTAAAAGTAAAACAGAGATAAAGCACTTCAAAACAATCAAGTTTAAAGAGAAAGGAAAACAAGACAAAGATAAAGAACTTCCAAAACAAGTCATCCACTTAAGTAGTCACACATAGTTAGTAAGCATCCATTGTTGATGTTAGAACCAATTCCCGTTAGGAGTAGAAAACTCAGATAGTCACAAAGGACTAGGAATGATGAAATAGATCCAAGAATCAAGAACTCAAGAGTGGAATAGTTTAACTGGGAGAGATGGCCCCCACCGCCAATATCAATGTCCATATGGACGAGGGATATACAGCCCCCTGCTGTCATAATTTCAATGTCCTAGTGGACGAGGGATATACAGCCCCCTGCTGTCATAATTTCAATGTCCTAGTGGACGAGGGATATACAGCCCCCTGCTGTCAAATATCAATGCCCCTATGGGCGAGGGATATACAGCCCCCTGCTGTTACCATTAAAGACGCGCGCACGTCGAAAGAAAGATTTCCAAGATTGACCTTTTCCAAAAATCCCGCTAGATCACCAACTACCCAGAGCAATACCAAAACACTCAGTCCTACAGAGTGCAGAAGCGTAAACCCTAAGCAGCCAATGTCTAACGGGCAACCAAGTAGAAGAAACCAATACCCAAGCGAGTTCCACATCCAAGGCTCAGTTAGTCACACAAGCTGAGTCAGTCACACAACCATTTCTTTTTTAGAAGTTCCTCTTAAGCCAGTTAGCGTTTCCCAAAACATTTACAAGTCACCAGCAAAAATAACGTAGTACGAGAAATCGTACAAAACATTCCATAGAGTCCAAAACACACAAGCTGAGTACGAGAAATCGTACAAAACATTCCATAGAGTCCAAAACCAACAAGCTGAGTACGAGAAATCGTACCTGGGTAACGTTGTAGCAGTTCTAATCAACTTGCGCAAACAATCAACATTACTCTGAAGAATATTAAAAGTAGTCTATCATCAAACACTTGTAGCCTATGCTACACTTAAATAAACTCCTTACTCTTATTTCAAAGTCTCAATTGTCTTTTAAGCCCTCACTTAAATGCTATGAATAACCTTTGACTTGTCTTAGAATGTTGTATAACTCAAGGTTGTAAGACCAAGGAATGTATTTTATTAACACTTGTTAACTGTTCCACCCTTATCCACTTTACCCATACTATAACCATAATTCTCACATTAAAGACCTTTATAACATAAGTGCATTATGTTATTCAATCAATCTTAGAATTTCAATAACAATTCTTAAGCTCAATACTTTATTCTTACTTTAGGACATACATCGTGTTATGACCAATGATGGGTTTATCTTAGAATACTATACTATTATTTCACAATTTATTGACTATGTATCTTTATCAAATCCACTAGATAATATCCATTATAACTAAGTTTTCCCCCTTAACTTAATTAAGATCTACATCCCGTATACTGAATCGTAGTGTTGTAGATGCATTTTAGTATAACTTATTTGAGCTACTAAACTCAATTATCTTATCTTTAGTTCAGAATGGCCTTTAATTACAACCATCTATTAATCTTGTCATAAGTTGTTAAATTACTTTTCATCTTGAAATAACCATATTATAGTTAACTCAGACTCATCGAACTCTTACATTTAGTATCCACAGGGTATATTATTTACTTTATCATAACTATATAATAAGGTGTTTTAAGATAACCTTTTATGTATCCTTACTTACATTTAAGTTCCTAAATGTTCTATTTTTACACACATTCCCTCCATAGGCTATGTATAAACCTTTTATACTAAACTTCACTAAACTTAAGTCTTAAATACGTTTTAAATTGTTTACAAAACCTAAAGGTTTCAAAGGTATAACTTAATAAATTAATTTCCTTTATTGTATTTAGGATGGACAATATATCTACATAAGGTAGAATCTATCAAAGAATTAAATTATGGATCGTAAGTGAAACTGTTAACTATTTAATAAGATAATATATTCTGAAAAATCCCCATACCTTATATTCAAATGACACATATTTCCAGTGTCAAAAGGTAAATCAATATAATCTCTTATGTACCTAATTTCATCCAATTAAAGGTTTAAAGATTTTAAGTATCTAATTTCTATTTATAAACCTTTTAGTAAATCTTAACTATTATGTACAAAACATTATAAACTCATCCTGAATATTAGTAATAAATGTATTTTATATGGCTAACTAATTCTAAGAAACTTAAGGATTATTATTTAGAGTAATTTCCTAATCATAGTTTAATATAGTTTATACATAATCCCTTTTAATGATTTTATCTCAAAATATTAAGTTATTACTCAATACTATAAATATTAAGAAATGATTAAATCTAGACTTATTTATCCTCTTCACATTTAGATGTAAAAGTAACTCATTTACTTTATTATTGTTTATATAATAAGAACATTTAAATGTAAAAGTATTTCATTCCTTTTATTAATATAGATCTATTTGTGTAACACTTTATGTAAACTAATTCCAAATATTCCTAAATTTCAACTTATTAATTTCTTAACCAATTATAGATTTACATTGTGGTCATTGACTAAATATATACATGTATTTAAATACTGTTTATATAAATCTTAGAAATTCAAAGGTAACTAAAAACTCAATTCATAACCATAAATTAATACCACCTCATATATATCTATTATTAGTATTATGTAGAGGTTTAGTTTAACTCATTAATTCCTTCATATTATTTTCTATAAGGTATTTTATTTCTTTTATTTATTTATTTATCGTATATATATATATATCCTTCCTATTATATTTCTCACAAGGAATGTTATTACCTTTATCTATTTTTTTGTATTTATATATATATACATATACCTACACATATTAAGATTTATCGAGAACATTCTTTAAGAAATTCTATTATATTTAATTATATCTAATATCTTTTAGACAATCCAAAACTGATTTATGGTTTATAAAATAAAGTATTTCCCTTAGTTTTAGTTAAACATATTAGCTTCCATATTAATATAATAAACAAAATGTAGTTTAGTTAAATTCCTTGATAAGTTTCTATTTATTTCTCTCATATAAATATATACATAAATATATGTAACAATTTTTACTTCACTTAAAGTTAATACCCAAAATATTTATAAACATACTGTATTAAATGTTAATTAGTCTTATTATATTTTCCCCAACCTATAAAGTTCATTAATCAACTATACTTTAATTTTTGATTACATTAAAAACTATATATTATAAGTTACTCTTATGAAAAACTCACAAACACAATTTTTAAAACCTTTTCCCATTGCCCAAAAATTCCCAAACTTAATATACAGTAACTATAACATTTTAGACATATTATAAAATTTTTGTTTCATAAAAATATCTTTTTAATTTAGCCAAATAATTCCAGAAAACCGTAACTTGTAAAAATCATAACTTATGTTTAAAAACTCCAAATCCATAATAATTTACATCAAAATAAACTACATAAAATAAGGAATCTATGGTTAAAATTTCAAGTCAAAATACATTCGGGAAGGCACTTAAATTAATTAAACAAGTTAGGATTTATTCCTGGAAAAATATAAAAACTTATACATTTAAAATCGTGTGTTTTAATCGTGGCCGTCCATCTCTATTAACTGAGATCGAACGGCTCCTGCTGCGCGAGTTCTTCAGAGAACTCAATATCGAAACCGAGTACTAATCTGCTTATATCTCCTAATCTACAGAACGAAATCGAATGGTTTTTGTTTCTATGGATTCGAAATTCGATTCCGGTTCTAATGGTACTGATTTCCCTAATTATCATGCAGTATTCATCAAGATTCGAGATTGTTTCGAAGGTTAGGGTTCTTACAAATTTCTGGGTTCGAACCGAACACAAATCCATCAAATTCTCTTAATATAGTACGTAATTGACACAATTGAAACATGGGTTAGGTCGGAATTGTAAAACCGGTTAGCATAATCGGAGGAATTGAAGAAAGCTCACCGGAATTGCTCGAATCGAAGTGATTTCGAGATCGGGTTTCTGGAAAAATTCGAACTACCGACCAGTTCGTGAAGCACACTTCGAGGATCTATAAGTTATTGCACAGATCGAGTTAGGCTTTGTTTTTGGGCTCATTAGAAAGATGAAACTTAGATCTACACATTGATAACTAGAACTAATCCTAACTCGCATTATACAGAAAGAAAATTGACCCGAAAGTTACGAGTTTACCTCTCTGTTTCGGTATGATTTTATGTGCTGAAAAATCCGAAACTTTGAGCGACTATAACTTCCAAACGGTTATGATTCAGGCTTGGGCATAAACATAAGAATTGTAGACGGATTAGAGATCTACACAACGAGCTAAAGAAATCGAAATTTGGTTGAAAGACGAGGAAGTTATGGCATGACGAACTTTACCTGAAATCGAAGTATAACTGGAATCTGGGTTACGACTGAGAAAGGTGCCAACTTGAGAACGACTTTCCCGTTGATGTGGATGGAGTTAGGGCTTGTATGAGTTATGAATGTAAAGAGGGAATTAAGGAGAAGAGAGTGGTGAAGACGGCACTGGAAAATTCGAAGTAATGAGAGAGATATGGCCGTCACAAGTTAGGTCAAAAACGGTTGTTTGCTGGAGAAAATCAAGGAGGTAAAAATCTGCTAAGTGTTGGGACGCACGAGAGGCTGACACGTGGCACTTATGAAATTTTGGCTCTAAACTTCAAACTAGCATAACTTTGGCTAGGATGATCCGTTTTTGACGTTCTTTTTATCGATCTTCATGGTTTTTCATAACCTATTTATTGGTATAGGTTTCATGACCTGGTTTGACCATTCTCAAAAAGTCAACTCTAGCAAGGCTTAATAAGCTTTAAGGTTTCTAGAATTTTATATTGACTTTTATGTTTCAAAACAATGTTCCAACACTTCCTAAAATCTTTATAATATATTTGGAGTGTTTAATAATTTTCCCAAGATTTATTGACTTATAAATCTTATTATTAAATTCATAATACTATATAATATGTATAATAATTAGGGCTAAATAGGAGAAAACCCCTAAATAAATTTCACAATTCCATATACTAATTTAATATTCATAATCCCTATAATAATTTAATATTCATAACTCCATATAATAATTTAATATTCATAATTCCATAAAATAATTTAATACTTAATAGTATTATTAAAGGTTTAATAAAAGAAATCCCTAAATTAATTTAAATTAATTTAGGGGTATTTCACCTGCCCTTGACTCTCCGAGCTCTTACCAGCACTCTTCATCTTGGCATTCTCCTCGTCCCTCAGCTGAACGGTTATCTCAACCTTAGTAGCGGCATGATAGCACTCCTGCTTTCCACAGTATTAGTCACTCTTATTTCTCATAATCTAAATCTTACTCATTTACTTACTCAAATCTCAATTATTCTTATTACCTGCAAGGTAGTGTAACTCGTCGGCCCCATGACGTAGCGGAGTCGATGGCTAAGCCCGCCATAGAAGCGGTCCACCAGGATCTGGTCGGAATATCCAAGACCTGGCAGAAGACGGAGCAAGGCGGTGAACTCTGAGTAATACTCGTCCACAAACATCTTGTCGGCCTGCTTAAGCGCATCCAACTGCAAGCGCTTCTTCATCTGGACATGGGTGGGGTAGTACTTTGCTCGTAGCAAGGCGGTGTACTGCTCCCAGCCGAACTCTGGATTGGCCACATGCTCAGCCCTCACCAGCTTCCACCAATCGCCTGCCGCCCCCTTCAGATAGAAAGCAGCCAGACGCACCTTGATCCCAGCAGGGACATCAAGGGTCTCGAAGGCAGTCTCCAGCTCGGAGATGTACGCCTCAAGCTTGGCGGGATCGGTCTCCCCCTTAAAGTGTGCGGGTCGAAGATCTGCAAGGCTCTTCACCCAATTCGGTTCCCTGGGTTGTGGCGGTGGAGGTGGTGCACCCACACCAGGCTGATAGCCCATGTGCCCTAATGCGGCAGCCACAATCTCTGCGATCATCTGCCCCTCAGGTATTCCTGAAGCATCATCACCTTGGCCGCGACCTCGGCTTCCTCTAGGACGTTCTGCCATCTGAACAAGCATAACTCACATTAGATTCGTATCCACCACTGTTTCGGTTAACGAATTTGTAACGTCCATAGACGGTAAAGACGATCCACACTTATTAGTGGTCATCTGACTCTACTCACTTTAACTTCTCACACCCTTAACCCATCACTTATTCCTTAACTTATATCCTAACTCGGTAGTTTCTTATGTCCGGTATTTCTTGATCAGAGCGTAACCACGCTCTGATACCACTTTTTGTAACATCCCATCCAAAGCCAATCGTGGTTATCGCAAAACTGAACACTTAATTGAATTCGTTGCAGCGGAAATAATAAACACCTGGACCTTGCCACGGTCTGATCGTTAGAATATACCGGCCTTATCAATTACAACCCTTATCCAAAATAAATAACCAACCCAAATCATCACCATCCAAAATACCAACAACCAACCGAGTACAAGTAACTAAGTCATAATCACAACCTTACATCAGTTTAAATATAAACAGACGGGTGCACAAGCGCAACCCGTACTCAAAATAAACATCCCATCCTAAGTCTAACCGCTCCTACTCTCGTGGTACGTCCTCATGGGCCTCTTACCTGCAAGTGTAAAAACAGCCCCCAAAGGGGGTCAGCACGAATGCTGGTACACCCTCTCATGGCCCCCAAGCTAACGGGGCTACGACGACTAATTGTCGATAGCATGGAAATTGATTACATACACAAGCATGATATGAAATGCAATAACAATAATCCACAGATGAACATGCATAGTTCACAAACAATGAACGACTCAAGCGTCCCCTTATCAAGTGGGTTAGTAACCCCCTCCTCAGTCCTGATTTCCTTAATCTCAGTCCCTTACCTTACCTTAATCTTCATCTCAACTTAATCTCAGTATACAAACTGTTCCTGGAAGGGAATGGTTGTAGCTTAATTTGAACCTGGGATTTAGGTGATCCCACCGTACCATCTTAATGCCACCTACTATGGACGGGAGTCCAGCGTAGCTGAGCCAGCAACCGGCCCTAGGCTACAAGTCCGAAGACAAGTCCTTAAGCGGAGGGCGGATCTGATTCAGATACCGTCCCCCTTTCCTTAGCATGCATGACCGGAGTTCGGTCCCGGGTTTCCTCACTCAAGTTCCAGTTAGTAGAAATCTTAATTACCATGTGCTAGCTAAGCCTTAACGGGCATTAACCAACAACCACCAAAACTTAACTCTTATTCTTCACTCAGTAAGTACTAAACTTGGTTAGTAACAATCTCAAGTCTCGCGGGTTAGTGCAAAGATAACACATACACAACGAGAACAAATATAACTGGTTGCATGCTTTATCTTGTTTTAGTCATCGCAATTAAACAGACAGCACACAAGCCGAGAGACACCTCGTTAGCAAGCAGGTCACAAGAAAGATTGTACCGTTCACCGTCGATCGTCGTTTGTTTAACCTTCTCCGGGGTCCCAATTCACAAACCTAAAACATTGATTCATTTTTAGGCCATTAGTTATTTGCACCTCACTTAACTCACTTAATCCCTAAAGATTCCCGATGAATATCCTCTTAAGTCCTTACCACTTACCCTTTTAAACTTAATCTTTTTAAACATTAAGGTTCTTACTTAACTTAACTTAATCCCTTAGGTTCTTAGGGTCCTAATCATTACTACCCTACCAATGGCATACCTTATTACCAATTATCCTCCTTAGAGTTTAATTTTTTTTTTTTTTATGTTTTAGGCTCGACCGAACTTACCGACCGACCTTACCCAAGGTCGGTCCATTCCAGAACATATTACCGTTTGAAAATTCTACCCCGACCGACCTTGCAAGTCCGGTCCCCAAGGTCGGTCCATTCCCGAGAGTTTTCCCCGAGGGAAATTTGAGCTCGACCGAACTTGTCAAGTCCGGTCCTATGTTCGGTCGATTCCAGAGACTAATTCCCGCACAAAATTCTAGGCATGACCGACCTTGCAAGTCCGGTCCCAAGGTCGGTCCATTCCAGAGACTTAATTCCTTCACAAAATACAAGCCCGACCGAACTTGTAAGTCCGGTCCCCAAGTTCGGTCGGTTCCAGAAACTTTCTCCGGCAGTGTAAACTGAGCTCGACCGACCTTGCAGGTCCGGTCCCTAAGGTCGGTCGGCTCCAGAACCTTGTTTCTAAATTCTCTTTTAACTCCAAACTTCTCCTCATATATCCTAATATTTTATAACCTCATTTGGGCACCTTAAATACACCTTAAGCCAACCACTAAACACTTTAAATCACTCACCAACATCCACTTTAATCATTATGCATTTTTCCTTGTAACCATGCCAACACTTGTAACATTTTTCCACTAGGTTTCTAGGTGGTGGTTCATACCTAATGTAACCACTATGCCAAATGTTTCCCCACCACTATAACATCATCTCCCAAGCATCTTTCACCATCTAAAACTCTTTTATGCATTTACTTAAAGTTCCTTCACAAGCTTAAGCTTCCATCCATCAACACCTTATTTCCTTCCTAGTTGTTTACCAACATTTGCCTAAGTCCTAAATACTCAAATACATTCTCTTGATTCCTAAATCCTTCATAGTAATGCCTAAGTCATTATAACTCATTAAAACACTTTATCTCACCCCTTTTTCATCAAGACAACCTCTAAAACTTCCTAGTACTTCCTTAGTCATTAAATTCCCTCAGAACATCTTAAACACTTAAGTTCTCCTTTAAATTTTGCCATGGGTTCTCTAGTATATAGCACATCCTAACACTTGGTTTTTCTCCATCAACCAACCAATATCTCTCAAATTCTCATCACAACACCTTAACACACAATTTACACCAAAACTACACCACATCATCATATAGTGCACAAACTTAAATGCTTGGCACTTAGGCCCTTAAATGACAATAATCTTAACCACTGAATCTCCACATATATTTGCCTTTAACCTGCGAATACACACAACAAGGCTCCCATTGAAATAAAATGCTTCTTGTAATTCATTTCAACATTGTTTGACTATCTCTTTTCTCATTGGCTCCTTAGTCACAAGTTCTCAAACATAGTCATTGTTTCTCCTAGGTCATATATAACCCTTTTCTAATGTAAAATCTACACTAAACTCATCACATATCTAAATCCCATTTCCTTAAACAATAAAACACCGTAAGGTAAGTAATTTACCTTGTTCTTTTACAAGCTTTAAAAACTTTCTTCCTTAGGTTTTTCCTTCCTCTATCTCGGTCACCAATATATATCTCCTTGCCAATGTTCTAACCAATATCCAATGACTCCAATGAGTACTAGATAATACACTAACCCTAAGGAACAAACCCTAGGTTAAAAAAAATGTGCTTTAAGGTATTAATGTGATTGTTTTACCTTGGTTTCTCAAGAAAAGCTTGGATATGAAGCAAGAAGGACCTCCTCAATCCTTTGAAGAGTAGAAAACAAGCTAGAACAAGGCATTAAAATGAAGCCTCATGAGCATACATTTTCGGTCAAGAAGAAAAGTGATGGAAACCTAGATTTTCTTACACTTTCTTTACCTTAAGAGAATGGAGAAGCCAATGGAGTTTCCAAACTTGAATTTCCTCCTCTAATGGTGGTTTGGCTTGGCACCAAATCAAAGCTCTTGAAGTTTTGAAAAGATAGAAAGAGAGAGCTTGAGCTAACTAAGAGGAATTTGTAATTTGTTTTGGTTTTGGAGCTAAGATGAGTAAGTAGTGTGCAAGAGAAGGTGGAGCTAGCATGGGGTTGCTCTTCACGTTAATGGAGAAGGGAGAGAGCAGCTCAAAACCGTGGGAACAAGAAAGAATGAGAGGTGAGGAGAGGTGAGGAAAATGAGATATTTATTTAAAGTAAATAGTACTTTTGCTTTATAGTTATTTATTTGCTTGACTAATAAAGGTGGTGACTCACCTTATAAAACCGGCCCCCATTAAGTAACAAGGGTACTTAAGTCTTTGTTGACCAAATATCTCACTTATATTGACTTATGTTATAAACTAGCTTAATTAAATTACTATTCACAAAACAAGGCACATTGTTGTGAAATTTTTGATTTCCCATTGATATAGACTTCCAAATGTGATACTATATAGTACAAATGTTAATTAAAGAGTAATGATGGACATTTAGCCATTCAAAACTCATTTACAAGACAATTTTTCAAAAATGTGCTTTAAGACTCCTTAAAGCACATTTTGTGTTTTAACTTGTTTTCAAGCTTGGTTTTCTTTGGTAATTGATTTAAAATGACCATTAGGATATTACTAAGGTCTTCGAACAATATTTGAGTACTCTCCCAAGTCTCTCCAAGCTTAGAGCACGTTTTTGCTTAAACTGCTCTTTTGGTGTTTCCTTATATTTTCTTTGATTAGAAATGTTTCTTAATGTTTCTAAGGCATTATTTAGCCTCCTTATATCTTACTTTATCATTTAAACACCATATCTAAGTTTAGGGTATTTCAAAACCAAACTCGTCCCCGCATGTTGTCCGAACTTGTATGTTCAGAAGGATGTCCGGACATAGTGACAGAAGAAAAAGAAAACACCTGTGGGGTCTGTCCGAACTTGTTCCTTTGGACAGACGTTCGGACAAGTCCAAAAATTGTAAAATTAATAGAAAAGCTTCACAATAACACATCTTCTTATGACGATTGAAAACACAATTCAAAAACAAGAAACTTACGAAAGATGTTCAACAACATAGAGCTACCCTAGCAATTGATCACACTGGAATGTAAAAATCATATCAGAGGTATTAAAAACAAGTCAATTGACCGCGAATCAATATTTTAAATAGACATTTCCTTTTTTGAAACACAAATATACATATTCTTGTTTTATCAAATATATTGTATATTAATAAACTAGCTACTATAACAAAAATATGCTTGATTAGTTCAACATTAGAATATTCAAACAATAACAAATAAAACAATAATTATAATCAATAACACTACAAGATGATAAGTATAAATTTTGAGTTAACAACTAAAGTAAAAGGTAATTAATAATTTACGTCGTATATGAATAGTATACATTTAATGATATTTCAGTATTATTCTTTTAACCTTCGCTCATATTCATTTTTTATTATGTTTTGTTACTTTATTATAGTTTTACTTATGTATATTATTAGAAATATAGTATTTTTATATTTTTTATTAAAAACATATTTTTGAGTCGGGTTGGGTCATGGGTTTAAATCTCTACCCTAACCCAACCCATAAAATTAACTTGTTTCCCTAACCTGGCCCAAAAGATAAATGGGTCAATAGTCAAGATTCTAACTTGTAAAAGTATGGGTTAGGTTTCGGGTTAGATCAAAATTGCCAAGCTTAGAGGTCACTATGTACATGGATTTGATTCTTAGTCATCAAAGCCTGTTAGCTAATACGACCTCCACTAGTACAAAAATGGTCATTTTTGGCACCCTAATTTCGGCGGGTTTAAAGTTATTGCCAAAAAAGTAGGGACGAAGAACATTTTCGGCGGTTCCTACATAAAAACTGCCAAAAATATCATTTAAAAAAAACTATTTTGGCGGTTTCTACATAAAAACCGTCAAAAATCTTTTTTTTAAATGACATTTTTGGCAGATTTACGTAGAAACCGCCGGAAATTGCTCTCTTAAGCAAGAACAAAATTACGTGATTTCCTGGTAACGACCCTAAAACCTCCCTGGTTGAGAGACCGTTACACGTCACGCACTTATTACCTAAGACACGCTAGGCTACACTAGTGAATCCCCAAACGAAATCAAAATGCTCTCATATAATACAAATAGCAGTTACAAGCTCGTACATACAGATTACAATGCGGAAGCCAAATTTACAAGCGGAAGCGATTAAATCCAATAAGGGCCTCAATGCCAACTGAATACAACTCAAAACTAAAAAAAAGCAGATGGCTCCAGCCAACAGCTAAAACCTGCAAATCAGATGGAAATAGGGGTGAGCCAAACTATAGCTCAACAGGTGATAAACTTCATCAGCCGAGCATGCTCAAAACAGATACTGAATATACATATATATATGGAAGCTTAGCAAAATCGCAAGCGGAGATCATAGTGGAAGACTTTCAAACAGACAATAGTCCAATAGAAGGAGCTAAGCCTTGGGCAAAATAGAAACTTAATAGCAGAAGGCAAACTGAAGATGAAAGCTTAATACAATCAAAGCATAACAAAATCAAAAGCTTAACTAAAATCAGAAGCTCAACAAAATCAGAAGCTTAAGGAAATCAAAAGCTTAATAGAAGACGGAAAGCACACAACAGTCCATCTGAAACCAATCACAGAGACAGAGAGCAGACGAAGCATAGCACTTTACAAATCAGAAACTTTCAAAAGACGGAAAGCACACAACAGACAGTCCGAAACCAAATACAAACAGAGTAGAGGAAAGATGATCACTTACAAAACAGAAGCGGGACCTTAGACTCAATGCATACATAGAATGAGAAGATACTTGTAAACAGAACAGGGGAGACACCTGTGAACAGAACGCGAGAGACACCCGTAAGAGATATATAGAAGGACGTCCTACGCAGCATGCTACGAGATAGCTAGACCCAGCCATCCACGACTCACACACAAAAGACTAGGTCCCAACATAGAAGCTTTTAGAAAGGATCAGAGCTTTATTTAAAACAGAACGAAAGTCTTTATCAGGACAGAGAAAAGGCAGAAGCTTAGAAAAACAGAATAGAAGCTTACAAATGGAGCAAAAGTCTTAGCAAAATAGAAGTAGTAAACCGACTAGGAAATACGAAAGCCAAACAGAACATAAAGCGCAAACACTCTTTCAGAGCAAATTGGAGGTCGGAACATAACGTAGACTTTCAAAACAAAAATACTCATAAATATGCCAAAACATGTCAAAACAGGTAGTACTTACTAAAAGGAATACAACGCCACAAACGACACTCAAAACGGAGCTCAAAAGAAGAAATTAGGCGAAATCAGAGGCGTGTCTAGACATACGTTCAAACCTGCAAGTCCGGACGCATGCCGTGACACAAAACAGAGGTGGTCCGGACATTTGTCCAGACTTACAAGTCCGGACGCACGCCAGATCGCAAAATTAAACACGTCTGGACATGTGTCCGGACAAGTCCAGTTTGAAATCCAAGAGGTGTCTGGACTTCTGTCCGACCCTACAGTCCGGATAGAGTCCAAAAAGAAGAAAAATGTGTCCAAACTTGTGTCCGAACTTACATGTTTCAACACAAGTCGAATGTAAATTCCAGAACTCGTCCTCGCATCCCATCTGGACTTACATGTCTGGACGAATGTCCTAATGAATGTCCAACACAACAAAACAGGCGATGGAAGCACACGTTCGAGGCTCCTGTTCGGATATACAAGTCCGAAGAAATGTCTGGACACGACCAAATTTGCCGAAAACGATGGTGAATCAGAGGGTATTCACAGAACCAAAAGCGTCATTAATATAGCATAAACTTACATATCAAAATATGCAAAACGAACACAATCCCACAGAGTTATAACGCATCAAAAACGCACATTAGAAACCAACCAAAATCACCACAAGTTAGAGAGTTAAATAAACATATACAGAAACATTAATCGAAACCTCCATGGGGGATCATACACAATTGAATCTATCTACCACCTACCTCATATCCAAAGCAAAGCAATCTCAACGGACTCTAAACATCAGACTCCTCGAAGCACCACTCGAACTAACAGACAATGCACTGAATAGATCCGGGATCGAAAACAAAATCAGGATTGAAATATGGGGGAACTTAATGAAGAACAAAATCGCAATTCCCAAATCAAAGCGGAAGATCGAACAAATGTTGAACTAATAGAATCTACCACGAACAATCTAACATTTGGACATTTGGGAGAGAATTGGAGACTGAAGAGGGCAAAAGTATGACAAGACAGAAGAACCAAGGTGGCCCAGACCCCAGGCCCCGGCTCAGATCCCAGGCTCCTTCAAGACCCTATTCAGGCTCCAGTTTGGGCGCCAGGCATCAGATCCGGGCCCTGCCCGACCCTTGCTTTGGAAGCTAGATCTCATAACCGGGCGCTGCATCCCGCACCTCACGCTCTGTGACCGGGCTCACATGACCGGGCGCTGAAGAGAGAAAACATGGTCAAGTACCAAAAGGTGTGAAGATGCTAAGGTAGCCCCAAAAGTCCACACCAAGAAGAGGGAATAAAGAAAGAGCGTGTAGCGACTAGTCGACCACGACTGGTCGTAAAGTATGGAGCAAGTGTAAGGGAACGACCGGTCGCCGAAACTACGAAGTGAGCCCAGATAGTGACCGGTCGTAGACGACCGGTCAAATAACTAAGAAAATAAAGTTGATAGCGACCGGGCGCCTGTGCCCAGTCAAATGGCTAGGGACGGAAGATGTAGAAATCAGGATGAGATATTTCAAGTGATAGCCTGGTAAGATATGACAGGTTGGTAAGCCCAAAAACCCTAGAAAGTCTATAAATAGAGGTAGAGAGGCTCATTGGAAGGGGGACACAACATTAGAAGAGAGAGAAAACTCTAGAAAAGCTCTCTTGTATTGTAACCCTAAGGAAAGGAATAAAGAAATTGTCTAGAAGTGGATGTAGTCCGAATTATTGGCTGAACCACTATAATCTTCGGTGTTCTATTGTTCTATTCGTTTGTGAGATGTGAGGGACAAATTATACCTTTTCATTTGGCGCCGTCTGTGGGAAACGAACGACTGGAAAACAGTAACCACGATTCATCCACGATCTACAGGAAATGCCACGGGAAAACCGATTCGATCGATTCACCTGCTTTTCATCTTTACATCGTTTACGGCTCAATTTCAATAGCAAACGACAGAAAGAGAGACTAAGCAACATCAAAATCCGGGAACAGTTAGGTCGTTCGATTCGTCAAGAACAAATTACGGATTGGCGAAGAAAGTCATCCTTCCTCCAGCGTATCACAGCAACAAGATATGGATCGGTCGACGAAGCATTTAAGAAATATTGAATCGAAGTTAGGGAAAGTGGTGGAAAGCAATCTCAGATCCGAATCTAAAACTTCATCAAGAAGGAGTGCGAGTTTTTCTTCGCTTGAGAAGGCGGAGAACTATCGAACCTTAAGTCGAGCGCTCAACATAAAAGTCTTCCATGGATTCTTCACTTGAGTTTGGCTGAAATCTCAAACCGATGATAGCGCTACCTTCTGATTTCTGTATCTATGACCTCCAATGCTTGGAAAAGGGGAGCAGTTACAATCGGTGAAGTATCTCCGATTCCGCAAAGACCGTAGAAACAACTAAAGGGAGCACCCTAAATAAATTCATCGTTCAATTAACCAAATCTACGAGGCAGGTCCAAATTCGTCTACTAACATTCGCTTCTCCTATTTTTGTCTAGTTTGATTTGATTTTGCAGAAAGTAGCTACCTAAGCGAAGTAACAAAGCTAGGTTGGTCGAGGAAGCTTGAAGGAATAATAGTTTAATGCCAAGGAGGATGGTGGAAGTCGAGTTCGATCAGCGACGACTGCCTTGTGCCCAAGCGATTTGGAGGATGCTTCTCGAAAGACCGGGTGCGGGATGGTGCTACATCAGACTCAATATTGCGACCGGGCGCAACCAGAATGGCATTCCCAGGCGTTCTCTTGATTACACAGTTTCTACCGAAGAGGCGCTTCAATTTACAAAAAATAAGAGTCCAAATCGTCCCGTCGTTCCAGACGCGTGACATCGACCGGGAGTTCCACCCTTGCCAGGCGCAGCCACGACTGGGCATATCTTCTCTTAGCCAGGCGCAACCTTGACCGGGAGTTCCTCTCTTGACCAGGTGTGACTTTCAAGGCGACCGGGCGACATCCTTCGAGCGACCGGGCGATGACCTTCGAGCGACCGGGCGATGACTTGAAAAGGCACACAGCTGAGCCCCTGGTGTCCCTCTCAATCTAGGGAAAGCAACCGAAAGCCTACTACGATCAAGGTCAGGAGCAAGTAAAGTATGAACGACGAAGGCGGCATCCCATTCGATTCATCAAATTGACTCAAATCCTTGAAGAGTATTCAACAAGACAAAGGCCACTTCTCTGTAGATACAAGTCGTCGGTCGTTACGCTCGTCCTAAAGAATAAAGAAGCAATTCAAAGGGCAACAAGGATCATCTACGAAGAGAGCAACATTATAGTTTAAAGCCCTGGCGATAGCTATTCAACGATCAAATATTTCCCCTTCAACAACCGGGAGATGGTTGCTCGACAACCGGGAGTTTGTGGTGACCGGGCGATGGTTGTTCGACGATCGGGTGTTTATGGTGACCGGGAGCTTGCTGTGACCGGGCACAATCTCCTTCAGTTCAACGACCGGGCGTAGCCCCTCTTTGGCTCCAAGATGAATGCAGTCCTAGAAAGCAAGATTCTAACCAAACAGCCGATGACAGAAATGAAAGAGGAAACGACCAAGGTCAATTACTAAGATAAGTCCATCAACCTTGAGACACTATCTTCATATCTGTGATTTGCTAAGCATGATTGTCTCTTCTCATGACTCGCGCTTTCGGGTTTTTCAAAAATGCGGTTGCTTTCTGTTTACCCAAAATTTCACCTCTACCACTGATTTAGGAATTCGGTTGAGTGTGTGGCTTAGTGATAATAGCAGTATCCTCTTTTTTTTATAAAGAAAAGGTATACGATTGCATTTGTATTACTATTCCTCTGATTTTTATTTTGAAATCAAAGACGATTAAGTTTGAGATTATGGACGCTTGAAAGCGTTTCCTGGTTATTAATTTTGATTCTGGTTTCATTCTTCTTATCCATCCATTCTTGTTGTCGCATAAAACAGTTCACGTATTATCTTGCCCTATATTGATCATGTCAATTGGCACAAGGTCTGTTACGCCAAAAAAAAATCATACCTCGTCTCGAGTACCTATTGTGATAGAGCTGTTAAGATAGAAGGAAAAAAGACCTTGGTCTGCTGAAGTTTTAAAATTGGTAATCTTGTTCTATGTCTTTCATCTGCACTAAGTAAAGACTGTCCATGGCTGTTAAAACCTTTGTTGCTTTCTACTAACTGATCAAAGGACGAGGCATAATGTTGTCAAAATTAAGATTAAGATTCATATTCTGTCTAGATTCAACAGCTGATTTTTACATAAAACTGATTAATAAGTATGTCTTATAGAGCTGTCCACTTTGTGTTTCCCTTAAGAGATTGCATTTGCCAAATAAATAACAGTTTCTCTCTGGTGCTGTGATTACAAAACACAAAGCATTATGTCCGGTTTTCATGGATTCAAAATCATTAAACATATTCTTATACCTCATATTTCCTCTGCTTGCTTCTATGGGTAAAATGAATTTCAGAACCCTACCTGCTGTCAGTAGGATCTGTTCCTGTTTGGTTTTCAATAAAATTACACATCTATAAAGGAAAACCCTTCCTTCGTTTATCTATAAAGTTCAGTTAATGCATTAAATGCTGATTATTGTCTTAATTCACTGTAGTAACATAGTTTATCTAAATTTTAATTGGGCTTTACACAAAACAAAATGTATTCCCGACAGGTACATCATGCTATTTTGGCAGTTTCAAATAAAAACAAAGCCGGGGAATAGTTATTTTATGCTAAAATGCTTTAGTTATGATCAATCTTGAACTCTGATCCTTCAAGTTTTACTGCTGTCGCATTATTAAACTAATTTCTACAGTCTGCAATCACCTTGGTCTATCATGGTTTAAAATTCGAATTGTTTCACAGAATTTACATCCTTTGTTCTAAACAGTCTATTTGCAACTAATAGTAAGGTGAGTTTATAATTCTCACATTATTAACTCTAGTCAGTCTGTTAATAATTTCGCGCCAAAATTGAAATAATTTTCATATTTTTTCTGGTGAAATAGTACAGACGTGGTTTCTGTTTAAGCATTTTGCTTTGTGGTGGGCATGATTCAGTTTTAACCTTTTATCATGTCTCCAAAGGAGCATGGCTAAAACTGTACCTGTTTTGCTTTTAGCCCACCTTGTCACGCATTCTGCAAGCATACAAGGTTAGGAATGTTCTTGCGACTGGTATACCTCCGTGATTCTTTTGCAAAAAATTTCCCCTTCCACAGCTATTTTATGCGCCTCTTAAGTAGGAGAATATATTTCTGATTGATCACCTGTGACCAAATACAAAGGATATATATCTCGGCACCAATGAAACTCAGATGCACTTAAGATTCTACTCCATCATTCTAAACTGCTCAATAGGTTTTTTTACTTTGTAAAGTCATTTCTATTCTTATTTAGTCTGAACTCATCTTGATTCTGTCTCGCTGTTGTTATCTGCACCACTAAGTGATAGTTTATATTTAGATCTTCAGTCAGACAATATCTAAAGCTTTATTTAATTAAATTACTCAAAAGACGAGCCGCTCAGCAACAATAAGATTGGTTGCTTTAGTCTCTTATAAGGGGCAATTTAAGCTCTCGACTATACTCTTTTGTTTTTTCCTTTCTGATTCACTGCTGTTGCATGTTTCATTTTGGTACAATATTTTTCCTACTTTAATTTTAAATAAAAAGTTCCTTATTCCTCTTTCATGGTACCGCTCTATCAGTAAAACCATTTACTAGTGTGTGTAGAAATTAATTTGCCAAAGCCTTTTATGTAAGAGTAGGAGTACAAGTTCTTACTGTTTCTGTTTTCACTTCTAAAAAAATGTTGAGTTTCAGATAATTTTCAGCTCACAAAAAAAAATCCGTTGCAGTTTTTACTTCTTTTTCACAAAAGCTACTGTTATGCTGCTGTCACGGATTGTTAGACCGTTTCTTAACTTGGCCTAGTTTTTGGTATGGTTTCCACTCTATTTTTGACACTTTATGTCACTGCTATACATAGTGCGCATTCTGAGGCTCTTTATGATGAATCTCTATTTGGATGGTCGGAGCACCCTATTTACTTTTGAGTTCTGCTGCTTAAATAGAGGAGCATTCAAAACAGTTTATAGTCTTTTAAGTGACATTAACTTTTCTCCCTATTCAGCAAGTGCAATCTTAGGCTGTTCTTTCCTGCTTTTGTTAGGACTGTATGTTGTTAAGATACTATATTTACTTCTAAATAATACTGCTCAAAAATTGAGCTTTAAACAGTTCTTCACTTCCGAATTATGGTCATTCTTGATTTTCTTTTGCTAATCTTTTTTACTATAAACAAGGTATACTATTAAAGTTGTCATTAAGCAAAGAATTGTTGGTTTATGTTGCCATGTGTATAATTACTAGTATCAGTAGTTTTTTGGTTAGTAAGGTATGTTTCAACCTGCTGTTGCTATTGCTTCAACTATTTATCTTCAAACATAAGTTTATCTGCTATCATTAACATAGCACGTTAATGAGACATGATTAAAGAAAGCTTTGATTGAATCATTCAGCCTCTTGAAATAAACACTGAACATCTGCTAGTAGCAGTCTACGAATGAAATAAAACATCATTTTAAAAGATGCCATTGATTTGTTATGCTGGCCTTGTTTTTGAAACTTTGCTAAAAACTGCAATTTAAAGCTGCTTAAAAACCTCAAGAATTGCATGAGAATAGTTCTGCTCGATTTCTTTTCCTAAAATTCTTTACGAGAATGCCTCTACCTTTTTATTACTACACGGTCTAAAGTTTCAGCAATCGGCTTTCATACCCCATGCTCGTAAGCATGGAATGATCGAGTCTCACTTCTGGTATTGTTGCTGATAAAAAATGTTGACCCTCTTTGATTTGGCTAGAGATACACAATTTTTGGTTTTTGCTTTTCAGTTTTGCTGCTGCTCTCCTTATGTGCGACTCCAAAACAGGCATTTGAACTGAGTAATTTCCAGACTGTCTCATTTCCCTAGAGTATAATAATATGTAGTTCCCAGCAGTGGTTGCATCTGTCTTCCTGCGCTATTTCATTACTAATTACTTAAACTGCTTTACGCGAGTTCTGTTTCTGTTACAATAGCATGCAAGAATACTTCTATTTTGTTACATTAGAATTAACCGTCACAACAGTAAAGTATCGTATGAGTAGTTTTATGGGTGGGGTTATATTTCATATTTTCTATTAGGAGAAGCATACTCTACTGAATTTTGGCGGATGCCATGTCGTTTGTAACTTTGGTATGATCTGAGCCCGAGGTAGCATACAGTTTTAGTTCAATCTTTACTATTGATCTGCCTAGTAAAAACAAGAAATTTCGACATGATTATAACCAGTCTTGCACTATTAGATTTGGTCATTACATTAGGAGTTAGGGCCTTGCTGTTAAAATGTGTAGCAGTCCCTTAAGTTTCATCTTGTCATTATACAGCTGCAATAACCAGCTTGTGACTTAAACCTTGCTTAGTTCTAAACTTTAAGTTTCTGCTGTAAAATTAGACAACATACACATCTTGATTCCCAACTTACGCTATTGGTGAAAGGCTTGTTTCAACATGTATTACGGCTAGAAATGCTGCTAGATTATGGTTCTGTTTATGAGGTCTTATAAGACCATACTGAAATTGATATTGCTAAACTCAAGAGGGGAATATATAGCAACAAGAGGCTAGTTCAAGTTTCCCGTTTCCTTCTTAAAAGCTAGGGCAATACAAAGCTCTGTGTGCTTCAATTTTCGCAGCTTCTATAGAACAAATTGCTAGCTACCTGGTGATTAAGTAATACTCATTGCTTCATTTAGATTGCTGTAGCCAAATACCTCACTTTGAGCATCATTATCATATGCTTACTGAGCAGCAATGAGTCAATTCTAGATAGCTTCATTTTCCTGCTATATCAACTGTTTTGATGCTCCATATAACCAATGTTCAAAGAGGAACATATTGAAGGAAGTATAAGGACTGCTCTGGGACAGGCCCCAAAGCCCCTGACTATAATCAATTTCTTGGTCTGAAGTCTGCTATATTTTTTACAATTGCTACAATGACCATACTGCAATATGTTTCTTCAGTATTTTCTGTTTCTTTGCTATGAACTAATTGACTTATATCTCTTATTGCTGCGGATAATCTATCTCTACACACATAGAAAACCCATTCCGTCGCTTCAATTATTATATTGCTATTCATAATTTTATTATGTGTAGGAATTTAATTCTGCCGCCCTGCGACCTGCTTTATTCTGTTTTTTACAGTACACAAGATATGCACTTGAGGATCTTAAATACGAAGTCCTGTTGCCTTTATTTTTATTTTGAAAGCTCTCGTACACTGACAAGCTGGCTGAATGGCCTTGGCAGGATGGGGTTGATTGATAATCTCACAATCGGTCCACTTCCTAAGGGAACAGCAGCAGCAATTCTGCAAAAGTAGCGACATGTTTCCAGATATCCGGGTGACGGAAAAGATTAGTCATCTTTCTGCAACAGCTAAAGCCACTGAGAGATTATCCACTTCAATTCTCCAAAGCTGGCTTGGAACCAGTAGTTGATTCCGGATGTAAAAATCAAGAAAATTAAACAGATAACGAGCAAAAAGCAAGTCATCAGCTGCTGAACAGATTGACCGGGTGACATACTGACACAAGACGGGATGAAATTTTTAAGATCATACTCCCCCCGGAACCCAAAAACCATGAGAATCACCGTTGCTGCTACAGGAATCTATAGAAGATGGCAGGATTTAGATCCGGGTGGAGTTCTCCAACGCAGACTTGGATGCAATCTTTCATTCAAGCTATCAGTATAAAACTCGGGGGCGTTGATCAGATCTAGATACAGCAAGGAAGGCAAATACAAACGTACAGCGAATGTCTTGATTGTGCCCGGTCACAGAAGGACCGGACAAAGTTTGAAGGTTCATACTAGTTTTTCTACAGGTCGCACCAACGAGAAGCTACCGCTTGGAATGTTTCAATGACAGCAAAAATTCAAAAATATTATCAAAATCCATGGCGCTTTCATAGGTCCTCTAGTCATCTCATCAGAGATGAAAATCCATGGCGCTTTCACTGGCCCTCTGGTCCATGACGCTTTCATAGGCCCTCTGGAAAAAAGTAACACCTTGGGTTGAAATGAAACCCGGACAAAAAGTAACACCTTGGGTTGAAATGAAACTCGGCCAAAAAGTAACACCTTGGGTTGAAATGAAACCCGACCAAAAAGTAACACCTTGGGTTGAAATGAAACCCGGCCAAAAAGTAACACCTTGGGTTGAAATGAAACCCGGCCATAGAGCCACCTTGGGTTGAAATGAAACCCGGCCATAGAGCCACCTTGGGTTGAAATGAAACCCGGCCATAGAGCCACCAAAAAACCCCATCTCTGGATCCATCAGGAGCTCTGGTCGCCTGTAATGGGTGAATTCTTAGGTGTGGGACGCCACACCGTACCTCGATCCAATACCTTCTAAAAGAAACACTTTAGAAGGGTATGATCATAAGTACCATCCTTTGGCTACCACAAGCAAAGTTGGGAAATATATATTAAAAGGAAGTACCATTCTTTGGCTAACATAAGCAAAGATGGGAAAATATATTATCTCTCTTCTCCTTTTGAGGAAATTATCATCCTCTGGCTAGTATGGGCAAGGATTGGATCATTATATTATCTTACCCTTCAAAAGGGGAATGGTTGGTCTTCTGCATGAAGATCTTATTATGGACTTCCGGACTTCTGGCATTCTTACATATTGTATGTCAGAACATCAGGGGATTCATCCATCAAGATATTGAGGGATTCATCCATCAAGATATATTATCTCGAAGATTTATGTCCCAAAATTTCCAATTTGTCAGATTCAGCAGAAAAGGCACTTGTGGGACTTTTGATTGTACCAAATTGTACCAACTTTTTGTAAGTTCATTTTCCTTTGTAAAAGCTAAAGAAAAAGAACTTGTGGAACTAGGAGATAGGAGAAGGGAAAGGTAGAAGGCACACAATTTTTTATCTTCTTTTTTGTAAGTTCCACTTTTTTAAGTGCCAAAAAGTAGAACTTGTGGGACTGATGAAGAGGGCAAAAATATGACAAGACAGAAGAACCAAGGTGTCCCAGACCCCAGGCCCTGGCTCAGACCCCAGGCTCTTTCAAGACCCTATTCAGGCTCCAGTTTGGGCGCTAGGCATCAGATCCGGGCCCTGCCCGACCCTTGCTTTGGAAGCTAGATCTCATAACCGGGCGCTGCATCCCGCACCTCACGCTCTGTGACCGGGCATTCAGTGACCGGGCGCTGAAGAGAGGAAAACATGGTCAAGTACCAAAAGGTGTGAAGAGGTTGTGGTAGCACCGAAAGTCCACACCAAGAAGAGGGAATAAAGACAGAGCGTGTAGCGACTAGTCGACCATGACTGGTCGCAAAGTATGGAGCAAGTGTAAGGGAACGACCGGTCGCCTGTGACCGGTTGCCGAAACTATGAAGTGAGCCCAGATAGTGACCGGTTGTAGACGACCGGTCAAGTAACTAAGAAAATAAAGTAGATAGCGACCGGGCGCCTGTGCCCAGTCAAATGGCTAGGGACGGAAGATGTAGAAATCAGGATGAGATATTTCTAGTGACAGCCTGGTAAGATATGACAGGTTGGCAAGCCCAAAAACCCTAGAAAGTCTATAAATAGAGGTAGAGAGGCTCATTGGAAGGGGGACACAACATTAGAAGAGAGAGAAAACTCTAGAAAAGCTCTCTTGTATTGTAACCCTAAGGAAAGGAATAAAGAAATTGTCTAGAAGTGGATGTAGGCTGAATTATTGGCTGAACCACTATAATCTTCGGTGTTCTATTGTTCTATTCGTTTGTGAGATGTGAGGGACAAATTATACCTTTTCAGAGACGAGATGAAAAAGAGGAGTTGCAAAGGGAGGCTACTTGGGAGAGCGTAGCGAAGTGGAAGAAGGATGAATGTGAATTAGAAAATAAGGAAGGAGGAGGAATAAAATGATTAGTAATTCCCTTCTCTAACTAATAATAAATAGCAAAAAGAAATAGACAAATGTAACCCTCCTTCCTTCTAACTTAGAATAGTATGCTACCAATGACATAAACATCGTATAATAAGATAAGAATATTATTTAACTCCCTTTAAGAATCAGAAACAAAATAATAAAAAAATATGGGGCATAACACCTGCAGTTTCCCATTCGATGACCTGCATTTCTCTTAAACACACAGAACCACCGTATCCACGTCGCCTTCCCCTTCGTTGTCGCCTTTGACCAGTGTCCTTCATCGCCACCTATCCCGCCTCCGTCGCCGTCACCGCCTGTGTCTTCGTCTGTGGTTGCATCTCCTGTCGGAATTGACAAGAGTCTGAAAAATTGAAAAAATGTCAGTTTAAGTTTGTTTGTTGTTCCGATTTTAGTAAATTTAAGGTTAAAAATTGTTGGTGCAATTCAAGTGTAATGGATTATCTACATGTTAGGATATGTGATGGACGAATTGGTGTGTTTGAAATCTTGCAAAAGTTGGATTTTTGGCTACAATTATGTACACCTACAAGGTGTTCGAAAAATGTTTCTACTAGTTTTCTTGGTTTTTTAGCTTGTTTTGTATTGTTTGTTTAGTGTAAGTTATATATAGTGATACATAATGTGTTAGGATAATAATGGAGACCTTATTGATGGAGTATTAACCTTACTTCCAATTTGATTGGTTGATTGTAAATTTTTACATAATTACAACAAACTATTATCCTCACTTCTAAGTTATATGGTTCATTACAGTTACACCCTTCGACACCACATTTCTCTCGTCGAACCTAGACCTATCTATCGTAGTCCTTTACTCCGCACATCATCGTGAATTCCACCTACTCTTCTCCCATCTGCTCAACCTTATACGTATACATATACTAAAAACATGTCAGTTTTTATTATTCATTTTTCTTTCCGTTTTTTATAATTGTTTGTGTAATTAGTTGGTTTATGTGATTAGGATTATTGTAGATTAATTGGTGTGGTTCATTTTATTTGAACTAATCATTTAGTTACTGATATATATGTAGAAAGAGTAGAAAATTAAACAATAAGACAACCAATTATATATATATGAACCTTTACCAAAGTTAAGTTACTTATTGTTATTTTGATATATTTAACTTTTAAAATACGTAATAGTTAGTTTCATAATTATATAGTGAATATATTTCTATAGACATTCTAAAGATTTTAAATTTCAGTTGATGTGTGTAGAATAGACCGTGAATGGATGTATGGTAAAGAGGGAAGAGTGTACTCCTCCAGCCCAAATGATCAGACTCATGGGAAGCCGATTGAGTCTTATCATGCGAGAGAGTCCATCGACAAACTGGACTACTAGTGTCCCGATCTGCCACTTTGTACACCTCAGCATGAATACACTACGGTTCGTTCTGCGAAAGGTCACTTTGTCCAATGGTGCTAGGATTGTGGGCCCATTTCCTCAGGATTGTGGTGAGATCGACATGGTTACCTAAGAAGAAAACCCACAAAATAATGTAATAATAAAATACTGACACAAGGATATACGTGGTTCAGTCCAAACATGACCTACAACTACGGGGGGAGATAGAGCAACTTTCATTAAGAGAATGAGGACTACAAGTTTACAAGAGGATTACCCAACCAACCCATCAACCCGTGTTTTCCGTGTTTCCCTTGCTGTTTTTACCCGAGTCCCTTTGAGTTCCTATAGAACCACCATTTACTCCTTTGGATGTGATCCCCACAAATTGAGAATATCCTAAGCTAAAGGTTACTAGATCTATTTATAGCAATAGATCTAAACTCTTCACTTATCCCCAAATTAATCCAGTAACAACAACCACATAATGGCTCACAAGTTACAACAGTTAAAACCTTATTAGAACCATCCATCAACAACTAGCACTCGGGTATCCAGAATGCCAGGAATCTTAACTTCTTTCCTCAAGGATTTAACTTCCTCGTAACTCTCCTCATAATTTTAGAAAACCAAATGCTTCAAGCACCATTAATTTGCACTGCATAAATGCTCCCATGAATGCATCTTTAACTTTCGTGAAACTCTTCGTGAATAAGACGTTACTTGGAAGATAGAACCAATTAAATTCACAAGAGCAACTCAACGGATTTAACATTAATTCTAACAATTCTTCCTCATAATGCTCAATCCAGCCAATCATATACCACTGTTGATGCTAAACTTTCTCTTGATGAATAATCCTCAAAAAATCCCAAACAAGAACTACACCGGATAACTTCATTTATACTGTTTGCATTCCAGCTTTGGTAAATTGATCACTCCTCCTCGAGCCCCCAATCATCTGGTCCTAATCTTCATGCACCCGCTATAAACATGAAGTAAATAGCAACTTAGGAAACAACTACGTAACAAAAAAAATAATGATATATTCCATCTTTAGCTAGTTCTTGTGAAGTCTCCAAACATTACCTAATAGAAGCTCACAATTGTTGACCACGTGAAGCTCCGTTTGTGGTTATATGTGCGCTACCACAACCCTAGGTCCACCCACTTGCTAGATGATCTCCAGTGCTCCATGGAATTCCATGATCCGTCACGTGACTCGTGAAAATATTTTTCTCGTTTTCTACATCAGCCAACCACCATAAAGCTTCACTAGATCTTATCATTCTTTATAATCCATACTCCCCCACAAAAGGGTTTGTTAATAAAGAACTAGATTTTACTTCAAAATGTGAATGATGCACCAAATTTTTCAAGATCCAATATCTCAAACTTGATCTTCTTCCAACAACACATCATCATCTCCAAGTACACCCCACACCAAAAAAAACTCATAGTTGATGAATTTTATTTTGTTACGAGCTCTTCCTCTTTACCAAAGTTGTTTTCAATGCATACATCTTCTTAAAACCACACCACCTCTCTCATGAAAACACCTTACCATCATCATACTTGATACAACATGATTCACCAAACTCTCATCATTGCTCGATGAAAAATAAAACCACTTGTACTCTTTAGTGGCTTTTCATCTTCATTACCAAGAACTGAGTGTCAAGACTTTAAAAATATCATAAAAATGGTGTTTCAATCAAGGCAACGAAATGCATGGGCTTCAAGGCACAATAATTTTCTCTCTCCAACACCTTCATTGGTTTTAACTTTTATCAAAGCCCACAACAACTTGAATCACCATTCTCTCTTCCAGGTGACATCTTCACCAACACAGACATCCCAAAAAGCCATGAGCTCTGATTCCACTTGTTAGAATTGCGGGCCCATTTCCCCAGGAGTGGGGTGAGATCGACATGGTTACCAAGGAAGAAAACCCATAAAATAATGTAATGATAAAATAATGACACAAGAATATACACGGTTCAGTCCAAAAATGACATGCATCCACAGAAGGAGATAGAGCATCTTTCTTTAAGGGGATGAGGATTACAAGTTTACATTAGGATTACCTAACCAACCCATCAACCCGTGTTTCCCTTGGTGTTTTTACCCGAGTCCCTTTGAGTTCCTATAGAACCACCCTTGGCTCCTTTGGATGTAATCCCAATAAATTGATATGATCCTAAGCTACAGGTTACTAGATCTAATTATAGCGATAGATTCAAACCCTTCACTTATCCCCACATTAACCCAGTAACAACAACCACATTATGGCTCACAAGTTACAATGGTTACAACCTTATTAACACTGTCCATTAACACCTAGGAGCAACTAGCACTCGTTTTTCCTCTACTTAGTTTAATTACGGCTTATTACGAGTCGTTTTAACCTAAGTGCACAAACTTCTGATTTTTTTGGATTTTAACATTTTTTGACAGAAATTAAAAGTGAAAAGTGATATTACCTAAACTGAGGTTTCGAAGGCAGAATTAGGTCAAATTTTGTTTCTGTCCGAGGCCACGGACCTACTGTCCGAACCCACGGACCCTAGTTAACGTAATTTTGTAGAAAAGTTGAATTTAAAATAAAAAAAATTTTGAAAAGTCAGGGGCCATGGATAGAACGTCCGTGGGCCCGTACATTTTTTGGAAAAAACCTAAATTTTGAAAAAAATAAAATCCCGCCGTTTGAGAGTGTCCGTGGCCACGGACTGCCCATCCGTGGGCCTGGACATAGAGTCCGGGGCTACGGACCACCCTCGGACGGTAGGTTTTGGGTGGTTCCCGGCGGTGTTTTGAGCTCAAATTTTATGGGTGTGTAGCCTGAAAGATTTACAAGATGTTAGTAATTGAAAGATTCCAATTTGAAGTCGAATTATACACGAAACTTAACAAACAAGTAACAAGGCTGAAGCAACGATAATTAGCAATTCAGAAGCCGAAAAGAGCCGATTTGAACCCATATTTCAAGATGAGACCAATAAAGTCGTGGTGAGTTAGGAAAGTAAAGTTCCGACCTGTTTTACCTTCGGATTCACAACAATTCTTCACGCCGGGATTCATCGGGAGCTCCGTTGATGGCAGATTCGAAACGGATTTCGAACCGGGCTTTTGGTCACCGGTTATTCTTGATATTCTTCACGTCTTGGTGGTTTTTGTGTGGGGTTTTAATTATTTTTGATGCTTTGGGAGTTGGAAAACAAGTTTATGTGGTGATTTCGGGGAGTTTTCGGTATGATTTTGGCGGCCGAGTGTTGAAAAACGAGAGAGCGAGAGAGGAGGCTGTGCTTTCTGATTTCTTAGGGTTCTAAAACTTGTGAGATATCCTTTATATCAATTGATTTGCTCCTTTTCATAGAATTTTTTAAAGATAAAGAAAATCTAGTAAAAACGAGATTTTTTTGTATTTTAATTAAGTGACTTCCCAAAGGAATTTTGCTGTGAAATTTTAAACACGTGTCAAGGATGAAAATTATGATTTTTCTGAGGTGAAATAGAAATTTGTAAATATTGGAATATTTTTAAATTCAATTCTCGTCAGATTCAATCAGAAATTGCTAGAAAATTATTGGAAATTCGAAAAATCAAAATTCCAACGTCATTATGCTCAAAATAACATCCTATATCATGGATTAAAATTTCAAAGCATTTTGAATTGATTTGGCTCACTTTCGGAGGAGAGAGAAAGCTCATGGAGGGCTTAAGAGGCCTGAAAAATTATGAAAATGCCCTTGAAGATGACCAGACTGTCCCTAGCACCCCAGAAGGTGCCGACTGAACTGGGAATTCTTGCTACTTGACCGAGCTCCCTTCTAATACATGTGTCTCTAGATATTCTCTTCCGGGGGTTAAAATTTTGGGTATAACAGATTGCCCCCCGTCAACTTGTCTTTGTAATGAAAATAAAAAGACTGGTTGATGCCTGAGTGATGCCCCAAAATTTTGACTAGTGGTGAAGAGTGAATTAGATTTCTGCTGAAAGTCTAATGATTATGATGTGCTATTATGAGGCGCTAGCTACCTGAGAAATGAGTTAAACTGAGATAAAGGGTGTGACAGACTGTGTATTGAAGGTCTTGAAAACCTAAGAATGTAGATATGAGAATTGTATGACATGCTGTTGAATATGATTAAGCATATGATATGTGAAGGATGATGATATGTAAATGATGCTCGGTGCATTTAGAGACCAAAACCTGTGCCAATGCTCCTGGTTGGACCGTATGTGGACTTATTGCCATCGCCCCCCAAACCGGTGTGCAGGGATAACTCCTGGTATAAACCCTGGGGACTTATTGTCTTTGCCCATCATTTGTTGATCCCAAATAAGCTGACATAACTAAGGATGATTTATTGCCATCACCTCGTCAACTTCTATAGCAAGGGCTTATGCGAGCCTGGGTTATGCAAATGGTATGGAATGTTTGATGATGCAGTATGTGAGGTAGGGCTTATGTGTGCCTGAGGGTGATTCAATGTAAGGTAGGAAATGCAAGGTAGGGCTTATGTGTGCCTAAGGATGATTTTATGAAAGGTAGAAAATGCAAGGCAGGGCTTATGTGTGCTTAAGGATGATTTTATGAAAGGTAGAAAATGCAAGGTAGGGCTTATGTGTGCCTAAGGATGTTTCTACGGTGGTAGGGCTTATGTGTGCCTGAGAAGGTAAGAGTGCATGGTAGGGCTCATGGGTGCCTGAGGTGTTTTTGTGGTGGTAGGGCTTATGTGTGCCTGGGGAGATGTCTTTTTGTGGTGATAGGGCTTATGGGTGCTTGAGGGGTATTTGTGGTAGTGGTGTTTGAGCTTTTGGGTTTTAATTGGCATTGTTCTTGCAATTTTTGGAACCAACAACTGCCCCCAGTATCTTTCTTTAAGGCAATTTGAGTCTTAAGATTTGTGGCAATCGATCGGGATGATCAATTGCCCCCAGTATTTTCCTTGATTAATTGCGTGAAAGCAAGTCTCGTTCTCACGGGGTCGAGGTTTTCTTTGATGTGGTGCTTCCTATCCTATACTCAAAGTGTTTAGTTTTTGCACTCATGCTCTCCTTTTGGTCAAAACGTCTCAACCATTGAATTTGACATTTGTTAGATTTACGCGTTCAACTTGTTACTTTCACATGATTGGATACACAACTACTAAGTTGGACGTATTTAAAGCTTATAACATGGCCTTAGGGTGTGATGAATGACAACGGGACCATGGAGGAGTGTTTGGGACATGTGGAGCAATGAAGGTGACCAAAGCTGCAACTTGCGCCTTCTCTTGGATTTTCCTTCTTTGTCTTGAATTCGTTTGGCTACTTTGCATTGATCTTGCTTTTGGACGTTGGACCTGGAACTTTTGAAGTCATCATCCTGCTCTTCTATTGGCTTTGCATTGGGATTTCTTTTAGGCTTTTCAGTTTTTCCTTGCATCCTTTTCCTTTTTCGGGGTTCTTGTGGTTCCCGTTTTTGAACTTCGAGAGCTTTTTTTGATGTGAGCTCTTGGGATCCTGTGTCGCTTTGGGACCATTTACGGATCATCTCATTATCTTGGTAGCCGCATTGCCTCTTTGGACTTGTGAAGTTATTGTCCAAGAGTCGGGCTCCTTGCTTCCTTTGGTCACCAGGTCGGTTATTCATCATTGGTTGGCTTGTTTTGTGGAGTTCATAATGTTGCAAAAGAGGGGATATGTGAAAAGTTCAGCGGGGGTGCCTAGGGTGTAATGTCAGGGTTCACAAGCTTTTGGCTGTGTGGTGCCGTACCTAGGTGCTTCATCATCCGTAATAGTTATGTATCCGTTCTTTGTTACTTTTCGCAGGTTTAAGCATAAATTTACAAAATATCTCCTTCGGTCGGAGTTATGCCCCTTACCTCACTTTTGAATGTGATCTCTCTGAAGTCGTGTAAAAATGACACGCCCTTTCACTCTTGGTTTTACCACTCAAGGCACTCTCGCGAAATGTTCACTCAGAAACTTGTTTGCGCGCTTTGAACAAAAGAAATAAACGTTATCAATCCTTAACTTAGATTGCCCCCAGTATTGTTTTGGGGTGTTTTGACAAGCCTTTCGAATACCCAGTTTATTCATGGAAGGTGATTGTATGGAAAACGATGATGGGGTGACCTTGTGACAACAGATTTTTTTTTCGTGTTTTTTTTTTTTCGCTCTCTTGTGCTTGGTGAAATGGTGAAAAGCATGGATGATGAGACACGTAGAGTGCGTGTGATGAAGGTGGTGGATGTGGGTGAAGTGAACTTTTTTTGGTGTTTCGGTGAAATGATGTGGTAGTGAAGGATGTTCTATACACAAAGGTGAGTTTTATGCAAAGAAAGAGGCGTGGTAAGTTGCTTCAAGATGTATGACAATATGTTCAACAGGGTTATGTTCATAGTAACCGTATGCATGTCTCAAGAAATAACTCCCCCTTTTTCCTTTTCCCCCCTTGGATTTTCCTTCTTTTTCTCTTTCTCCTTTCCCATTCTTTCTTACTTTTGACGTATGAAAGAATGCATAAGTACGAGATCATGAACAGGGAGAAGAAGAAAAAAGTACTTCCTTTATTAATAACAGAGGTAAAACAACATCAAACAATGAGTACAACTTTTATCATCTCGAAAATAAAGCGAACCAAATAAACTGACTAAAAACTATAAAAAAAGGAAAAAAAAAGGAAAAGACACGATTTTCCCTATCAACTAAGAAATCTAGAAAGAGAAATAACACAACTCCTAGTGGTGTTCTGGCATGGGTTTCCCAAAGATATTTCCGCGCTCTGAGAACTGGAGCCCCTGTTCAACTAAATTCTGGATCTTGTGCTGTAACACTCTACAATGATCAGTAGTTGCAGAATTGGCTCAGATTTTTGCCTGCCTGGGTAACCCCTGGTCGCGGTGGGAGTGGTTGTAGGATATTATGCTCTTGGAGCTTCTTCAAGGCTTGGCTCAAAGGTCGGCCGATGTCGGTGAACTCTCGCTGATGGTAGTCTTGTCTTGGAGGGGGAACCGCTCTGTAGTTCCGACCTTGACCTCTTGGCTGTTGGACTACATTCACCTCATACTGCTTTGCGTACCTCTGAGGTGTGCCCTGGGTGTAAGCCGCTGTTGAGTAGGAAGCTTTTGCCGATTCAGATTTTGGGAACTTCAGATTACCTCCAGAACCCCGAGAATATCTGAGCTTCAGATCTCCCTTGTGGATCTTTTCTTCTAGCACACCTACCTGCCCTATGAGCATGTCGAATCTTGGGAAGTACATGTACTTTAGCTCATCATTTTACTACTTCTGCATGTTCTCAACGATCATGTGAATTTGCTCCTGTTCATCCATTCTCGTAGGAATCCCTGCAGCCTTCCTCCTCAACTGTTTTATAAAGTCAGACATGCACTCACTCCCTGTCTGACGAGTGCTAACGAAATCGGACCGGGTGATCACCAAATTCTTTGCATATTCAAAGTGAGTCAGAAAGGCTTCACATAGTTCTTCATATGTTTTAGTGTTCATCCTTTGAGTCAGGTACCACCGTTGGGGAATCTCGTCTAGGTACCGGACAAAAACCTTAGCCTTCTACATGTCATTGAGTCTTAGAATAGACATCTCTCGATCAAACATGACCAAATGGATCTGAGGATCAGTTGAACCCTTGTAGAGAGCTAAGGTTGGAAGCTTCAACTTCAAAGGTAGCTCGATCTCGGGATAGGATCCCATGGAGAAGTAATCAAAACCAGCAGGTTTGCCGGCTTTTTCCATTCGTTCGATACGCTTTAGAGCCCTCTGGACTTCTGCAGCCAACTGGTTTCCAGGGGCGTCTCCCCAGTATCCTCCTTGAGTGTCGTGTCCTTCCATGAAGGTGTTGTCCATGCCGTATAAAGGGTTAACGAATCTTTGCAGGGGTCTCTCCTGCCTTGCCGCTTCCAGGGATCCAATCTTCTCATGGAGTTCATCCGTAGCTGCCACATGTCGAGCCTCCATAGCTTAAATGGCAGCCTGGTGCTTCTGTAGCAAACTAGCTATCTGCTCCTGCCCCCTACCGGAGCTCCGGTGGTTCCACTTTAGGATGCCATTTCCAGCGTAGCCAACTTCTCCTCTAGCTTGGTAATCCCATCCACATACTTATTTTCAAGTGCTTGGACTGCCTCCTTATGTTTCAAGTCGAAAGCCTTCATGAGCTCTTCAACGGAGGCGGCACCTCTAGATCCCCCTTCTGGTTGTTCATTGTCCTAAGGGACGTTATGGGCTTCGACTGACATATCGGACAAGACGAACGCGATCTCGATCGGGAGTGGTAGAGGAGGAGGAGTAGGCAGTCAGATTAAGCGGCCAGAACTTCGGTCCCAGCGCCTTTCTGAAATTTTGTCCTCCCTCTGTTTTAGAATATAAAGCAGAAAGTGTTAGGTTGTGGGCCGTCATGGATATGAAATGTTTTTGAAGGTCATTGTGCTCCAATCGCAAAATGTATCTTTCTTTTTTTGGGTTCAGAGGAATTCATTTTGAAGGGGATGATGTTGAGAAAGTGAGAGTGTTTGGGCCTCAAGAGATTTTTTTTATATCTTATTTGGGCCAAAGGTAATTGAAGACTTGAAACAAAAATTAGGCCTGAGACCCAGAGATGATATACACATACACAGAGATCACACAAGGAGGGTTATATAAATGTCCTCACAAAATGATTCAGTCCAATAGGTATGGAACGATCTGGAGAAGTGCTTGGACCGTGGGCCCAGGTTACCACAAAGGAATAGGGCTTGCACGCTATTCTCTCTGGGCTTCCCCACTTTTTTTCACATCACCTAAAGGTGTGCGTCTACGGTCGGGTCTTTGGATGACCAAACAAGGCTGGGTAAGGGCACTGCCAGGAAAATGCTTGGGGCTAAAGCCCAGGTATTAAGGGGATGTGGTTAGACGACATCCTCCTCTTTTCCCCCACTTATTCACATCACCTAAAAGGTGTGAGTCCCTGACAGGGGACCCTCAAATGGGTCTCGGGGTGAAATCGGTTTACGTGGACCCTCGCTCTCATATGATGCAGAGGTGCAGAAATTAAAGTGCGCACAAAAGTAAATAGACAATGTAATAAAGCCATAAATAAACAATTTTGAGTTAAACCCTCTTTCTTAAAATTGAACAAGTTTAAAATTAAGAATTTTGTCCCCAGCAGAGTCGCCAATCTGTGAGCCTCAATTTTTAAACCCTTATCCTATGTTGATTAGAGTTGATTAGGATCTGATCGGGTTTTAGGTCCACTTATAACCGAAGCTTAATAACTATGTCATAAAACAATAATTACTAAGTCCTAAGTTAGCTCACTGGAACCTATTATGAGTCGTCACCTAATTTTAACCTAGGGTAAATTAGGAAAGGTAGAGATCGGGTTCGGGGGCTTGATATTCGACTTAATTAGGGTTCAAGTTACTTTCATTACCCCAGAAGTTGTTTCTCCTCTACTTAGTTTAATTATGACATATTACGAGTCGTTTTAACCTAAGTGCGCAAAGTTCTGATTTTTTTGGATTTTTAACATTTTTTGACTGAAATTAAAAGTGAAAAGTGAGATTACCTAAACTAGGGTTTCGGAGGCAGAATTAGGTCAAATTTTGTTTCTGCCCGTGGCCACGGACCTACTGTCCGAACCCACGGACCCTAGTTAACTTAATTTTGTAGAAAAATCGAATTTAAAAGAAAATAAAATTTTGAAAAGTCTGGGGTCACGGACAGAACGTCCGTGGGCCCAGACATTGTTTGGAAAAAACCTAATTTTTTTAAAAAAAATCCCGCCGCCGTCCGAGAGTGTCCGTGGGCCCGGACACAGAGTCCGGGGCCACGGACCACCCTCAGTCGGCAGGTTTTGGGTGGTTCCCGGTGGTGTTTTGAGCTCAAATTTTATGGGTGTGTAGGCTGAAGAATTTACAAGATCTTAGTAATTGAAAGATTCCAATTTGAAGTCAATTATGCACGAAACTTAACAAACAAGTAACAAGGCCAAAGCAAAGATAATTAGCAATTCAGAAGCCGAAAAGAGCCGATTTGAACCCAAATTTCAAGATGAGACCAATAAAGTCGTGGGGAGTTAGGAAAGTAAAGTTCCCACCTGTTTTACCTTCGGATTCACAACAATTCTTCTCGCCGGGATTCGTCGGGAGCTCCGTTGGTGGCAGATTCGAACGGATTTTGAACCGGGCTTCTGGTCAATGATTAGTCTTGATGCTCTTCACGTCTTGGTGGTGTTTTGTGGGGTTTTGATGATTGTTGATGCTTTGGGAGTTGGAAAACAAGTTTATGTGGTGATTTCGGGGAGTTTTCGGTATGATTTTGGTGGCCGGGTGTTGAAAAACGTGAGAGAGAGGGAGAAGGCTATGCTTTCTGATTTCTTAGGGTTCCAAAACTTGTGAGATCTCCCTTCTATCAATTGATTTGCTCCTTTATATAGACTTTTTAAAGATAAAGAAAATCTAGTAAAAATGAGATTTTTTGGTATTTTAATTAAGTGACTTCCCAATAGAATTTTGCTGTGAAATTTTAACCACGTGTCAAGGATGACAATTATGATTTTTCTGAGGTGGAATCAAAATTTTTAAATATTGGAATATTTTTAAATTCAATTCTCGTCAGATTCAATCAGAAATTGCTAGAAAATTATTGGAAATTTGAAAAATCAAAAATTCCAACGCCATTATGTTCAAAATAACATCCTCTATCATGGGTTAAAATTTCAAAGCATTTTGAATTGATTTGAGCCACTTTCGGAGGAGAGAGAAAGCTCGCGGAGGTCTTGTGAGCCCTGAAAATTTACGAAAATGCCCCTGAAGATGACCAGACTGTCCCTAGCACTCCAGAAGGTGCCGACTGACTGGGAATTCTCGCTTCTTGACCGAGCTCCCTTCTAGTACTTGTCTCTCTAGATATTCTCTTCCGGGGGTTAAAATTTTGGGTATAACAGTTTATAAATTACAAATTTCTACAAAATTAATGTTAATTACCATGCCACTTATCCTTTATGAACATGTTTTTGTATCTAGGAAAAAAATCAATCATTTGGTCTTACCCAATATGCATATTCATGTCCAGAGATAATATCATTCACTACTTTGAAGAGTGATGCACAATCATGTAAGGAGTACTTGCATCTTGCGATCACTAACTACATGCAAATAAAAAAGAAATATGTTATGTTACCATATCATCAAAGGTAGATATATAATTCAATGTCTCAATTGAATAAATTTTGTTTTTACTGAGTTTGATAATATAACATGTGAGTAGATTATGATAATTTATTATTATATTGGTATTTTAACTATTTTGTTTAACTTTAATTGTACATTTGTAGGTGTAGCTAACATATTTGTAAAATCAATTTTGTAGTGTATTAGAAAGTGTTATGATGATGGAACGTGGGGTAAGGTTGGCAAATGCAATTTTGTGGCATTACGTGAGGTATGTCATCTATTACACACTTTTTATACTATATCATTAACAATAATGCACAACAACTTGATTCTTATGTATTTGTTTTTTTTTTGCGTGGTTATTTTTAGTATCCGCCCCAACCGGGGGTTCCGACTTCCGAGTGTCATTATTATGTCATGAGATATATGCATGACATTATCACCTTATTTGGTCAAATGCCGAAACTGTTAGAATAGGGATATATAAAACATATTCGTATTATTAGCTTATTGTTTTGCATTATACTACATTCATTAATTTGTCGCATTTGGCGTTTACCTAACTTTTAATATTAATTTTTTCCAAAGGTGTTCCCTCATGTTGGAAACTACACCGCGGAAACCACCCGACTCTAGGTTCGAGGATTAGGCGAGGATGTCTACATGAGCTTGGTTTGATTTGATAACCAATTCAAAACGTATTTTTAGAACCTTGTGATCCTTTTGTAGATAATTAGGTATGTTGGTTGAACAAAATTGTATATATTGTTGAAATATTAGTTGATGTGTATGGTCTTGACTGTTGTGTATAGTCATGTGACCATTTGAAGTGTGTGTTAGTCATTTCATGTTATAATGGATTCATTTGGTTCATGTTGTTGGCAATTTTGGAATGAAGAGAAGTGAGGTCTCTAAAATGTATTGTTAAGGTGTGTGATAATATACAAGGATGCATATTTATAGGTATATTAAAAAATATGGGTAAGAACAAAAACAAAATATATATATATATAAATTCGGTGGTTGTGTGTTAAAAACCACCGAAAATGTGTCCTAAGGATGACATTTTCGACGGCTTTTAACACACAACCGCCAAAAATTGTTAGTCAACGGCGAAGTCATTAACGTCTTCTCAAGCTCAATTTTTGGCGGTTCTGGAACCGCCGAAAGTGTGAGGAAGATTTTTTTCGGCGGTTTTAAACCACCAAAAATAGTTCATTATAACCACTAAAAATTGGTTGTCCTCCTATACTAGTGCTAATTGTTTTTGCTAGTTGATAATGTCAATACTCAGGCTGAAATTATAAAAAGTACAGACAACAAAAATGTAAGGGAACTAATAAAAAATGATACGACAACAGATGTATAGAGAGAAAACAATTTGATCGAATAAAATTGTATCCATAAACCCACAAAAGAACGTGGTCATATCTACTACAAAATTAAAGACACATAGAATTTTGTATAGTTATACACCAGTTTTTATCCAACAATAATTGACAAGGCCGTTTGAGATGATACAAAAAGGTGGAATCTAATGTTAGTTAACACAAAGAGAAAGTAAAGCTCCTTATGAATCTGATTCAAGTTGCAGCGGCCTACAACACTAATCCCAAGCTAGTTCTAAAGCCGTTATACGTAAGCCCTAAGATTATATAGGAACATTGAGACTTTCCAAAGCTAATTTTCAATGCTCTTATTCCATGCTCTTCACATATAACAACGTCTGCTAAGGCCTTACTATTGACCTTGCACACACCGCCTTTTTCCACATTAATCTTCACATAACTTAGAGCAGGATAATTCGACACACGTGAAGGGAGATGCCTACATAGATTTTTGGTTAGTAAGTATAATTTTATGCCTACACATATAAATTTGACTTTCTTAAAATAACTTCTATATTTTAAATTTTCAAGGCAATTCAATTTTTAGGTTATAGATAGTAGTATCTCTCCCAAAAAAATTTAGTTGTTGGATCAAGGCTTGCATACTCCACAATCATGCTTCAAGGTCCTTGTTGGCTTTTGTATGAACGACCTTTATCTCCACCCATCACACCATAGTAGTCATTGACTTCTTATGAGTTGGGAGAGGGATTCATTATCAGTTGCATACTAGACCTTGTGAATTTCAAAAATCACATTCTGAATCTGTAAAGTCAAAACTACAATTTTCTTCTTTATCAATGACCAGCAATGATCATTTTCTACAATAATTTTTTCTTGGGAAAATAACATCCCCACCCATGAAGTTTGGCCCAATTACATAGTCCACCCATGTGGTTTACATACTTAAATTTCCCACCCACTAGGTTTTATCCGTTTGACACCCGTCACCAAAGTACACAATTCCTTTAGTTTTGCTGACGTGGCCTCCTGTGACGTGTTAAATAAGCCCATGTAGACCATTGACTCTCATTCACTCACTGTTGAATCAGTTCACACTCATTCACTCTTTCTCCCACTGATACATGTTCGATTTTGTTTACCCTAAATCGCAACCCTAATCTAGGCATCACCTTCCCCATTTCTTCTATGCTATCTCTTCTCTGTTGTTCTTCTTGAACGTGCATCTACGCCGGTGTCTTCACGGTTTGCATTGTTCCGTCATTTTATTTTTGTAACCCGCATATCTATTGTGTAACGCCCCTAACTCGTAAACTCACACTAAATATAAACTTGGTACCATTTGACCAAACATAAATACAATACAGTGGGAGAATACTCAAAATAATACCAACTCGGGTGCTACCGTTGTTACTCACCCATGTGAGTAACTAGGCATCCAATTACCATACACAATAACCACTGTGATGATCAAGAGATAGATACCATTCTATACATTTTACACAATCCATCAACTAGTGAGCATTCTAATTATTCTAAAATCTTATACAACATTATTACATCCAAATTACGATACAACAGTATAACCTTAGAGTAATCATAATTAACTACCCAACGTATCCCGCGCTATGTCGTCGTCAACAGCTACACACCTGTAATGTTGTTTGTATGTATGGAATCAGCCCCTACTGAGTATGCTACTGCGTAACTGTCATACACCCTCAGACTGTTAGATTAATTGGTCGAGTTGACATGCGGTTCAATTTACATGCGATACCATTTATATAATGAAAACTATAAAACAATAATAATACATTGCAATAAACCAATCAACCATGCATAGCCACATGGCTCCACTTAACACTCCATCAACCAATCACACCAATAAACATAGCAATAAAAGTATACGAGTATCGTAATTCAAACCTGTTCTCGTTATTTGGCCTTCAAGGCTCTTTATATTGTTCACCGGTCATACGAAGATAACATTGTTTCGTATTAAAGTTCATCTGGTATTAGTTCACTACTAATCCGACTCACCACACATAACACATGTTTCACCATATAACATATCATAATACAATCCGCATACTAAACATTCAAGGTGAATCTTACGAGAATTAAATTTTAAGTTCATTCTCGTTCCTTGGCATTTAAGGCACTACATATTGTTCACCACTTATTCGAGCATATTTGTTGTTAGTATTTAACGTTTAGCTGAGGTTCATCTCATGTGTTACGACAGACGCCACGTTAAAGAATGACATGTCTCTACATCATACCCTTATATTCGGCAGGTCACCAACGGTAGTAGCCACCTTCAACAATGGAGTATCTGACCAACAAACCATCTCGGATCGTTGGAATTTAATATTGGCTGAGAGGACTCGTACGCGGTCATCCTCTCAATGTGATCATAGCGCACCAAGAGCCACACCCCCGTGGATTTTCTCCATACATTTCCTCCATACACAGGTCACTGATGATTAAGGTCTTTTAATCTATTCACCTAAGTCTCGTCTTAGGTTTCAGTGAATAAAATTTTGAATGTAACGCCATTAAGGTCTTACGTTACCTAGAACCTCTAGGTTATTTTACCATTCGAATGTACAGTTCATAAGCGCGGTTTTCTCAAACCGTTGCTCTATATCTAAGTAATGTTCTTAGAATACTTGGATATTATAATCTATTATTATCCACAATGACGTTTTCCTTGTCACTTACCGTATCTTAATTTAGATACATTGGTATTGCTTTTAGTTCGATTTATTATTTCCAACAATTTAACATTGCATAACATTTGCAATTAACTTAAGGCACCAATACATAAACATTCACATATGATAATTAACATCAATCATAGATATCATCTTGGCAATCAGCACACATATATCCGAACCCAAGGAAATCCTCAGAAACAAGTGGATCATACAATAACATATCGTTCACCGATGATAGGTAGCAGATGTCCCGTCCCGGGCCCGTGCTCTACTCGTTTAGATTTGGAATACGTAACACTAAGTATTAATCCACTATGATCTAAATCGATTCGGTATTCCCGAATAATAACTAATCCCCCGGTAATTAACCCCTTAATTAACACTCATTGTAGTCTCAGGTTTTCTACTCAATGTTGGGGTTAGCTAATCAATCCTTTAATTATGTTAGACACTAACATATTGTAATTCTTACACCTCTAGGATTTAATTTCCTTAGCCTATCTCTTTCATTATACGCTTTATTTATATATATACACTTATATATATTTATTTATATAGATTCACTACTATATGACATTATATAATTGATCTTAATATTAATAGCCTTAGCATGTAATCCTCATTTAATCATGAGTTGGTCAACTTGACCCTCTTGGTCAATATGGTTGACTATCCAAGTCAACTTACTTATATAACCCACAATTTAATTCTTTGAATTATATAATCATTCAATTATATTCCAAGGGTTATATCACTCTAAGTAATTATAAAATTCCTTGATTTACTCCCACTTATACACCAACACTAGCTTAATGTTATACAATATGATCTCCAACCTTATATTAATTCATTCCATCTCAAACTTTAGTATATGTTCCAATATAACACTTTCATTATTTTATGTGAACTCCAAAATCCTTAACTCATACCAATTTCTCCAAAATGTCATTAAGGCCCTAGTCTTAATGTATCCCTGCCTAATGCCCAACTATATTGAAATACCCCAAACCTAAGTATGCTAAGTAAACATCAGATCATGATGTATTAAGGCTAAAATATGCCTTAGAAAGATTGGTAGACAATTCTAACCAAGGAAAACACAAGAAGATGCCTTAAGGGCAATCAGGGCAAAAACGTGCTCTAAGCTTGGAGAGACTTGGGTGAGTACCCAAATATCATGATAAGACCTTAGTAATATTCTAATGGTCATTTTAAATCAATTAGCAAAGAAAACCAAGCTTGAAAACAAGTTAAAACGCAAAATGTGCTTTAAGAAGTCTTAAAGCACATTTTTGAGAAATTGTCTTAGAATTGAGTTTTGAGTGGCTAAATGTCCATCATTACTCTTTAATCAATATGTGTACTAATTAGTATCACATTAGGAGGTCTAAATCAATGGGAAATCAAAAATTTCCCGATTATGTGCCTTGATTAGTGAATAGTAACTATTTAGTGACTAGTTTAAGTTTTAATCAATATAAGTCAATTAATTGGTCAATCAAAGACCATGTTAGCCTTATATTAGGAGGGTGGCCGGTTTTTATGTGGGGAGTCACCACATGAGTCATCAAATGAGAAATGAAAAGAAGAGATAAGTAAAGAAGTTACTATTTGCTTTATAAAAGCAAAATATCTTATATTAGCTCACTTTTCTCCTCTTTCCTTCATTTCTTCTTCTTCACCCACGGTTTCTTCTTCTCCTCTCTGTTCCAAAACCGAGAGAGCTGCTCTCCATGGTTCTCCATCTTCAATCACTTGCCAAATACAACTCCAAGCTCCAAATCCAAAAACAAATTGCATATTTGTCTTAGTTAGGCCAAGACCTATCTTCCTATCTTTTCAAATCTTTCAAAGCTCCATTTTGGTGCCATGAGAAAACTCCATTGATGGAGGAAAATCAAGTTTGAAGAGCTCATTGGCTTCTCCATTCTCTTAAGGTAAAGAAAATGTAAGAAAAACCATGTTTCCATCATCTCTTGTACATGGCCGAAAATTTCTACTCATGGGGCCTTGTTTTTATGCCTTGTTCTAGCTTGATTATTCACCAAGGACGTGTGTCCTATTTCATTCAATGCCAAAGTCTACATTGAGACTTCAAAGGTAATCATCCACTTTATTGCCTTAGAACACATTTCTAACCTAGGTTTTTATTCCTTAAGGTTAGTATTGTTTAGTGCTCATATGAGTCATTGGTTATTGATTAGAACATTGGCAAGAGAAGTTTGAGTGGTGGCCGATATTCATTCAAGAAGAAGGTCTAAGGAGGAGATTGAGATAAGCTTGAGGAAACAAGGTAAAATGCTTACCTAATGGTGGTTTAAGATTAAGGAATGAGTTTTAGATAAATACCAATGTGGCTTAGAGCTTACATTGTGTATTGGGTTATATAACCTAAGGAAAAAGAACTTAAACAAGCTTATGAACTTGTGATTAAGGAGCTAATGAGAATGGGTTAATAATATAAGTTTAAGGTGGATTTTAAGGCATTATAATTACTATGAGATTGATGAGTGTATTTGCAGGTTGAAAGCTTATACATGTGGGAAATTCAGTGTTTAAGTTTAAGTCATTTAAGGGCCTAAGAGCCATGTCATTTAAGAGCCTTAGTGCTATGCAATTTAAGATTATTGCAATATATTGAGTATGATGTGAATAAGTTGATTTGGATGAGGAATTGTGATGAGAAAGGACTTGGTGTGTGTGAGGTTATTGTGTGAGAAAAACAATGCATTTGGGCATGAGAATATACTAGAGGAGCTATGGCAAAATTTGAGTAGAAAATAAGTGTTTAGGTGAAGGTGGTGAATCAATATGACTTAGGGTTTACTAGGAGTCATTATGAAGAATTTGAGTGGAAATGAGTTAACTAAGGAGTTCTTAAGGATGAGAATGACCTAGAATGGTCTATGAGGAATTTAGAGTTTAGGTGGGTGTATTGAACACACCAAAGTCATGAGATGAGGAATGTAAGACTTGAGCATAAGTTTAAGGAGAAGGTATGATGTTTAAGGTGATTAAGATATGTTCTAAGGGAATATAATGACTAAGGAAGTACTAGGAAGTTTTAGAGATTGTCTTGATGAAGAGGGGTAAGATTAAGTGTTGGAATGAGTGGTAATGACTTAGGCACTACCTTGGGGGATTTAGGAATCAAGAGAATGTAATTGAGTATTTAGAACTTAGGCAAATGTTGGTAAACAACTAGGAAGGAACTTTTAGTAAATGCTTGGAAGAGTTTTAGATAGTGAGAGATGCTTGGGAGATGATGTTATAGTGGTGAGGAAAACATTGGCATAGTGGTTACATTAAGTATGAACCACCACCTAGAAACCTAGAGGAAAGCATTACAAGAGTAGCATTATTACAAGGAAAAATGCATAATGACTAAGGTGGATTTTGGTGGATGATTTAAGGTATTTAAAGGAGGTTATAAGGTGGGTTTAAGGTGCCAAGATGATGTTGGACCTATTAGGACACTTGTGGAAGAGTTTGGAATTGAAAGAACATATTAATAGAAGAATCTGTAGTGGACCGACCCAGGGTCCGACCCAGTTCTGGGTCGGTCGGACCTTGCTAACCCAGCAGAAATGTCTCGGCAATAGACCGACCCATAAGGATGGGTCGGTCAGTGGGTCGGTCGGGCAAGATTTAATGAAGGAAAATGTTTCGGTAAGGGACCGACCCAGAGGGTTTGGGTCGGTCGGTCTAGCTCTGGGTCGGTCGGATGAGTTTCAAGAGACGGAAGAGTTTCTGTAATGGACCGACCCAGGGGTTGGGTCGGTCGGTGGGTCGGTCGACCCTTAACACTTAGAAAAAAAAAAGAAATTTTGAATTCTAAGAATGGCAATGGGTAATAAGGTATGCCTTTGGTATGGTTGTAATGATTGAGACCCTAAGAACTTAAGAGATTAAGCTAAGTTAAGTATAAACTTGAAAGTTTAAGATTAAGTTTGTAAGATTAAGAGTAAGACCTAAGAGGTGTTAGGTTGGGATCATTAAGAGTTAAGTAAGGTAAGTAAATTAAGTAAGTTAAACAAGCTAAGTAAGTTGAATTGAGTTAAGTGATTAACAACCTAAAACTGAATGAATGTTTTAGGACTTGGAATGGGACTCCGGAAGAGATTAAGCAACTGAACGGCCAACGGTGAACGGTACAGTTGTTTCTTCTTGTGACCTGCTTGCTAACGAGGTGTCCCTCGGCTTGTGTGCTATTTGTTTTTGTGTGCTCACTAAACAAGATAAAGCATGCAACCGGATATATATATATATATGTTGTATTGTTGTGTGATGTTTGAAAACTAACACAACATACTGTGAGAACTTACTAACCCATGTTTAGTAAGGAATTGAGTGAGACTAAGGAACGCCCCCCAATGAGGGACGATATGAACCGAAAGAGGTTAACCAACAAACAGGGTCTTGAGTTAACTACTAACTGGAACTTGAGTGAGGAAACCCGGGACCGATCTCCGGTCATGCATGCTAAGGAAAGGGAGTCGGTATCTATAGCAGATTCGACTTCCGCTTAAGGACTTGTCTCCGGACTTGTGCCTAGGGCCGGTTGCCGGCTCAGCTACGCTGGACTCCCGTCCAGAGTAGGTGGCGTTAAGATGGTGCGGTGGGATCACCTAAATCCCAGGTTCGAATTAGATACGGCCAATCCCTTCCAGGAGAGGTTTGTATATAGAGATTAAGAATGAGATTAAGATTAAGATTAAGTTAAGTTACAATCATTCCTGTTTAAAGGATGATTTGTATCATTAAGATTAAGATTAAGTTAAGTTACAATCGTTCCTGTTTAAAGGATGATTTGTATCATTAAGATTAAGATTAAGTTAAGTTACAATCGTTCCTGTTTAAAGGATGATTTGTATTATTAAGATTAAGATTAAGGTAAGGTTAAGATAAGTTGCAACCATTCCTTTTTAAAGGATGGTTTGTAATATTAAGATTAAGATAAGCTACATCCACTCCTGATTAAAGGATGGTTGTTTCTAAGATTAAGATAAGAATCAGATCGAGGTAAGATAAGGATGAACTAAGATTAAGAGGGAACACTACTTAAAGAGTTAAATATCTAACTCTCTAATTAAGGGAACGCATTTAAGTCGTTCATTGTGTGTGAACTTTGATTGTTCATATCTGAGTTGTTGTTTACTGCACTTTCTATTATGTTGTGCATCTAATCAACCTCCATGCTATCGACAATTAGTCGTCGTAGCCACGTTAGCTTGGGGGCCATGAGAGGATAGTACCAGCATTCGTGCTGACCCCCTCGGGGGCTTCTTTTACTACACAGGTGAACATCAGGAGGCGGCTGTCGCAGGAGTAAGAAGAGGATACAGCTGTTAAGGGTTTAGTGTGGCCTACGAGTTGTGCATGTACACTCGTATGGCAATTTGAGTTAGTAAGATGTATAGGATGTGAGGGGGTTGTAAGAAGGTTATGTAAATGATTAAGGTTGTTAGACTAATGTTCGGTATATTCTGTAGTCAGACCGTGGCAAGGTCCTGGATTGTAAAGAATTCCGCTGCGATGTGTTTATATATATACTGTTAAGTTGCGAGACCACACTTGGATTGAGTTGGGGTGTTACAAAAAGTGGTATCAGAGCGTAGTTACGCTCTGAAGACAAGAAATACCGAACTTAGGAGAATGATGAGGTTGAGATTGAGTTATGGGTTAAGGGTTGAGAGATAGAGTGAGAGGTGCGTTAGCCAGGACTCCCCGGTGTTTACCGGATATCCATAGTACCTAGGCCCGCCCTCCACATCCCTAACCCTAAATATGTGGAACAAACGCCAGAGAGAAGAAAGCCTTCTCTTACTCGGGGAAACCCGATCTGGCAGTTAGTTAATAGTAAGCAATACAAGAAACATCTTGTGGCATAACAGTTAAGGAGAACTGGGAGATTTTAAATGGAGCATAGTCGAGAAACAGGCACTACCTAAGGAATACTATCAGTAAGGGAACGGTAATTACCGGCAACAGGGGTCGACATGCTACGCAGTCGAAATAACCCGCGATATCAATGGTAAGGAAAGCACTACGCGTGCCATGGATAAGGAAATGATAAGAGACATGGTATGGTACCGGACAGCGGTCCGAGTAAGAATAACAGTAGGATAATACAAATCATGAGGATTAAGACATAAGAAAATTAAGGGGTTCCCTCAGAAAGTGGAACGCCCTGATGGATGACAGTACTGTCAAACGACAAGGAAACTGCCGGAAGGATAGTTATCCAAAATAAGATATTATTGAAGGAGTCCCGAGGACTACCAATTACTTGGAAATTAGAAGGAAGTTTTACTTCCAATGCACCTTGTACCAATAACCCATCCTGCATGGCGCACTTGCCATAGCAAGTGCTACCACGGTTGAGCCACATGAAAAGCCATCAAGGCGAAATAGGAGAACGCTACAGTTGTAGCATAATAATACCGGATTGTAAATCCATAAGAACAGAAAAATAAGACTTTGGAAAGGCCCAGGCTGCCTGACCATAATGAGGTGAACCGACACATCAGCCAGCAGGAAGCTGAGCTTAGACGAATACTAAACCATATAAATACTAGCAACGGTATAACCCACTACACAACAACCCGACAGTATGGTAAGAACACCAATCTCAAACTCCAAGGGGAAAACCTGAGAGATTGCTCGATATACGAGCAAAACACTATATAAGCAATGATATACAAGGGATGTATTATAAGATACTATTGAAAACTGTTGAAGCATCGACTTACAACGAAAACGGATAAGACTCCCAGAGTGACCATTAAGGCTACCAATAACAACATTCTTCAATGAAGATGTTGGAAAACCCAGAAAATAAGGATAAAAGAAACAAATAAGCTATAACCTACTAAGAATTAAAGTCGTACAACCCTGGAAAAGGAAAGCTCAGAGGACTACCCCACAGAGCGGGCATAGTCGAGCCGAACAATGATGAATGACAGTTAACACTGTTTGTTTAACTCATTAACACCCAGGTATGATTTATCGTCAACGGGTGGCATAGTCAACGGAAGTTGAACGAAGCGTTGAGATGAGAGTATAAGATGACAGGATTATATCCAACTTGAACACCTTAAGGCAAACGCCTAAGGCGAACCTAACTTTGACTATTAAAAGACATAAGTCTAATAAAATGACAGCATTGTCAAAGACATTAAGTAACCTCAGATCACCTGAATAACTTCCATAGCAGGAAGCAGGATGCAGCAACTTACCATGAAACCCGATACTACATTTAGTATGTAACCTAATGATTGATGGAGTTCCAAGGGACCAGAAGTTTATGAGGATAATCTGCAGATGAGTAAGAGTACAAATAATAAACTGAGACATTAAGCATTAGGAGCCTACGAGCCAAGGATGTTAACCGCATCAGAGCCCGAGGCGCAGTAAGTTATAAGAGAGCTTATTTAAGCCATGAGGAACTACAATGCGTAGATGAACGGTTACCAAACCTATAATTTAGATTGGGAAGAATTACCAAGAAAGGGTACCAATGAGAATATTGAGATAATGCTAAGGACAGGAGCGGAGAACGAACCATGCCTTTTAGGGTGGGGATACCTCTCCTTGTTGTGAGGCCATGAGTGGGAATGAACCCCTCAAAAGGGCTTTCACTTATTAGAGGTGAAATACACTTTATTTAGAAAATGGAAACTATGAACCTTGAGATTCCTTGAAAAATCAGATACACTTGAGTGATAAGGAAGGTCGCACAGATAGACCCCATATCCAACACCCAGGAAGTAAGAATTAGTAATGGTCAGAGGTAAACATTGTGACTGCACGTTATGGCACGTCAATTAAGCAATGCTCATAAGAGCTTGTGATTCAGTGGATGACTTCGTCAGTAATCAGTTAAACTACATGGTAGACAACATCACTAAGGATGAAAGAAAGCGAAAGACATTAGCCTACTTACGAATCTGAGATTGGAGCAGAACATCTTTACATCAAGAGTCAACTATTTTACAACACCGTACGGCAACCGCCATACACCGGAATGAGAGAACTCCCAGTGTGTTTACACCAAGAAGGGATTGAGTATAAGTTAAGACATTAGAATAAGTGAGTAAGAGGTTGCACCATTAATGGGCAACATGGTAAAGGCCAACTACCACGGTAGTAGTGGTCGTAAGTACAATAGTTGGATAAGTGGATTAAGTCATGGTACGCGGTAAGGCGACCATTATGTATGAGCCGTCAAATATTGACACTGAGGCAATTAGATTCATGAGTTAAAACCGATATAAGTAAGGGAATAAGATGGTAGACGAACTGAGCATTGATGCCAGTAGTCTGGACCTAGTTAGGTAAGATTTCACAGGAAGCACATACCATTCCTTAAGGAACTGGAAGTGCATTCCTAGTAGCATAAATATGAGAAACATAAGAGGCTCTACGGAAAGAGACCTCAGATATTAAGTGACCGAATCAATACGGAATACAGGAAGGAGCTGGAGCATACCATAACCAAGGACACAGTAAGTAGACTTCCTTGATTAACTTCAAGAAGAACAATAAATGTTATTAGGGAACGATGAAGAGGAGATCGACAACAGAATACTTCATAATTAGCAATAGCTAAACGTGTGACGGACACTATGAGTTTACTAAAACGAGACGTGGGACGACTGCACCCCACAGGGGCTTGCAGGCCTGACACGCTCATTTATGAGTTAGTTGGGTAAGTAGTAATGTACCAGTAAGGTACCCCATGCATGTAGACGAGTGGTGTAAGGAACACGGGAAGTAGTCGACTCCGTACCACGGACAACGACGCAAGATCACACAAGAGCAGCTACTACCACAGACAGTCGAAGAGAAGAGTTCAGTTGAACCAGCAACACAGAGGAACCAGAGAACAGATAATTAAGAACTATGAAGTGCGAAGAGCACGGATTGTTAAGTACAGACATTGGACATGTCTTAAGATGTAAGGGATTAAGACTGTAAAGCGCGTTAAGCACTAAACAGTAGTTTCAAACTAAGAACTATCCTCAGACCAAAGGGCAGTTGGGGAGAACAATTTAGACATTCGAGAAAATACTAAGAGTATGAGCATAAGATCTTCAGGGAGAATGGATAGACGAGTTACGACTCATTAAGACCGTGTATATAAAGATAACACGTGTCCATTGAGACAATTAAGCCTAAGATTATCAGAGTGGTGCAGCGGAAGCTAGTAGATCACTACTTTGAGATTAGACCAAACTAAGTTAAGAATACGGTATAAGTACCGTTAAGAATCCTCGATACAGAGACTAAGTCATTTCTGATCGAACTATGAGTAAGATAGATAACGTGGAAGCTAGAATGCTTGGTAAGAATTAGACATCTTGAACTTATGTTCAAGGATGATATAATGTTGATTACGTGGGCGTAATCCATTTTAAGGGGGGAGAGCGAAAACCGCTTAGCGTATGTTGTGTACTGAGTACATAAACTACGATGTGCATAGCACAAAATAATTTGAGAATATGTTTTACATAAACATTTTAAGATAAACCATGGTTATTGCACACAGAAGATGTGAATACCATACATATTAAGTACCTATCTGTTAACTCCGGTGTGAGTACAAGTTAAGAGAATTAAGGAAGAGGATTAAGGAGACTTAAGGAATAAGGAATATATGAGGTATGAGTCAATATGAGACTATGGGAGATAAGAATAAGATAACACTATGAGATATTATTTGATATGAGCATGAGTTAGGATACAGTAATGCTATGTGGTATGAGACAGTGGAAGTTGATATGAGACTGATATGGAATTTAGTAGGAATTTAAGTCTGGAGGTAGTTACTAAGAGATGAATTGAGAATGTTTGATGGACTTAGTCCACACTTTGGAGATGTATTGATTATGATTAGAAGAACTAAAAAGATAGAAAATTGGACATAGTGAATTATTGGATGTTTGAAAATGACGTGGGAGGTGGAACTTGATTTTCTAGGGATCAAGGGAAACCGAACACAAATTGGAGTGGAAGGATGGTTCTACACTGATGCTGATCACATCAGGGTAGGATTATTCCTGAAACTCCCTACCAGTGGTCACAAGTAAATCACACTAAGGATAGAGGCCTTAGGATAAAAAAAAATGAAATTGGAGTTGCTTGTATTTTTAATTAGAGGAATTATTCCTCACATGACCTCGTAAAAAGGATTACCTTTTTACTGAGTCTCGCCCATGAAGTCGAGGACGCACGAGCCTTTGTCTTCGGACCGGTGACATGGGGAGAGCAGCGTGTTTGTATTCTAGCCCATGGTGACGAGGACGAATGAGCCATTGTCTACGGACCGGTGACATGGGAGAATACGTTGGAAGTTATGTGAATGTTTTAATCATCAAAAGGAACAAAAGGAATTTTGAGTGCTACACATGCTTAAGCATGTTGTGTGATATTTAAGAATAAGCATATGGTGGACTTAAGGATTCAATGAGATTAAGTATACATAAGTATGATCTATATGATCTAAGGAATGAGGTAAGACATGTATTCTAATGAGATAAGATGCATGGGAACTTTGGGGACAAAGTTCTTTTAAGGGGGGTAGATTGAAATACCCCAAACCTAAGTATGCTAAGTAAACAAATCATGATGTATTAAGGCTAAAATATGCCTTAGAAAGATTGGTAGACAATTTAAACCAAGGAAAAACAAGAAAGTGCCTTAAGGCAATCAGGGCAAAAACGTGCTCTAAGCTTGGAGAGACTTGGGTGAGTACCCAAATATCATGATAAGACCTTAGTAATATTCTAATGGTCATTTTAAATCAATTAGCAAAGAAAACCAAGCTTGAAAACAAGTTAAAACAAAATGTGCTTTAAGAAGTCTTAAAGCACATTTTTGAGAAATTGTCTTAGAATTGAGTTTTGAGTGGCTAAATGTCCATCATTACTCTTTAATCAATATGTGTACTAATTAGTATCACATTAGGAGGTCTAAATCAATGGGAAATCAAAAATTTCCCGATTATGTGCCTTGATTAGTGAATAGTAACTATTTAGTGACTAGTTTAAGTTTTAATCAATATAAGTCAATTAATTGGTCAACAAAGACCATGTTAGCCTTATATTAGAGGGTGGCCGGTTTTTATGTGGGGAGTCACCACATGAGTCATCAAATGAGAAAGGAAAAGAAGAGATAAGTAAAGAAGTTACTATTTGCTTTATAAAGCAAATATCTTATATTAGCTCACTTTCTCCTCTTTCCTTCATTTCTTCTTCTTCACCCACGGTTTCTTCTTCTCTTCTCTGTTCCAAACCGAGAGAGCTGCTCTCCATGGTTCTCCATCTTCAATCACTTGCCAAATACAACTCCAAGCTCCAAATCCAAAACAAATTGCATATTTGTCTTAGTTAGGCCAAGACCTATCTTCCTATCTTTTCAAATCTTTCAAAGCTCCATTTTGGTGCCATGAGAAAACTCCATTGATGGAGGAAAATCAAGTTTGAAGAGCTCATTGGCTTCTCCATTCTCTTAAGGTAAGAAAATGTAAGAAAAACCATGTTTCCATCATCTTGTACATGGCCGAAAATTCTACTCATGGGGCCTTTATGCCTTGTTCTAGCTTGATTTATTCACCAAGGACTAGTGGATGTCCTATTTCATTCAATGCCAAAGTCTACATTGAGACTTCAAAGGTAATCATCCACTTTTATGCCTTAGAACACATTTCTAACCTAGGGTTTACTCCTTAAGGTTAGTGTATTGTTTAGTGCTCATATGAGTCATTGGTTATTGATTAGAACATTGGCAAGAGAAGTTTGAGTGGTGGCCGATATTCATTCAAGAAGAAGGTCTAAGGAGGAGATTGAGATAAGCTTGAGGAAACAAGGTAAAATGCTTACCTAATGGTGGTTTAAGATTAAGGAATGAGTTTTAGATAAATACCAATGTGGCTTAGAGCTTACATTGTGTATTGGGTTATATAACCTAAGGAAAAAGAACTTAAACAAGCTTATGAACTTGTGATTAAGGAGCTAATGAGAATGGGTTTAAATATAAGTTTAAGGTGGATTTTAAGCATTATAATTACTATGAGATTGATGAGTGTATTTGCAGGTTGAAAGCTTATACATGTGGGAAATTCAGTTTAAGTTTAAGTCATTTAAGGGCCTAAGAGCCATGTCATTTAAGAGCCTTAGTGCTATGCAATTTAAGATTATTGCATATATTGAGTATGATGTGAATAAGTTGATTTGGATGAGGAATTGTGATGAGAAAGGACTTGGTGTGTGTGAGGTTATTGTGTGAGAAAAACAATGCATTTGGGCATGAGAATATACTAGAGGAGCTATGGCAAAATTTGAGTAGAAAATAAGTGTTTAGGTGAAGGTGGTGAATCAATATGACCTAGGATTTACTAGGAGTCATTATGAAGAATTTGAGTGGAAATGAGTTAACTAAGGAGTTCTTAAGGATGAGAATGACCTAGAATGGTCTATGAGGAATTTAGAGTTTAGGTGGGTGTATTGAACACACCAAAGTCATGAGATGAGGAATATAAGACTTGAGCATAAGTTTAAGGAGAAGGTATGATGTTTAAGGTGATTAAGATATGTTCTAAGGGAATATAAGACTAAGGAAGTACTAGGAAGTTTTAGAGATTGTCTTGATGAAGAGGGGTAAGATAAAGTGTTGGAATGAGTGGTAATGACTTAGGCACTACCTTGGGGGATTTAGGAATCAAGAGAATGTAATTGAGTATTTAGAACTTAGGCAAATGTTGGTAAACAACTAGGAAGGAACTTTTAGTAAATGCTTGGAAGAGTTTTAGATAGTGAGAGATGCTTGGGAGATGATGTTATAGTGGTGAGGAAAACATTGGCATAGTGGTTACATTAAGTATGAACCACCACCTAGAAACCTAGAGGAAAGCATTACAAGAGTAGCATTATTACAAGGAAAATGCATAATGACTAAGGTGGATTTTGGTGGATGATTTAAGGTATTTAAAGGAGGTTATAAGGTGGGTTTAAGGTGCCAAGATGATGTTGGACCTATTAGGACACTTGTGGAAGAGTTTGGAATTGAAAGAACATATTAAGAAGAATCTGTAGTGGACCGACCCAGGGTCCGACCCAGTTCTGGGTCGGTCGGACCTTGCTAACCCAGCAGAAATGTCTCGGCAATAGACCGACCCATAAGGATGGGTCGGTCAGTGGGTCGGTCGGGCAAGATTTAATGAAGGAAAATGTTCGGCAGTAAGGACCGACCCAGAGGGTTTGGGTCGGTCGGTCTAGCTTGGGTCGGTCGGATGAGTTTCAAGAGACGGAAGAGTTTCTGTAATGGACCGACCCAGGGGTTGGGTCGGTCGGTGGGTCGGTCGACCCTTAACACTTAGAAAAAAAAAAGAAATTTTGAATTCTAAGAATGGCAATGGGTAATAAGGTATGCCTTTGGTATGGTTGTAATGATTGAGACCCTAAGAACTTAAGAGATTAAGCTAAGTTAAGTATAAACTTGAAAGTTTAAGATTAAGTTTGTAAGATTAAGAGTAAGACCTAAGAGGTGTTAGGTTGGGATCATTAAGAGTTAAGTAAGGTAAGTAAATTAAGTAAGTTAAACAAGCTAAGTAAGTTGAATTGAGTTAAGTGATTAACAACCTAAAACTGAATGAATGTTTTAGGACTTGGAATGGGACTCCGGAAGAGATAAGCAACTGAACGGCCAACGGTGAACGGTACAGTTGTTTCTTCTTGTGACCTGCTTGCTAACGAGGTGTCCCTCGGCTTGTGTGCTATTTGTTTTTGTGTGCTCACTAAACAAGATAAAGCATGCAACCGGAATATATATATATATATGTTGTATTGTTGTGTGATGTTTGAAAACTAACACAACATACCGTGAGAACTTACTAACCAATGTTTAGTAAGGAATTGAGTGAGACTAAGGAACGCCCCCAATGAGGGACGATATGAACCGAAAGAGGTTAACCAACAAACATGGTCTTGAGTTAACTACTAACTGGAACTTGAGTGAGGAAACCCGGGACCGATCTCCGGTCATGCATGCTAAGGAAAGGGAGTCGGTATCTATAGCAGATTCGACTTCCGCTTAAGGACTTGTCTCGGACTTGTGCCTAGGGCCGGTTGCCGGCTCAGCTACGCTGGACTCCCGTCCAGAGTAGGTGGCGTTAAGATGGTGCGGTGGGATCACCTAAATCCCAGGTTCGAATTAGATACGGCCAATCCCTTCCAGGAGAGGTTTGTATATAGAGATAAGAATGAGATTAAGATTAAGATTAAGTTAAGTTACAATCATTCCTGTTTAAAGGATGATTTGTATCATTAAGATTAAGATTAAGTTAAGTTACAATCATTCCTGTTTAAAGGATGATTTGTATCATTAAGATTAAGATTAAGTTAAGTTACAATCGTTCCTGTTTAAAGGATGATTTGTATTATTAAGATTAAGATTAAGGTAAGGTTAAGATAAGTTGCAACCATTCCTTTTTAAAGGATGGTTTGTAATATTAAGATTAAGATAAGCTACATCCACTCCTGATTAAAGGATGGTTGTTTCTAAGATTAAGATAAGAATCAGATCGAGGTAAGATAAGGATGAACTAAGATTAAGAGGGAACACTACTTAAAGAGTTAAATATCTAACTCTCTAATTAAGGGAACGCATTTAAGTCGTTCATTGTGTGTGAACTTTGATTGTTCATATCTGAGTTGTTGTTTACTGCACTTTCTATTATGTTGTGCATCTAATCAACCTCCATGCTATCGACAATTAGTCGTCGTAGCCACGTTAGCTTGGGGGCCATGAGAGGATAGTACCAGCATTCGTGCTGACCCCCTCGGGGGCTTCTTTTTACTACACAGGTGAACATCAGGAGGCGGCTGTCGCAGGAGTAAGAAGAGGATACAGCTGTTAAGGGTTTAGTGTGGCCTACGAGTTGTGCATGTACACTCGTATGGCAATTTGAGTTAGTAAGATGTATAGGATGTGAGGGGGTTGTAAGAAGGTTATGTAAATGATTAAGGTTGTTAGACTAATGTTCGGTATATTCTGTAGTCAGACCGTGGCAAGGTCCTGGATTGTAAAGAATTCCGCTGCGATGTGTTTATATATATACTGTTAAGTTGCGAGACCACACTTGGATTGAGTTGGGGTGTTACAAAAATACTAAAATCCACTTACAACTCTTATAATTCATGCATTCACCCACATATATATTCAATATTATATTATGTCCACCAAACCTTTCCTAATATTACAATTCAACCCCAAATCACATCTCTTATAAAAATTCTTCACTTATTCAATTTTAATCCAAAATCCACACCAACTCAATAAAATTTCTGAACAGCCGCTTATTTAATTCCAGCACCTACCACAATTTTTCCATAATTACAAATCCACCCCATAACCTTATAAATCTTACAATTTAATCCTTAATTCACATTATCTCTTAATCTCCAAACTTATTCCACTTTCTACCCTGATTTTTCCACTTATTCAAACAGACCCTAAGTCTGTACAAATTCACCTTTTCACCACAAATTTTCCATCTTTACAAAGTGGCTCCAAAACATTGTACAAATTTACAATTTCATTCTTAAACTTCACCTTTCATAATCCTCTAGTTAAACTCCAACTCTCAACCCAAATTTTCCAAAATTCTAGAACAGACCCCTGTTGTTCTATATTAAATTTCCGCCCACATTCTTCCAAAACTTACACTTTGGCGACATAAGTTTACCAAACTTACAATTAACTCCTAACCTTCATTTAACTCACAATTTCTCATCATTTACTCCTCAAACTTGGTCAACACATTGACCCCACTATATTTGACCTCCATATTCTGCCTTGACCCCAACATTTGCAGAAATTATTAAATAACCCCAAAAACTTTCTCAAAGTTATCATTTAACTCCTTAAATCACTTAAACTTACCTTTTTGCAATCTTAAACCATCCAAGGCCTAAATCTCGGCCTAATGCTCTTTCTTCCCCATATTTCCTTTTATTCATCTCATACAACTCATCCACCATCTTGACCTTTCCTTAAACGATCCTTACATTCCTTAACATCTTAAAGTGCATTTAGGCAATAAACCAACTCCAAGAAATACCTAAACCTTAGGTAACATTAGACCAACCTTATTAGGTGTTTTTTATCATCCAAACAACCTGTTTACACCAGATTTTTACACTACATTGAAAATCAATATAGTCCTTAACTTTTATAGCATTAAATACCTTAAAATGCTCATAACATTAGCCTAAACACTTGGCCATCATTCAAACCATAAACATAGCTTAAATACTCACAAAATAAGCTCCAAAATTTGGCCACACTAACACCTTGGCCATACATTTTTGATATTTACACAATACCCACATAAACTTTACAAACTTGACATTTCAAGTCATAAACCACTAGCTATCACCACCAAACTCATTCACATAATTTTCTATACATTTTTATGTAAAAATTGACCATTTTCCTCACATTTTTCTCAGCCCTCAATTGTTCTCAAAGTAGAACAACTTTAAAGTTCAATTTAAGCACTAAGGTAGAATGGTTACCTTGAGCTCCAACTAGGGAATTCTCCATAATGATCTTGGCCCTATAATTAAAATAGGTGGAAATTTCACTTTTTGTGCTCATTCAAGGGTTTGACACATGGTTTAAGCACTAGAGCTTAGATTAGAACTACCCTTGATTTAGTGTAGATTTTTGCCCTTGTTTTCTCTTTGATTATCGACCAACTTGGGTAGTTGAATGAACTTCATTTTTGTGTGAACAAATAAGAAAAAAATGAGTAATAATAGCTAGGGTTCTTGGCCCTTTAATGTACAAAGAAGAAGGTAGAAGCTTAGAGCATGTTTTTAGCTTAAACTTGTTGAAACTTGTTGTTTCTTTGGGATCTTAATGAAATAATGATTTTTCTATGAAATGAATGACAAAAGAGTGCCAAGGTAAGTGATGGTTCTCGGTTTTAATTAACCAAAGGGAAGTTAAGCGCTTGAAGCACATTTTTGTACCTTAAGAATGAAGAACTCTAGCTTGGCTCCAAGTCCCTCAAATTGCCAAAATTTTCTCCTCCAAAAGCTACAAATTTTTCCTTGTTTTTGATCAACTAAGTGCAGCTCCTTTCTCACCTTGGACTATATAAGGATGAAGAACGGTGAAGGAATTAGGTGAAAAGGCTTAAAGAATTCTCTCCACCATTGTTGGAGCTTGAAGAACACAAGGAAAATGAAGGAGGAAGAAAAGGAATGCTCTCGACTGGAAGGAGATGAGAGAGGTGGGAGGATTCTTTGATTTTTGCTTAATAAGCAAAGTTGAGTCAAGTGATGAATAGTATGTTAAGTGTAGATATTTATAATGGGAACTAACACACTTTACTTCTCTCTTGTGACCTACCCTCTTGCCTTATGATTTCCGGACCCATTTGATTTCACAAGGGGTAGCATTGTATTTTTGCTTGTTATAACATTATAAGTTAAATGTTGTACATTTTGAACTTAGCTTATGTGTTAGATTTGTAACACATGTTATCACCTTATCGTATGGTGTACTTACAAGTGGTTATTATACTTATAAATTGTTTTGACTATATGAATAGTATTTTATAGTCTTATCACATTTTTTGTGATCTTAGTTCATAAATTAATATATGACATTATTCATTGACTTTAGGAGCTAATCTCTCCTTTATAATACTTCTATTTAGTCCAATAATTATTATAAGGTCTAATGACCTTCTTTGACCTTGTATATTTGTTTATATAATGTGTTTGGAGTTTACATGATTCGTTAATTCATTAAGGTTCATTAGTCCTCCTAATCCCATGATTAACCTTTAATTTGGTTTATAAACCTTAGGGGTATTTCATGTTGCCCCTGATTGCTGTGTATTACTTCGACCCAGCAACTTTGTTGTCTCTGCTTGCCGTCTTTCACTTTGAATAAGCAACTACCAGGTACATGTGTAGATTTGATTGGGTTGGTTATGTGTAGATTCAAACCTTTGCTATCTCTTCTCTGTAGATTCGACAGCGTTTCACTTTGAACCTGCATTTTTTTCTATTGTTTTTGTTTGATGGTTGCTTCTGATTGACTGGATTGGTTGACCTTTGTTATGTCTTATCTATAGATTTGACATCATTTAACTTAGAACCAACATCTTTATTGGTTGTTTTTGTTTGATGGTTGCTTCTGATTGACTTGGTTGGTTATGTGTAGGTTCAAACCTTTGCTACGTCTTATCTGTATATTTGACAGTGTTTAGAACCAGCATCTTTGTTGGTCATTTCTGTTTGATGGTTGTTTCTGACTAACTGGGTTGGTTATGTGTAGATTTAAACATTCATTGCTTGTTTTCATATCTGATTGGTTTAACATTTTCAACTGATGTTTGGTTCTTGAAGAACTTAGATGCATCATCAATAATGGAAACGTGGATTTAATACTCTACCAATGTCATTGTTGTCTTTGTTCCAAGAATATCTTAATGAACCTCCCACATTTAGCAAACTCTTCATATGCTACAATGCACTTAAAGATGCAAATAAAAGAGACAAGCCAGTCGACCATGATAGTGATCATGAACTCTTCAACTTTGATGCCCATGACCTTAATTTCCTAATTAATTAAGAAGAAATTTGTCAAACCTCTTCATCCCAAACACAGCCTTCATAGGATAAAGATCCCCAAACATAACCTCCTCAAACAGAACCTCCTCCTCCCCTTCCTCAAACATAACCTCCTCCTCCTCCTGCTCCTCCTCATCCTCTAACACAAAATCCTCCTACTCCTCAAACATAACCTCCGCCTCCTCTTGCATTGCATCAACAACAAGGTCAAATTTCAACTGATAATAGCGATAAAAAAGGGAAGAAGAAAAGACCTCATGGCCTGAACTTGATTCATGGATCCAACTCCCATCATCCCCTTCAATCAGTCACTGATAAACTTCCAATTCAAGGAAACAAACTGATGTTGTTAAGCCTATTGGTTTAGACACATCCACTTTATCCAATCCTAGAGTGGCATATAACGACAACAGTGCTACTGAAAATGAAGTTGCGGGAACAAGGGTATCTAGGAATTACGATTTACAAATTATCCCTACAACTGCTAAGAAAACATTAACCCTTCAGATTGGTGGAAATAATGAGGAACAAATTGATGACCAAGGTTTTATCACATCTGATGACAATGGCTCTGATTATGTGTACAGCCAATGTGATGGTGATATAGATGTTGAAAAGTTAGTCATTGAGAGATGGTGGGTATTTTTCAGGTGACGAAGATGAGGGTGTTTTAGATGACGAAAAATACCTGAAAAGCGGTACAGACTTTGAGTTGCAGCCTGATGGATCAATCAAGTTAGAACCTCGGCAAATGTTCTTGAAAAAAGATGTTTTAAGAGAAGTCATGGAGGACTATGTTGTTCAAGAGGAGATACACAGGGTGGTAAATAACCCATGGTAATACACTATCCTATGCAACAATCAGGACACTTGTCAGTGGTGACTACATGCATCCCTTTTAGCTGATAATGTTACCTTCATGATTAAGACACTAATAGGTGAACATACTTGCTCAAGATTATCTGAAAACCCCTCATCTAGGTGGATAATGAAAAAAGTGTTACCTGAATTGCGAGACAATAACTTTATATCTCTAATGCCATACAACACTTTATACAGACAAATTTTGGAGTCTTGGTGAACTACATGAAATGCTTTAGGAGAAAGAAAGAGGCAATGATATTGCTTTAGGGACACCAAAATTGCACTTGAAAGAAACCCAGGCTCAATCATTGATCTAAAGTTCCAAGAATATCTTAATGAACCTCCCACATTTAGCAAACTCTTCATATGCTACAATGCACTTAAGGTGGGTTTTCTAGAAGATGTTGACCGTTCTTGGAGGATGGAATGTCATCTCAAGGGTCCTTATGGCGGTGTACTCTTAAGTGTCGTATCCACTGACGAGAAAAATGGTATATTTCCTATGGCTTTTGTTGTTATGGCTAGCGAGACTACAAAGACATGGACATACTTCTTCAGCAACTTGAGATTAATTTCTGATGAAAATGTTATTAGTTTAATACCCCGGACCTAAAAATGGTGGTTAAATCATTCTAATACGATTATTAAAGGCCTAATGGTGCCTAGAGACTATTGGTAAAGAGAATAAAACCAAAAAAAAAGAGAAAATGCTTGAAAAGCGAAAAAACGCTAAAATGCGCGTTAAATGAGTATAAGAGATATATGATCTCGAGAGGGTCCGAGATGGATTCCTAAGGCTTAGTTAGGCCTAATTAGTGTACGGGAATGATTCCCAAAGAAAACGGATCCAAATAATGGATTAAAACGCTAACAAAGTTTTAAAGCATGTTTTTCAAGAAAACCCGAAAACGTGACTTTAAGTGGTCAAACGGACCCGTAAAAATTATGCTTGACTATATAACTATAATTAAGTATTAATGGAAGCTTAATAACCATTAAAAATAAAGAAATGAGAAAAATCCAAAAAACGGGCCCAGTTAGTGAATAGTGCCAAACCGGGTAAAATAACGAGCGTTTTCTATCAGAAACCGAAAAACGCTCCAGCTTAACTAGCTAGTGGGGGCCGGTTTTATTAGATAAGCAGCCTCCCCCTCTCTTGATTATTAGTTAGTAAATAAAGAAAGAAAGAAAGAAAAGGAGGAGAGAGAAAAGCAAAAAGCAAAAGGCATTAAATATTTCCCTCACTCTCTTTCCTCTCACTTTCCCTTCTTCTTCCTTTTTCCCCCTTCTCCACGATTTCCTTCCTCCCTCTCTGGTGCTGAACGACATGGGAGCTCTAGCAAGGTTTCTCCATCTTCTTCTCCTTGCCCAAGTCTCATCCTTGCTCTGAATTGAAAAATAATCGCATATTCGAACTCCTCTCATCAAACTCTACATTTCCCTCTTTTCAAAATCCCAAAAGCTTGAAGTTCATTTTGATGGGTGTTGGCCATTTGAAAAGAAAAGCACACCATTATGAAGCTTGAAGCTTCCTCTTTCTAGCAAGGTAAAAATATCCATGGAAACCCTTGTTTTCTCCATTTTCCCACCTTGGCCGATTTTTAGCTCTTTCAATGACTAGTTTTTCGTCCTTGTTTGAGATATTCTACAAGCTTTAAATGGTGGTGGGAGTCCCTCTTGAGATTCAAGAGTTGGAAACCATTCAAGAATTTCCAAAGGTAAAACCTAACTTAGTGCTTTAAGCATCTTTGTGAGTTCTAGTCTATTTGATGAGCCTAAGAGAGTTCCTTAGTGCTTACTTTCCAATTTGAATGTGGCTAGAGAAATGGGCAAACGAATTGCCTTGGCCGATTTGGAATGAAGAGAAGAGGGGAAGAGAAATAAAAAGGAAACTTAAGAAAATTTAAGGTAAGAAACTTACCTTAGTGTTATCCTATATGTATTAGGATTTGGGAAGGGTTAATTAAAATGAATGAACCCAAATATGTATTGGAATGTGATTTGTTGAGATGAGGAGAGTTGTGATAATAACGTACTTGTATAGAAATAATGCAAGTGAGGAAACATTGTGAAATAAGGTGTTTGGTTTATGAGCTATGAACTTTATGTACTATGCATTGTGTTGCATTTAGAGAATGGATGAGTTTTGTGTTTTTATGTGTGCTGGTAGAACCCTTGTGGGTTTGGCTAGTTTTAGGATGAAATATGTGAAGAGATGAGTTTTGGACAAGGTTAGGAAAGTAGCCAAGTTATGGCAAAATTTGTGTAGAAATCTAAGTGGATTAAGTGTTGGTTTGAGTGGAGAATAACCTAGGAGTGGCTAGGTATGTATGGAGGTTGGGTTGGGTTAGTAAACCACCTTGGGAATGCTAGTTTAAAGAGAGGCGATTTGTGCAAAAATCTGTAGCAAAAGAGGTTGTTTAAATGCTTGAGGAGTTGTAGAAAAACAAAGGAGATTTAAGGTTTTAAGAGAGAGATATGAACCTTGGTATGGGATGTGCATTATCTTGGAGGATGTGGAATGGTTTAAATGAAAGAGAACATAATGCAAAGTGTAGAGGAGAAGTTAGAAATGCACAAGTGTGCATTAGTGCAAATGAGAATGAAAAATGTGTGAATTTGAGTAAGAATTTGAGTAAGGGTTGAACCTATGATTTGAAGAGTTTAGAGCATGTTTTAAGGTGATTAAACATGTGGAAAACTTATGGAAAGATTAGGGAAGATTGAGGGTGGATTAGGGATTGATTTGGAGTGGAAAAACTGCTCTTGTAACAGATTTTAGCAGGGTCCGGGACCTAGTCCTTGGACAAAGTTCCGGACCACCCCTTAAATTCATGCCGAGAATTCATCCCAGTACCTGGTCCGGGACTTGGGAGATGGACAAGGTCCCGGACCACCCCATGAAAATGAGCCGAGAGTTAGAACCAGTGCTTGGTCCGGGACTTGACCTAGGTACAAGGTCCCGGACCACTGTTAAATTCACCCGAGAGTTGAAACCAGCATTGGTCCGGGACTTAGGGTAAGTACCAAGTCCCGGACCGCCCCAGAATCCTACAGAAAGTGTTTTAAAGGTTTCTAATGATGGGGGTTTGAATGCTAATGATGTTATAAGATGTTAAGGCCTTGTTTGGTGACATGTAAAGGCCCTAGGAAGTGTTAGAAGTGATTGAGAAGTGAGAACTCAAATGAACAAGGGTAAAACCGAGATAACGGGATAACGGGGTAAGTACGGGAGTAGCATTTTATTATGTACCGTATGAGCCTAGTATTAATAATAATGTTTGAAACATTACCAGAGATCTGTGCGTGACCCAAGCATGGTGAGATGACACGGTAAAACTAAAAACCCCGGTGAAAGGTATGATTTTCTCATACTCCGCGTGCTAACCGAGTTACGTTGATTTGTGTGTTTGTGTGCCGGCTTAATCAAGACTAAAGCATGAAAATAATCCCTTGTTTGATTATGTATGTCTTGTTGTATGTTGAATGAGCTAACATACTTGTATGCCGGTGTGGTCTAACATAGAGTAAAGACCGACTCATAGTGAGTAACGTTTGACTAGAGACCCATAGATCGGGTCGATGCTTATGATAACGAAAACGTGCAAACACACAAATTATTCGTTAAAATATAACGATAACGCAAACATATGAACTCCCTAGAATGTGAGGAGATGTGCGGGTTGAGTAATTACCCGATAACAGTTAGTAAACCATAATGACACAATCCACGAAACAAATGAGAGTGGAAAGATAAGTGAACCTACTTCAAGAGGATTAAAGATAGTTCGAAGATGTGAACTAGTAAAGAAGGTAAAAGAGACCTAAGGGATTAGTAGCTCCCTTGAGACATGGTCGACCTCCTATATGAGGATTTTACCCGATATAAGAAAATAACCGAAAGTATGAGTAAGTGAAATGTATGGGTACTCTTAGATCCTAAGATTAACCGAACTTAAGTAATGTTCCCAAAGTCATTATAAACATCGGGAGTGATGCTTCTAGACTAATATACATAATATATTTATATAACTCCGAGAGAGGAGTGTATGAGAATGTAAGTAGTCCGAGAGTAGTCGGACCTAAGTAAAAAGAGATAGGAACTAAGAGAGAGTTCCGTGAGCTAGTTGAACCTTCCCACCATGCTAGACCCAGAGTAGGGTCGAAACCGGGGAAGTAAGACCATGCTCGTGAGCCATGAGTTTTGGCCTAGTGTGTATTAAGAGTAACAAGCGTGACGTAGGAGACCTGTAGTGTCTCGAGAATCTACAAGAGCTTGAGTATAAATAACCCAAGAGTGTGGGTGAGATAACGAGTTTGAATAACCCAAGAGTGTGGGTGAGATAATGAACATAAGTAACCCGAGAGAATGGGCGAGTATAGAAGGAGTAGCCCAAGAGAATGGATGGGTATAAGAATAAGTAACCCGAGAGAGCGGGTGAGCTATTAAATGAGTAACCAAGGCATAGTGAGGTATAACCCTCATGGCCAAAGAGTAAATTGATACAACTAACAACCTTGTTATGTTAGTTAGGGATTTTATCCCATGGTTGATTGTCGAATCCTTGTGAAGTGTACATATGTGATGTATTACTATATGCCTGTTGGTTGAATTAAAATGAACTCCATGCTCTCGACAAAAGTGGTCGGCGTACCCCGGTTAGCGCTCGGGGTATGTGAATTTCATATGCAGCGTTAAGCTGAGCCCCTAGGGGCAACGTTTTTATTTTTCAGGTACACCGAAGATGTTACCGTTCGAGAGTAGGACGGGGTCGGTGGTTTGCATGGGTAGTTAGATTTAATTACTTATGTATTGTAAGAGGTGTAAGACCGAATATGTTGTCGGCATCCATATATTGTAGACTCGGTATAGTAAAGGAATGATTTGAGTAAAGTATTTGTATTGTGTATTCAGTTGTTCCAGTTCATCAGACCGCTACGGTATGTAAGAAAGGCCTGGTTAGCCACAAGGGTGGCTAACGGCGTTGTTTCACCCCTCGTTGTAATTAGAGTTCCGCTGCGTGAGTAGGTGAAATACCCCAAACTTAAATATGGTGATTATATTATCCTACTATAGTATTTAAGGGCCTAATAGTGCCTAAGTAATTTTTGGTAAAGAAAATAAATCCAAAGGAATGAGAAAAACGCTTAGAAAGCGGAAAACGCTAAAATGAGCGTTAAATAACCATAGGAGGTACGAGACCTCGGTTATAGTATCTTAAGGATTCTTAAGGTTTATTCATGCCTAATTAGTATACGGGAACGATTCCCGAAGAAAACGGATCCAAGAAATGTATTAAAACGCTAAAAGAGCTTTAGCGCACGTTTTTCGAGGAAACCCGAAAGCGTGACTGTAAGTGGTCAAACAGACCTGTAAAAATTATAATTCATTGAATAATAATTATTAAGCATTTATGGAAGCTTAAGAACCAATAAAAATAAAGAAACGAGAAAATTCCGGAAAACGGGCCCGGTTAGTGAATAGTATCAAAACCGGGTGAAATAACGAGCGCTTTCTGTAAAAGACGAAAAACGCTCCAGCTAGTATTACAGTGAGGGCCGGTTTTAACAGATAAATAAACCCCCTCTCACACACACACACTAGCTAAATAAATAATGAGTCAAAAAGCAAAAGTAGAATAAAAGGACAAAAGCAACCTCACCCTCTCTCTCCTCTCTCATTCTCTTTCCTTCCTTCTCTTTCCTCTCCTTCCTTCCCATCGATTTCTCTCTCCCTCCTTGAGCTGGGCGATTTTTGGAGAAGCTCCAACACCTCTCATGGCTTCTCTTCTTTCTCTCCTTGCTCTAGCTCCATTTGAGCCCCAAATGTAAAATAAATTACATATTTGTAATCCCCTCATCCTCCTCTACATTTCTATCTTTTCAAAATTCGAAAAGGATGAGTTTCATCTCCATGGGTTTTCCCCATTTGAAGAGAAAAGCACACCATTGTGAAGCTTGGAGTCTCCTCTTTCCAACAAGGTAAAAATCTCCATAAAAGATTCAAGTTTCCTCCATCCTCCTTGGAAACCGATTTTTAGCCCTTTATAATGCCTTGCTTTTCTCTCTTCTTTTGAGCATCAAACTCACCTAGCAATGGTGGTGGATTCTCCTTCTTGAACCAAGGGCTAAAACCCCTCCTAAAGCACTCCAAAGGTAAACCCTAGAAATTTGTATTTTGAACACTTCAATGAATTAGCATAAATCTAAGGGTTAGTGTATTAATTATGCCTGGTTGATGTGCTTGGGTGATGGGAATGGAGTTTGGCAACTCCATTCCCCATATGGTCGATTTGTGCAAGAAAGAGAGAAGAAGAAATGGAAAAGAAAGAAAATGAAGTATAAGCTCAAGGTAAGAGCTCCTTCCTAATGAAAATTCTATTGCATTAGAGTAATGGGAATGGGTAAAATATTTAAAGAACCCAAAACCTTGTACTAGTATTGAGAATTGTGAAGTTTGAGGATTTAAGTGCAAGTATTTGAATTGAAGGCTTTGGAGCCAAGTGAAATGAGTATGTGTATTAGTATTGTGATTGATGGGTATTGATGTATTAAGATTTCTTAGTATGTGTGCTGGTAGAACCCTTGTGGTTTGGCTGGAATAGGAATGAATTTGATGGAAAAAAATGTGTGTGGAGAAGCTAGAATAGTAGGTGAACTATGGCAAAATTTTAGTAGGAATTGTGCATTAGTGGATGACTTGGTGAAGGGAGAACCAAGGTATGTATTGGGATTAGTAGAGATGTTTAGTAGCTATGGGATGGTAATTGTAGTATGAGGATAAAGCATATAAAAATCTGTAGCAAGAAGTGATAAAAATGTATTGGAGAAGCTAGGAGAAATTGGTGTGCAGGATTTTGTAAGATGAGTGTTGGAACTTGGGTGTAGGAAGTGCAATGGCTTGGAAATAAATTGGCATGGTAAGGAGAGGTATTTAGAATGCTTGGGATGGTATTGATTGAGGAAGTATTGGATGGGAGAATTGAATGGTAAAATCTGTAGCATAAGTGTAACAAAAACTGTTACATGTGTTGAAGATGAAGTAAGGAAATTGTGTAAGTTGTTTGATGGATTTAGTAATGGATTTGGTGGATGAATTAAGGTGATTTAGAGGGTTTAATTAGTGCTAAAACATGTGGGATTACATGTAGGAAGATTGGGGAAGAAATGGGTAAAGAAAGAAGTGGAAAACAAAACTGTAGGCATGTTCTGGAACTGTCCGACCCAGAGGTTGGGTCGGACGGTGGGTCGGACAGACCCAGACCCCGGAATCAAAAGCTACTGGAACGGTCCGACCCAGAGGTGTATGGGTCGGACGGAACAGTCCTGGGTCGGACGGGACATTTTCAGAAGACGGAACACTTACTGGAATGGTCCGACCCATAGGTTGGGTCGGACGGTGGGTCGGACGGCCCTAACTTATAAAAAAAAAAAGAAAAAAATAGTAGTAACATAGTAGTCATATGTATGTATGTATGTAGGTAAGTACATAAATTAAGGACCTTAGTAATATACCATTAATGTGATAACAATGGTAAGGAAGTAAGTATGGGAGTAGGAAAACAAGTATGAAAAGTAATTAAGTAGGTTGAGAGTATGAGAACATTAAGTATACCGGGATAACGGGGTAAGTACGGGAATAGTAATTATTTGTGTATCGTAAGAGTATAGTATTAATAATAATGTTGGAACATTATCAGTGGAACAAGTGTGAACCAAGGAACGAGGGAACACGGTAAGCTAACTCCGGTGAAAGGTATGATTTCCTCATGCCCCGTATGCTAACCGAGTTACGTTGATTTGTGTGCTGTATGCCGGCTAATCAAGACTAAAGCATGAAAACGGTTTATTGTCTTTCGTTGCATGTCTTGTTGTATGTTGATTGAGCTAACCTTCTTGATTGATTGAGTGGCCTCACGTTAGTGCGTAGTACGACTCATAGATGAGTCTTGTGTAGAGGCTCGTAGTAAGAGTCATAATGTGAGCTAATGGAAACGTAGCAAGGCATAGAATTATCGAATCAATAAACGATAACGCAACCCAACGAACTCACTAGAATGTGAGAGAGTGTACGGGAGTAATAACCTTCCGATAACGGTAGGAGAAACGAAATGATAATCCACAAACGAACAGTAGTGGAAGTATATAAGTAACCTCTATTAGAGGAACTAATCTTGGTGCAAAACATGAACCATGAGAGTAGTAAAGAATGATGAGGGATCTCCAAACCCCTTAGTAATTAGTCGACCCATTATGAGAGGACCCGACTGATGTAAGTATGCCCCGAACGAGAGAGTATTCGATATGTTGGGGAAACCCTTAAATCTGAGGATACTAGACGGTGGTAATTCCCTAAGCTAACAGAGGTTATCGAGGAGATACTTCTAGGCTAACCCATGAGGTTGTATTGTGCTCTGAGAGAAGAGTGTTGGGAATTCGTGTAGTCCGGTAGAACGGACATTTGAGTATTTGAGGAGCTAAGCGTATAGCCCTCGTATTGTAGGTCCGGTGGCGAGTCTTGTATGACTCCGCCCGAGGCCAAAGTAATGAGTATTGCGTATGTATGAGTAAGGTAATGAGTATCGAGTAAGAAGCAAGTATGAGTATGTAAGAGTACCGAGTATGAGTATGTATGAGTAAGTATTGGTATTGAGTATGTATGAGTAAGTATGAGTAAGTAAGGAGTATTGAGTAATGAGTATGCATAAGTGTAGTAACGAGTACGGAGTAAGAAACGTGTACGAGTAAAGTATCGAACATGGAGTGTTGAGTATGTAGGAGTAAGGAGTAGGTATGAGTGGAGTAGTGAATACGAATATAGTACGAAGAGTAATGAATGAGTAACAAATAGGATGGTTAACCATCGATCTCTTCCTTAGTAAGTAATGGATTTGTATGTGCATGTAAGTATTGTTGTTGTATTGTTGTAGCATGAGTATGTATGTAAGCATGTAAATGAACTCCATGTATATTCGACCCAAAGTAGTCGATGTACCGCGGTTAGCACGCGGTATATGCGGAAGTCATATTCAGCGTAAGCTGACCCCCTCGGGGGACCATTTTTAGTGTGCAGGTACCGAAGCTGATCACCGCTCGAGAGAGTAGGACGGGGACGCTGCGTAAGCATGGGTAGTATAGTAGGGATTGGTACTCGTATTGTAATGCGAATTTGGAAGTTAAACTGTATCGGTAATTTAAGGATTGTAGTATACTCGGTATAGTAATGTATTGGAGTTGTAATTGGTTATGGATGAGTATGAAATGGAAAGTATTGTATTGTGTAGAGTACTCGGTATGTTCATTTTCATCAGACCGATAGTATGTAGTATTGTGACCCGCCTTGTTAGTCACGTGGGTGACTAACGGCATTGTACACCCGCCGGTGAGTAAGTAATATCCGCTGCGAAGGTAAGTATTTGTACGGTAATGACGGTATTAGCGGTAGGGGTGTTACAAAAAGTGGTATCAGAGCGAAGTATCGCTCTGATGGATGAAATACCGAGTTTAGGTAAATACCGAGTTAGGAAGTAGAGACTTAGGGCTATGGGTTGAGTGCTAGTGTGTGAGGACGCTAGATAGGAATTTCCAGTGTGATCTGGATACCTACAGTAACCATACCCGCCCTCCGCGTCCCCCGTTGTAAGTTGGGACAAGAACGCCAGAGAGATGGAAAGACCTCTCACACTCGGGTAAACCCGATCTGGCATTGCAAAAAACCTTATTAGAAAGAACCTGTCTTACGGTAGAGTCCAAGAACTGGAAGTCCCGAAGACGGTTCCGTTGAATGACAAGGACCGCACTTATGGCGAAGGAATGAAGATCCTAAACACAAGGATAATGGAATTTATGGCACCATGGGGCGACATGCTTCGCAGTCGCGAGAACCATGTGTAGCCAGCAAGAAGAGAAGCACGTCGTGCAATGAAGCAAGGAAATGGAGTAACAAGCCGAGACAAGAGAGTCTACGGACCGAATTTGATGATACCAACAACGGTATACAAACCGACTAAGGATTAGTCGAGGTTGGACTAGCACCAAACCTACATGCCAAGAGGCTGTAATAACCGAACAACATAGTTCAGATAACTATGAAAGAAATCGTAACACATACACCTATAGGACCACAACCTGGTCCCTAAGGATAAGAAGGTCTCGTTAACCACAGTGAAGTGTGAGACACTAGGATGACGACAACCATTCAAGTACCTCAAAAATGACTCAGGAGATCGATCACCAAGATCAAAAGATCAAAGAAGATCTAATAATACCACCAAATATGGATGGAAACGATACCGTAACCGGTATACGTTAACTGAAAAACAACCTACCCGCGCACTTGCCTAGGGCAAGTGCAGCAGCTACAGGACGGTTGGAATACTTTTACCAACCCGCAAATACTTCCTACAATACCGCTACGACGAATGGAGCAAATATAGGATCACCAATCCTCAGTATCTAAATAATGAAACCTCGGAAAGGCCTAACGGCCCGACCATTGTATTAAGAGTATACCAGTCAGCGAGAAGCTGAACTTGGCCAAGACCTCAGACATGGCAACACCATGAAAAATTCCTTTCACACCGAACTGTTATTTCAAAACCCAGATTTTTCTTTCAAAATCACCACTTCTCTTTTAAACCTTGGATTTTAACAACCAAACAGACAGAATTACGGTGAGTATCATAGAGTGATACAAGAAGAGCTGACAATAGAATACTTCACCTAGGCGTGTGACGAACACTACGAGTGTACCCAAATACGGGATGTGGGACGACCGCACTCCGAAGGAGCTTGCGGGCCTGACATGTAGTTAGGTAAGTGGTAACGTGCCAAGAAGGTACCCCACGTATGTATGCATGTAGTGTACGAAACACGGGAAGTAGTCAACTCTGTTCTACGGACCATAAGTGAATTCAAAGCAGAACAGTTGGATACCTCGAACGAGCAAAGGGAACTCAGATAACGTACAAGCTAAGGAGTCAGAAATCCACTCCAGGAAAACCATTAGGAGTTAAAAGTGCGAGGAGCACTAACAAAGGAATAAGACATTGGGTATGTCTCGAAGGTAGTGGAGTAAAGTACAATGAAAATACCCAGTCTAAACACTATAGGGCAAACGCCTAACATTGACACTTCAGTGCTCAATGAACGGGATGGAATTCCCAGAACAACTACCACAAACACCCAGGGTGATCATATAAGATACCAAGGAATATCAATCATCGCTGAAGGGAATACCAAACCCGTATAACATAAGGAAAATCACCAGTGGTCTACCCTAAGAATGGGAGACGCTATAGTCCTCACCGGATAACTCAGATCCAGAACCGCAAGGCAGGATAACAAACTGAACACATTCATAAACATCAACCAGATGCAATAGCATAATCAGTAATACCCGGGAGCAATCCATAAAGGGTACCAAGTCAAAACAGTCAAACAAATGTTGTGATAAGAATACCACAATTGGGACGAACATTCGGTTAGAACACCGAAGGGATCCCACTTGACAGGGGATACCCCAAATTAAGAAATGGTATCAATCAATACCAGGATACAAAAGGGTCTCCAACCTACGGAAGCGTGATGCGACGATCTTATCATGGAGCCCAGTATCACCTTAAGCCATTCTTTGGCATATGGAGAAGTAACCACTTTGGAACAGCCTATGATGAGCAGAGCTCTAGGCAATATGGCTAATATGCTATGAAACTATTACATTACAGAGTTCAACGGTTACAAACCAGTTGTGGACCACGTGGAAAGTGGTCAAGGAAGACACCAATAAAGTTTAATGATCAACAAGTAAAGATACCCCTCATAAATATGAGACCGCAGGAGCGGTGAACACATGGATCCCAAGAAGGGGATACCATCAGTAACTGTTGGGAAATATATTCCTTTCAGAACTACTAATGTAGTCAACTTGAGCATACGATTATTGCCAAGCAACGTGAAATAAGCTTCAACAGCAACTGTCGACAACCAAGGGATAACCAGTTATAAAACCAATGATGCTCAGGGAGCTCAGAAGAATAAAGGAATACCATATTCGGTATTGCCAAATACATGGGAAACCATTGTATAAATGCATGAGCTGAAGCTAGAAACAGTGGATGCCATGTAAACCAATACTATGGAATCTGTAAGAACATGGTACACAACAGGCGACCAATGTATATGAGTAATCACTAACGCTATGGAAATTGTTAATTCGAGATAGCGGACAGACCGGGCAACAAGCCAGGAGTCCGCATGAAATGATGAAACACCACCTGAAGGAGTAACAATAATTCCTATTACGATCTCATAAGAGAGTTACTGCCAAGAGTTTACGCCTCTGCACTCTGTACGACTGAGTGTTTTGGTATTGCACTTGTGCAGTTAATGATCGAGTGAGATAGCTAGGAATATGAGGAAATGTAAATCGTGGTAAATCCTTCCTTTCACCAGTAAACATGGCATAAGCCAGTCAAGCAAGAGCTTAGAAACAAACCGTGCGGCCTAAGGCCAAAGAAGCACGAAGAGTGTGAAACACACCAACAATCACAAGATGTGAATTCCATTGGAATAAAAGCGAAAGGAGACTTAAGAAAGTCACAAGGACCGACGCATGGAAAATGCAAGGTCATACAAGTAAAGAACACTTGTAATGAACCAGAGAAACTGGTGTAGCTTAGAAGCTACTAACGACAGAGGAAGCACTACAACTAAGTAGTGACTTAACCTCAACCGACAATAAGTCGGAGAAACCAAGTGAATGATCACTACAAACACAACAGTATGTATATACATTGCCAGAGAGCTGGTTATGAATCGACAACTCACCGAATTCGAGTACGGTAAGAGAACACCACACTTGGTCAATAAACCCTATTTCCACAATAAGAAGGAAAAAGGTGTTGTATAACACGTTCAAGATAACAAGAAGGGCGAATAACCCAAGTTATCAGGGTCGCGCAGCAGAAGCTAGTGGACCCAGAATTCTAAGCGAAATACACCTAGTGAATAAAAGGCTAATCACCAATGCCCCAAAGCCATTTAGGCTAGAACCGAATCCGGTTAAGAGTTGAATAACTCCGATGGAAATTCTTGATGCAGGGACTAACCGATAGTACGGTTAAGACCGTTGATCAAGGAACATTGTATAATAGACCGCATGGAAACTGAACCACTCCATGACGGCTGAATGCCTTCGACCAATGTCCAATGTTGACACATGGTAGATTACGTGGGCGTAATCCCTTTTAAGGGGGGTAGAGCGAAAACCGCGAAATGTATTTTACGTGATAGGTGCGTAAACTACAATGCGCATAGCGCAAGAGAATTCGTTTGATGGTGATACTTATGTTACATAAACATTTGTATTCACTCATCGTGTAATTATGGTAATTTGGGAAGTAAGTATAGGAAAAGGAGTAGAGAAACTCCAGGGTAATGAGAAACCCGATTGGTAATAGTATGAAGAATGAGTATGTATGGGAGACTTGAGGAGTATAAATCGGTACGGAACCGATGTATGTAATGAGTATAAATCGGTATACAACCAACGTATGTAATGAGTATGAATCGGTGTACAACCGATGTATTTTATGAGTATAAATTGGAGTATAGCAAATTAATGGGACATTATACCCCTGAATTCCTAAAGTATAGCAGTTGGAGAAGATGTAGCAATAATTGATGAAATGATTAGTAAGTAAGTAAGTGAATCACATGAATTGGAAAATGTATGTGTATGATTATGAGTAGCAAGATTAAAAAGATAGAAAACGAAATGAGGTTTGACAATCTGTCTGTTTGTATTGAGGTGGGAAGTGGAACTTGATTTGCTAGCGATCAAGGGAAGCCGAACACAAATTGGAGTGGAAGGATAGTTCAACACCAATGCTGATCACATTGGGGTTGAAGGACTCTGGAAGCTCCCTTAAGTGGCCACAATAATAACACTAGTAATAGGAATGATCATCATAAATTGAAATTGGGAGATGTATGCAAGGTTTTCAAAATGAATTTCCAAACTAACTTGGTAAACGTTTTCTTAAACTCGAGAATGAGGATCGGTTTTAAAACCGCTCCCACGGGCGCTAGTGGATCTTCCATGCCTAGGCACGGGTATCCGGTCGAAACCATAGGAGGTGAAGCTAGTTTTGAGTCTGTGGAAGTGTAGAGTAGTTTGAAACCACTACACCGGGTGTACGGTAACAGTGTGTTTTGTATTTTTCCAAGGGCACTGGGGCATTGTAGTCCCGAGTGAGTAAGTATGAGTAAGTAAGTATGAGTAAGTGCCTGAGGATCTCTATATGTGCAAATGAATTTGATCAGAACCAAAGGACCGTAGAGCCAGAAAGCGTAAGTGCTCAAGTCATGACGGCCGTGAACCAGAAAGCGTAAGTGTTCAAACGTGACCGGTACCTGAGGGATCACTCGCCATTGGGGGAGGATTGTACCTAATTGTCTTCGGATGGACCCCCTTGGAGAGAAGTAAAACGGATATTTTTGATTGCTATGCATGCAGTGACATGCTGTTTGGGTGCGTAGTATGCATCATGTCAGACATTCGGAGTTTGACAAGATATATGTATAGGTTACAACCTTAGCATAGAGTATGTATACAAGTAGCAATATTAGATTCACCAACTTTGAGGGCAAAGTTCTTTAAGGGGGGTAGATTGAAATACCCCGAACTTAAATATGGTGATTATATTATCCTACTATAGTATTTAAGGGCCTAATAGTGCCTAAGTAATTTTTGGTAAAGAAAATAAATCCAAAGGAAGAAAAACGCTTAGAAAGCGGAAAACGCTAAAATGAGCGTTAAATAACCATAGGAGGTACGAGACCTCGGTTATAGTATCGTAAGGATTCTTAAGGCTTATTCATGCCTAATTAGTATACGGGAACGATTCCCGAAGAAAACGGATCCAAGAAATGTATTAAAACGCTAAAAGAGCTTTAGCGCACGTTTTTCGAGGAAACCCGAAAGCGTGACTGTAAGTGGTCAAACAGACCCGTAAAAATTATAATTCATTGAATAATAATTATTAAGCATTTATGGAAGCTTAAAACCAATAAAAATAAAAAGAAACGAGAAAATTCCAGAAAACGGGCCCGGTTAGTGAATAGTATCAAAACCGGGTGAAATAACGAGCGCTTTCTGTAAAAGACAAAAAACGCTCCAGCTAGTATTACAGTGGGGGCCGGTTTTAACAGATAAATAAACCCCCTCTCACACACAACTAGCTAAATAAATAATGAGTCAAAAAGCAAAAGTAGAAAAAAAGGACAAAAGCAACCCCACCCTTCTCTCCTCTCTCATTTCTCTTTCCTTCCTTCTTCTCCTCTTCTCCTTCCCCATCGATTTTCTCTCCCTCCTTGAGCGGGCGATTTTTGGAGAAGCTCCAACACCTCTCATGGCTTTCTCTTCTCTCCTTGCTCTAGCTCCATTTGAGCCCCAAATGTAAAATAAATTACATATTTGTAATCCCCTCATCCTCCTCTACATTTCTATCTTTTCAAAATTCGAAAAGGATGAGTTTATCTCCATGGGTTTTCCCCATTTGAAGAGAAAAGCACACCATTGTGAAGCTTGGAGTCTCCTCTTTCCAACAAGGTAAAAATCTCCATAAAAGATTCAAGTTTCCTCCACCCTCCTTGGAAACCGATTTTTAGCCCTTATAATGCCTTGCTTTTCTCTCTTCTTTTGAGCATCAAATTCACCTAGCAATGGTGGTGGATTCTCCTTCTTGAACCAAGGGCTAAAACCCCTCCTAAAGCACTCCAAAGGTAAACCCTAGAAATTTGTTTGAACACTTCAATGAATTAGCATAAATCTAAGGGTTAGTGTATTAATTATGCTGGTTGATGTGCTTGGGTGATGGGAATGGAGTTTGGCAACTCCATTCCCCATATGGTCGATTTGTGCAAGAAAGAGAGAAGAAGGAATGGAAAAGAAAGAATGAAGTATAAGCTCAAGGTAAGAGCTCCTTCCTAATGTCAATTCTATTGATTAGAGTAATGGGAATGGGTAAAATATTTAAAGAACCCAAAACCTTGTACTAGTATTGAGAATTGTGAAGTTTGAGGACTTAAGTGCAAGTATTTGAATTGAAGGCTTTGGAGCCAAGTGAAATGAGTATGTGTATTAGTATTGTGATTGATGGGTATTGATGTATTAAGATTTCTTAGTATGTGTGCTGGTAGAACCCTTGTGGTTTGGCTGGAATAGGAATGAATTTGATGGAAAAAAAATGTGTGGGAGAAGCTAGAATAGTAGGGAACTATGGCCAAAATTTTAGGGATTGTGCATTAGTGGATGACTTGGTGAACGGGAGAACCAAGGCATGTATTGGGATTAGTAGAGATGTTTAGTAGCTATGGGATGGTAATTGTAGTAAGAGGATAAAGCATATAAAAATCTGTAGCAAGAAGTGATGAAAATGTATTGGAGAAGCTAGGAGAAATTTGTGCAGGATTTTGTAGGATGAGTGTTGGAACTTGGGTGTAGGAAGTGCAATGGCTTGGAAATAAATTGGCATGGTAAGGAGAGGTATTTAGGATGCTTGGGATGGTATTGATTAAGGAAGTATTGGATGGGAGAATTAAATGGTAAAATATGTAGCATAAGTGCAACAAAAACTGTTACATGTGTTGAAAATGAAGTAAGGAAATTGTGTAAGTTGTTTGATGGATTTAGTAATGGATTTGGTGGATGAATTAAGGTGATTTAGAGGGTTTAATTAGTGCTAAAACATGTGGGATTACATGTAGGAAGATTGGGGAAGAAATGGGTAAAGAAAGAAGTGGAAAACAAAACATGTAGGCATGTTCTGGAACTGTCCGACCCAGAGGTTGGGTCGGACGGTGGGTCGGACAGACCCAGACCCCGGAATCAAAAGCTACTGGAACGGTCCGACCCAGAGGTGTATGGGTCGGACGGAACAGTCCTGGGTCGGACGGGACATTTTCAGAAGACGGAACACTTACTGGAATGGTCCGACCCATAGGTTGGGTCGGACGGTGGGTCGGACGGCCCTAACTTATAAAAAAAAAGAGAAAAAAAAAGATAGTAGTAACATAGTAGTCATATGTATGTATATATGTAGGTAAGTACATAAATTAAGGACCTTAGTAATATACCATTAATGTGATAACAATGGTAAGGAAGTAAGTATGGGAGTAGGAAAACAAGTATGAAAAGTAATTAAGTAGGTTGAGAGTATGAGAACATTAAGTATACCGGGATAACGGGGTAAGTACGGGAATAGTAATTATTTGTGTATCGTAAGAGTATAGTATTAATAATAATGTTGGAACATTATCAGTGGAACAAGTGTGAACCAAGGAACGAGGGAACACGTGTTAAAGCTAACTCCGGTGAAAGGTATGATTTCCTCATGCCCCGTATGCTAACCGAGTTACGTTGATTTGTGTGTTGTATGCCGGCTAATCAAGACTAAAGCATGAAAACGGTTTATTGTCTTTCGTTGCATGTCTTGTTGTATGTGGATTGAGCTAACCCTTCTTGATTGATTGAGTGGCCTCACGAAGTGCGTAGTACGACTCATAGATGAGTCTTGTTGTGTAGAGGCTCGTAGTAAGAGTCATAATGTGAGCTAATGGAAACGTAGCAAGGCATAGAATTATCGAATCAATAAACGATAACGCAACCCAACGAACTCACTAGAATGTGAGAGAGTGTACTGGAGTAATAACCTTCCGATAATGGTAGGAGAAACGAAATGAATAACCCACAAACGAACAGTAGTGGAAGTATATAAGTAACCTCGATTAGAGGAACTAGTCTTGGTGCAAAACATGAACCATGAGAGTAGTAAAGAATGATGAGGGATCTCCAAACCCCTTAGTACTTAGTCGACCCATTATGAGAGGACCCGACTGATGTAAGTATGCCCCGAACGAGAGAGTATTCGATATGTTGGGGAAACCCTTAAATCTGAGGATACTAGACGGTGGTAATTCCCTAAGCTAACAGAGGTTATCGAGGGAGATACTTCTAGGCTAACCCATGAGGTTGTATTGTGCTCTAAGAGAAGAGTGTTGGGAATTCGTGTAGTCCGGTAGAACGGACATTTGAGTATTTGAGGAGCTAAGCGTATAGCCCTCGTATTGTAGGTCCGGTGGCGAGTCTTGTGTATGACTCCGCCCCGAGGCCAAAGTAATGAGTATTGCGTATGTATGAGTAAGGTAATGAGTATCGAGTAAGGAGCAAGTATGAGTTGTAAAGAGCACCGAGTACTGAGTATGTATGAGTAAGTATTGGGTATTGAGTATGTATGAGTAAGCATGAGTAAGTAAGGAGTATTGAGTAATGAGTATGCATAAGTGTAGTAACGAGTACGGAGTAAGAAACGTGTACGAGTAAAGTATCGAACATGGAGTGTTGAGCATGTAGGAGTAAGGAGTAGGTATGAGTGGAGTAGTGAATACCGAATATAGTACGAAGAGTAATGAATGAGTAACAAATACGGATGGTTAACCATCGATCTACCTTCCTTAGTAAGTAATGGATTTGTATGTGCATGTAAGTATTGTTGTTGTATTGTTGTAGCATGAGTATGTATGTAAGCATGTAAACGAACTCCATGTATATTCGACCCAAAGTAGTCGATGTACCGCGGTTAGCACGCGGTATATGCGGAAGTCATATTCAGCGTAAGCTGACCCCCTCGGGGGACCATTTTTAGTGTGCAGGTACCCGAAGCTGATCACCGCTCGAGAGAGTAGGACGGGGACCTGCGTAAGCATGGGTAGTTGTATAGTAGGGATTGGTACTCGTATAGTAATGCGAATTTGGAAGTTAAACTGTATCGGTAATTTAAGGATTGTAGTATACTCGGTATAGTAATGTGTTGGAGTTGTAATTGGGTTATGGATGAGTATGAAATGGAAAGTATTGTATTGTGTAGAGTACTCGGTATGTTCATTTTCATCAGACCGATAGTATGTAGTATTGTGACCCGCCTTGTTAGTCACGTGGGTGACTAACGGCATTGTACACCCGCCGTTGAGTAAGTAATATCCGCTGCGAAGGTAAGTATTTGTACGGTAATGACGGTATTAGCGGTAGGGGTGTTACAGTAAGAGTAATTAGTAACGGTTTAAGAGGTAATGACGAGATTAACGGTTGGGGTGTTACAATGAGAAAGTGGGTCATTATTTCTGACAGACAGAAGGTAACATGTTCATCTTTGTTCTACTTTTTTGTTGTTTTTTGTGTTGTGTGTGGTACTAACTATGTCTATATTAAAAAGGGCGTCGAGCCTGCACTTGACGCAGTGCTTCCCGTGGTCACAAGAAGAATGTGCTGCCGCCATTTGTATGCTAACTTCAAGATGGATCACCCTAGTAATTGTTTATTTGTTATTGATTGTTTACTCTTTTTACTAGTTCATTGACAGTGTCTCACAATTGTAAGTCTTCCCTCTCCATTATCAGGTGCTTTGTCAAGGAACTTATTTTGGGAAGCATCACAGTGTTATACCAAGGTTTCGCTGAAAGATGTCCAAAAGAGTATAAAGAAAACTTTTTTTGGGGGCGTTCAGATACTTGGGAAAATTATACTACAACCTTTGGGTGAGGTTTCATATGCCGAAAGATGTGAAGGTAATAGAGATGACTTCAAACTTTGTTGAGTCTTTCAATAGCAAGTTGCCCGGTATAAGGAGTATCCCTATTTTTGCTCTCTTAGAAAGCCTCGAACGTACCTTGATGAAGAAAATAAATGACATAAGAGAATCTATTAACAATATGAATGGAAGAGTGACTTCGTTTACACGAAAGATGTTGCATAAAAACACCAATGTTGGTTGTAGGTGTGGTCATACAGCAAGCAGTGACTTTGAGTTCGGGGTAACGGACTTAAACAGACATCACATTGTGAACCTGTGTGATAAGCATTGTGACTGCATCACTTGGGATCAATTTGGAATTCCTTGCAAGCATGCGTGTGCATTACTCAATTAGAAGAGAATGGATAAGGAACAGTTTGTGGACACTTATTTTTCAATGTCTATGTGTGCTACCACTTACACGTGAGCCATCTCTCCTATCCCTGATCCTTGATTGTGGCTTGATCATAATGGTTGTATTATTTTGGAACCCTCTTCCTTAAAAAACTACCTGGCTTGCCAAAAACGAACAGAGGACATGAAGATGGTAAGGCCAGGCCAACTACTAAAAGGTCAAGTCATATGACTTGTACGAAGAGTAAGCGGCAGGAGCATAATGCGAGGACATGTTCTACTAAAGGAGAAGGTCAAGGTCAGGGCTTGATTGCTGTACCATAAGCTAGTGATGGGGTTGCTGCCATACGTGAGGGAAAATTGGTTGTTGCAAAGAACAACAAGAGGAAGTCGGTTAAGGATACAACATCTACTTAGAGACAAAATCAGGGAAAGAGAACGAGAACACGTTCACATGGTAGAATTTGTTCTTCTACATTATTTAAATTTTCTTGGCTGAAACTCTTCTTATTTACTCGTTTATCAGTTATTGTATGTTCTAAATCTGTTTTTCTATTTTTGAAATTTCAGGCGTGTAACACTTGATGTTGGAACTCTTCTTGTGTTACTGACTGAGGTGATGAAAGTTTGTGTAACACTTGTTGTTGAAACCCTTCTTTCACTGTTGTGGGAACTCTTCTTGTGTTGTTATTGGAACTCTTGTTGCATTTGTAATTTAGACAAGAGAGACCGATGTTGTATGACTGGAACTCTTTTTATTTTGTGGTGTATCTGTAATGAAACATGGGTGTTGATCAACATACTTGGTCGGTTTATGTGTTGGATGTAATGTAACAGCAGTTCCTATTCCCGTTGTTTTAATCAAACAATTTGTACAGCTTTTGCTAGTTTAATGCAGCATTTTGTTTAATAATTGTTGAGGTGACTTAATTGCTTCATGCCCCATCAGAGAGAGGTGTGTTTTTGTTGTGTGGCAATAGTATATATATGCAGTCTTCAAATGGTGTTTTTGTTGTAATACACTGCCTACATTTGTCTCTACAAATAACTTGGGCTCAGCTGAAACACACCAACTTGAGCAGCTTATTGATATCTTATGATGACATAAATTGAATTGAAACTGACAGAGATGCATCAGGTTTTATCAGTTTATAGGCATCTTATTCCTTCAATCAGCATGCAATGCAAGGTGATAAGACCCAAAATAAAGATGTTTGTGGTTGATACCCGAGACAAACTCTTGTGCAAAGAAGAGATCATATCAACAATATGTACACCAAAAGAGGGAAAAAACTTCACTTGGAAAAGAAATGTACAACAAGCTCCATGTGCAACGACTATTCAGTTCATTACCTAATTGCTTCATGATGATTCGAATAACTCTGGTGTAGTCCTAGGTGATAAGGGGTTTCTGGTCTATACTTCAGTTATATCAAGCTACACTAACAAATTTATCTTATTTTAGGGTGGTTGTATTATTTTCTTGTTTTTTATGAGCTTGTTTTTATGGGACTGTTGTATTTGATAACAAGGCCACCTAAAATGAAGACATACCAAATTATGCAATCAATCTAGCATTCATGTGTGTTCAGGCATCAGAGGGTTTTATGTTTTGCAATGACTGAAGGTATCACCACTTCATGTCCACTGCAACTCAATACACTGTGACTTAAAATCACCAATTCATACATTGCCATTTACCACTTTCAATTACAAAAAAGAGCAACCTGATTAGTAAACACTTTGATTGTCAACTGCTTGTCATTAAACACTTTAAAGTACAGATGCATAACAATGCATTACAACCCTATTGTCGTCATTGTCTTTCTAACTGAACAAACTATAGATACATAAGAGAGTTACATGCTTATTACTAACCCAACTTCAGATATATAGCGCAAGTGCACCCAATATTACATAAATGATAACTAAAAGCTTATTAACTTCAGTCTTCAAATCAGCAGTGTTTGTTTTGAAAATGCTTCTCAACTCCCTCATCTCATCTCCAAGCCTTCTTAGTTGTTGTTGAGTGATTGCATCAGAATCAAAATCTTTTGAATTGACCTTCCTACTGTAAACACATGCCTTAATAGATGCCTATGGTGCTCCTCCTCGCACCACCACTTGAAGACTCCATTAGCACAGTCACAGCGATAAAACAGTTTGTCAAGATTGTCACATGTCTCGGAAATGAATAACCAAGCGTTCCTCTTACAGGTGCACTTCACATTAATGAATGTGAAGCGGCTGTTACTGCATCTATTTTTGTTGGTTGATGACGACATAGTACATAAACAGCTTATTCGTATCAATAGCGAATGAAAACATGAGATACAACACAATCAACAAAAGATCAATGACATATACAAAGCTCATATTAGGGTTGTTGCCCCATCATCATAGCTATAAACGGTAACACCAACAGATCATACAACAAAGTGGAGCAATTCCAGATTTCTTACAAATGGACAGGAGCAACAACGAGTACCAATGCCACTTCAACAGAATGATTGATAGGAAACTTGGTTCCGTTACAACACTATTGCATTCCAAAATAAAAAACTGACATCACTGAAAAAGGCTAGTGCAAAAATCATAGTGGACAACAAGCCTCACATGTAGTGTCAATCAACCAAAATCAAAACCAAACTGAACTAGGGTTCATAGTGAACCCAAGCAATCAGAAACACCTAACAATAGTAAACTTCAACACTACCAAAATTAGAGAAATGTCATTCATATATCCACTCACAAAATCAATGTGCAACCCTTACAAGCAGGAATAAAAAAATAAGCCACGACATTGCTAGGGTTTGAAGTACAACAACATAGAAGTTGCATATTGATCTCAAATGTCGAAATGCGGCAGCAATCAGATACAAAAACTGACAGTGAAGGTTCAAATCTTCACATAGCCAACCCAGTCAATCAAAAGCAACCATCAAACAGAGACGGCCAACAAAGATGCTGGTTCTAAGTGAAACGCTGTCGAATCTACAGAGAAGATATAATAAAGGTTTGAATATGCACAAAACCAACCCAGTCGAATCTACACACGTACCTGGTAGTTGCTGGTTCGAAGTGAGACATAGCAAGCAGAGACAACAAAGTTGTTGGCTCAAAGTAAAACGCATAAAGCAGGGGTAATAGATATGCGGGTTACAGAAATAAAACGACGGAACAATGCAACCCGTGAAGATGCCAACAAAGATGCGCGTCCAAGAAGAACAAGAGAAAAGAGATAGCAAAGGAGAAATGGGGAAGGTGATGCCTAGATTAGGGTTTTGATTTGGGGCAAACCAAATCGAAGATGGAGCGCCGTGAGAAAGAGAATCAAAATAAAATAGTGAATGAGTGTGAACTGATTCAGCAATGAGCAAATGAGAGTCCCTTGTGGGACTTTGGTGACGGGTGTCAAACGGATAAAACCTGATAGGTGGGTAGTTTAAATATGTAAACCACATGTGTGGACTATGTAATTAGGCCAAACCTCATGAATGAAGATATAATTTTCACTTTTTTTATCAATAATGAACAAAGATCTTTTGCTACGATTTCCTCACCAAAAAAGATAATCGACCACTAGACATTAACTAGTTTTTTTAATAAAAGAAAACCGTTATAGAAAAGTGAATATTAGCAATTAGAAACAATACAAAACAGAATCTTAGGTATTAGAACTAAAATAATACTACTATTAGGTTGTTAATCTTAATAGGCGGGGGACAGGGAAAGAAGTAAGATGATCCGACACGGAATCGCATCTTCATGTAGTCGAGATCACCTCTTAGCTCTAGGATTAGGAAGTTTTTTTTTTCATGGCATGAAGCTCGCCCAAACGGAAGTTTTACTTTATTTTTAGTTGTTTACAGATTATAGTGTGTTTATATTGTTGCTCAGACACTTACTAGTCTATTTATATCGGTGGGGTGATCAAATACCAATAGTTTTTTTTTTTTTGTTCGATAAGTCCATGCCTGATGGTCTTGACATTTGTCCGTGTCTACTGTCATTATGTCCTTTTCAAGCTTCCAGCTTTTCGATTTCTGCCCTAAAAGCCGGCCCTGCAAACTGTCTGTTGACCTGTAATCTACTGTACATATTTTTTTGGAAAATTACATTCCACACCCATGACGTTTGGTGAAATTACACACTCCATCCACGAGGTTTTAAAAATTACTTTGCCCACCCATGTGGTTCCGCTATTTTACATCAAACACACTTTTCTAATATTGATCAACTAAAGATGGTTATTAAATGTTATCCAAATTGATGAAACTTTACATGGATCATTCTATGGTGTTATATTTTGATATAGCGTGAAATCCAAAGTTTTTTAAGCTCATATGTTATCCGTGGGACCCAAGGAAACATGTGACATGTGAACGTATTTTTATTGGGTCCCACAGGAAATATACGACCTTAAAAAACTTTGGATTTGGCATTGGACAAAAATATAACACCTTAGAATCGTCCATGTAAAGTTTCATCAATTTTGGGTAACATTTAAGCTTCTTTTAAGTTGATCAAATATTAGAAAAGTTGTTGGATGTAAAATACCGGAAACCACATGGGTGGGCAAAGTAATTTTTGAAACCTCGTGGGTGGGGTGTGTAATTTCGCCAAACGTCATGGGTGGGGGATGTAATTTTCCCTATTTTTTATTTATAATTAAGGTTTAAAGTCATTATGTTAAGAAAAAGAGGTGATATATATATATATATATATATTAGGTGTCAATAAATTTTCCAATGCAAACTTATTAGAAAAAAGTCAAGGTAGGAAAAAGAGTACCCGCCACCTTAAATTACAACCTAATGTCGAGTCTAGAAGCTTAAATAAGAGGAACAACAGTAAGTTTTAACCAAAGCACATTGATACAAAGCCAAAAACAACTATGTAACACTAACATTCTTGATATCTCACAGTAATCCTTCAAAGATGTAGCTCCGACAAAAACACTACAAGTGATAGGAATGTCTTTCCACCACACCTTTGTCCATCTCCAGACTCCAACCTTGATTTGCAGTACAATTCTGTCAATATTAAGAAGTTCAGATCTAAAGTTGACATTAATATGTTGTAGCCAAATAGAGTAGATACCATAAGCAAGTGTCGATTTCTAAATTCTTCTCCACTTGGAGCCTAATGAGACTGAGAACCAGTCTTGATAGATATCATTCACTGACTCCTTGAACGTGAATAAAATTCCCCACCATCTGAGCATACACTCCCATATTCTCACAATTTTTGGACAGAAAAAGATCACATGCTCAAGCTTCTCCATGCCTCTCATGCACCACGGACACAAGCTTTTGCCGATCGGGACCACATTTTTCTCGAACAAAATTTCCCTAGTTGTCAAACCACGTACAAGAGCCAACCATAATACCATCTCGACTCTAGGTTCACAAACACTGCTCCAGATTCAGTACCTCACTCCGCGTTCGCTGCTTGGCTGCTAGCTGCATTTAGGGAGCTGACGACATCCCTCGAGATAGTTGTCTGACCATAAGTATACCAGCTACTCGAGTCAAGCTGGTTAGGGGACGAAGGCTTCACTATCAAGGCCTGATGTAATTGTGCTAACATTACTTCTTCATACTTAAATAGCCTGCGCCGCCACTGAAATTTCCAAGTCCAACCTTCTTTATCCCATTCCCCCATATAAGCTATTGTGTGCTCTTGTTGTCGGCTAAAAGAGTACAGTCTTGGGAACCTGTTCTTCAATACCCCACCTTGTAGCCATCTATCCAGCCAGAACAATCTATCCCTTCCATTGCCACCTGTTATATGGAACCGATCATCAAATAGTTCACGCGCTATGTCGTTATCATATGTAGCTTTGATGACTGAGTACCATACACCCTTGTTTATGATTCTGCTATCTATTTTCTCACCAGTATGCATTCCTTTTCTAGTTCAATAAATAGATTGCACAACCCTTTTCTAAAGGGGGGTATTGTTAAAAGCAAAGGAGCATCTCCATTTAGACAAGAAGGCTAGATTTCTTGCTTGCAAGTTAGTGAAACCGAGACCTCCAGCCTCCTTTGGTAGCATCATCCTATGAAATACCCCAAACCATAATATGTTAATTGATTATGTGATTATGATTTTCTAAGACTAATTATGTCCTTAAGATCCTTGGTGAAGAAATAAAAACCAAAAAGAAAAAAAGAATATGCGTAAAAGTCACAAAACGTGAAAACGCGTATTTAATTATTTTAGGAGGTATATAACCTTCACTAGGGTTATAAATATAATTTTATACCCTAATTACACACTAAGAACATGTGGGAAAAATTCCGGAAGAAAACGGATCCAAACAATGCGTTAAAACGCTAACGGGGTCTTAAAGCGCGTTTTTCGAGAAAACCCGAAAACGTGACTTTAAACAGTTAAACAACCCCGTAAAAATTATAGTGACTAATAACTATAATTAAACATTAAATGGAGCTTAAGACCATTAAAATTAATTAACGAGAAAATTCCGGAAAACGGGCCCGGTTAGTGAATAGTGCTAAACCGGGTAAAATAACGAGCGTTTTCTGTAAAAGACGAAAAACGCGCCAGCTTGTACATATATATATATATATATATGGGGCCGGTTTTTAAGATCAGCCCTCTCACATTACTAGCTAGCTATTAAATAAGTCAAGAAAGCAAAAAAGCAAAAAGTACCACCTTTTCCCTCTCTCCTCTTTTATTTCACTTTTCCCTCTTCTCTTTCCCCATTAATTTCTCTCTCTCTCTCATTTTTTCTTCTGGTGCCCAGACCCCATCCTCCCTTTCTTCTTCTTTGGTCACGATTTTGAAAGCTCCAACAAGCTCCCATGGCTACTCCATCTTCCATCTCATGCCCAGCCTATTAAAGCTTAAATCACAAAAATAAATACATATTCTTCTCTCTCTCAAGCTCTACACTTCTCTCTTTTCAAAATCCGAAAATAATGAAGTTCATCTCCATGGGTTTTCCCCATTTGAAGAGAAAATGGCACCAATGGGTAGCTTGGAATCTCCTCTCTCTGCTAAGGTAAAAATATTCATGAAAAACTCATTTTTCCTCCTCTCTGAGTTTGGCCGATTTTGCCCATCCTCGTGTGTTTTCTTCTTGTTTGGAGCTTCATTTCAACCCCCAATGGTGGAATAATCCCCTTCTTGATTCAAGGGTGAGAACCCTCTTAAAAGCTCCCCAAAAGGTAAACCCTAACTATGGTGTTCTAAACCTTGCATTGAATTGTGTTACTTAAGGGTTAGAATTTTAATTGTGTGCTTTTTATGTGATTTGGATGTTGGTATGGAGTTTAGTAACTCCATCACCTATTTGACCGAAATGGGGAAGAGGAGGAGCAAGAGGAGAATTAAGGAGAGACTTATGAATTAAGGTAAGAAGCCTACCTTAAACCTTGTTTCTATTGTTTTAGAGTTGGGATGGGTAAACAAATTAATGAACCAAAATATGGATTGGAAATCTATGTTGGAAATGTGGTTAGTTGATTTTAGAGAAACTTGTGAAATTAAATTGTGGATTGAGGGCCTTGGAGCCAAATGGTTTGAGTTTGTGTTCATATTGTGGTTTATAGAGATTTTGGAGTTATGTTATTGTTGATGGACTTTGAGGATTTATTATGTGCTGGTAGGACACTTGTAAGGGTGTGGCTAGATTAGGAACGAAAAGGATGAGAATTGGTGAAATGGATGTAAGGTTTATGGGGAGGTTATGGTGAAATTCTAGTAGAAAATGAGTGTTTTGATGATGTCTTGGTGAATGGGAGAACCTAGGTGTTTGTAGTGTTGTTTAGAAATGGTTGATAGCCTTATAATGGTAGATGGATAATGGAGGTGAGAGAGTGCAAAATCTGTAGCATAATGATGCTTGGTAACTTAGAATTTCAAGAAAAAGAGTTGGTGTTTGTAACTTGTGAAACAAGGAGTGAATGTGGGTTTTAGAAGTGCAAATGTATAGGAATGAATTGGATTGTGGTCAATAATGATTTGGTAAGGTGGTAGGAGCTGTTGAGCTACCAAGAAGGAATTTAGAAATGCACAAATGTGCAAACACAAATGTGAGAATGCAAGTTGTTGAATTTGAGCAAGAGTTGGAGTAAGGATTTGACCAATGATTTGAGTGGTTTAGGACATGTTTTAAGTGTGTTTAAACATGTAGGAAACATGTAAAGGGATTAGGAGATGATTGGGTGAAGTTTGGAGCAAGTTAGAAAATTTTGGGAAGTTCGAGTAGTCGACCGACCCAGGGGACCGACCCTGGCTGGGTCGGTCGGACTATATTCAGGCAACGGGAATGTTTCTGGAATGGACCGACCCAAGGGATTGGGTCGGTCGGGCTAAAAACGAAGAACAAATAAGTTTCTGGAATAGACCGACCCAGAGGGCTATGGGTCGGTCGGAATAGTGTTGGGTCGGTCGGGCAAAAATCAGAGAACCCGAATGTTACTGGAATGGACCGACCCAAGTGGTTGGGTCGGTCGGTGGGTCGGTTGACCCAAAACCTATAAAAAAACAGAATAGAAAATGTGGTTTAAGTGGTGAACCCTAGTGAGAATAAAGGGGATTAACAAGTGTAAGCTCAAATGGAAAGACAAGTTTAGTGAGTTATAATGGCAATTAAGAGAGTGGAAAGTTGTAATTAAATATGAAGGTAAAACAAGTTGTAAAGTGAAGTAATTAGTTAACCGGGAAGTAAGGACGGTAATTAACCATTTGATCAATGGATTATAGGAACGAGAACTAGTAGAGGTGGCAGCCGGGACTAAGAGGTCGCCATGTAAGGCTAGCCATCCTCAAGGTGACAGGTATGGTTTTCTTGCAACCTGTGTCCTACCGGGTTACACCGGCTTGTATGCCAACTTGTTTTTCTGTGTGTTTGCCACCTTGCAAGATAAAGTATGAAATGAGTTTACAGTAATTCATTAATGTGGCGTAAATAATTCTGATACCATTTAACCTTAATTATGTGTTAAAACATAGCTTACCGACTCTAGGATCACATAAGAGATCGGTATTCGGATTAAAACATCCCAACCTACGTGAACGTTCTAACTACGGCTATCTGTGCGTTAGTTGTATATTGTGGTAGTGTGTGTGTGTGTGTGCTGCCTTTGTTTAATATTACGTTATTTAATGAATGTTGTAGTCCATGTTTGTCGAATGGGAGGTTACCTCCCTTGTGAACGATTAACCCATTTGTAACACCGTAGGGTGTGTGTTTGTGGTAGGTTCCAAAAAGGGAACCCCTAACTATGTATAATGTGTACGGTTCTATGTTAAGACCAGGGTATCAGTAAAGTTGATACGTATAATGTGTACGGTTCTAAATTAAGACCAGAGCATCAGCAAGTTGATGTGTATAATGTGTACGGCTCTATATTAAGACCAGTGTATCAGTAAAGTTGATACGTATAATGTGTACGATTCTATATTGAGACCGGGGCATCAGTAAAGTTGATGTGTATAAGGTGTACGGTTCTATATCAAGACCGGGGCATCAGTAAAGTTGATGTGTATAATATGTATGGTGTGCGGACCTATATTTAATCCGACACGCTTTAAGTAAGTGTCGTTCTTTAAGAAGAACGGTGATGTGTTGTGTACATGTTGTTACGGGATGTGTGTGGTGATGTTGTGTACGTTGATAACCGAAATCAACCCCATATTGATATGAGAAGTAACTAATTGTAACCCGATTAAATGGGTAAGTGTCGTCTAATAAGTATTTAGCCCGTTAGGGTAGAAGCCCTTAATGGGTCAAGAAACAAAATAAGGTGATCTAACCAATGTGATGTGTTAATCTTATGTCTATGTCCTTTTTATTGGATGTGTGTAAATTATAAAGCATGATACGTGTATATGTTTTTATGTGTGATTTAAAAAAATAACCAACCGCATGCTTAGACGATAAATAGTTGTGTGTGGCCCGGTAGTATGCGGGTTGCATGATTACCATGCCAGCAAAGGTGCTGACCCCCTTTGGGGGCCCCCATTACTTCACATGTACAATGGAGCTGGCAGCCGTTCGAGAGTAGGACGGGGTAGCAGTTTATACATGGATAGTTAATTAGTTGTTGATGTAGCTGTAAGAGATGTAAGACCGAAATTTGATAATCGGTAGATTAAGGTATAGACTCGGTACAGTTACAATGTAAATGTATGTATTTCAGTTTGGAAACTGTTGGGATTGTAAAGTGTAATGCTCGGTAATCTTGTCCATCAGACCGGTACATTGTGTATGTATTAGCCTTGTTAGCCACGTGGGTGGCTAACGGCGTGTAGCACCCAAGGATTAAGTCAAGTATTGAGTTGTAATTCTGCTACATTCGTTTGTTAAGTATTGTGGTTGTTGTTGGGGTGTTACATCCTAGCCGACGAAACTGTAGTAAGGAATCGACTTTGATTTTTTTCCTCAGAAGAATTGCCTCTGTATCAGTACTAATCTTTTCCTCACCTCATAGGGAATAACAAACAAGCTTGCATAATATAGAGAATGGATTCCAAGACTGACTGAATGGGTACTACACGGCCGGCCTTTGATAGGGTTGTTACCTTCCATGTTGCAAGCTTTGACTCAGCTTTATGAATGATCGATTCCCATATTGACGACCTTCTTGTGTTTGCACCCAATAGACACCCAAGATAGGTGCTTGGAAGTGTTCCTAAGCGACATCCAAATATCTCCTCCACCATCCAATTCTCTTCTTCACTCTAATTGATATAGCATGCCATGAATTTTTCCATATTTAGCCAAAGTGGACTTGTCTTAACAAATACAATAAGTAGGGGTGTCCATTCGGTTCGGTTAATTTGGTTATAGCCGAAAACCGAATTTTTTTCGGTTTTTTTTAACCGTTTTTCATAACCGTTTTTTAAAATTTCGGTTTTCGGTTAACCGAATTTTATTTCGGTTCGGTTTTCGGTTATTGAAGAGAATATTTTGGTTAACCGAATAACCGAAATATTTTTTTAAATTAAATTTAAATATATAAATATTAATCAAATTATAATTTTTCTTTTAAAAATTTCGGTTAACCGGATTTATTACGGTTAACCGCTACTAATTCGGTTTTCGGTTCGGTTTTTGGTTATCAAGTAGAAAAAAAATTGGTTTTCGGTTATCTCGGTTTTCGGTTAATTCAGTTATTGAGCTGAATTTCGGTTAATTCGGTTATAACCGAAAACCGATTTTTTTTTCGAAATTCGGTTTTCGGTTAACCGAATGGACACCCCGAACAATAAGGATCCAATGCAAATGAATCAACTCCTCCTTATCTATCTTGCTATAGAGAAACACATCATCAGCAAATTGTAGATGGGTCACTCTCACTTCTCTTGCTCCTCTTTTTAGCCCCGAGGGTATGCCTTGCTCAACCGCTCACTACATTAGCCAATGTAGTATTTCAACAACAATGACAAGTAGAGAAGGAGATAACGGGTTCCTTGACGTAGTCCTTGGCTAGGGGCAAATGGTTTTGTGGGTGATCCATTTATTAAGATCGAGATCCTTGGTGTTGTAACACTCTTTCACCCATCTTCTCCACTTGTGACCGAATCCCATACTTAGCATTACATCAAAAAATTCCCATGATACGCAATCGTATGCCTTCTTCAAGTCAATTTTTAGCAAAATCTCTTTCTTCCTGTTCTCATTTAGCCAAGTGATGACTTCATTTGCAATGAATGGCCCCTCCAAGATGTTTCTACCTTTGATGAAACCTGATTGAGTCTCACTAATCAGCTTGGGTATGTGTGGCCTTAATCAGTTACTCATCAACTTTGCTACAACCATGTATATACACCCCACCATGCTTATCGGTCGGTAATCTTCAATGTGGGATGCCTCCGGTTTCTTAGGGACTAATGCAATCCGGGTGATATTAGCTCCCTTTGTAATCTACTGTACATAATAGAACAAAAATAATATTAATTCCATTCCAACATGAACTGTCTTGTTTATTATTTAGGTATACTGTTTGATTTTAATAATTTTAATATAAATAAATAATTTTATAAATTTAATTTATTCAATTAATTCTTTAGTTAATAAATTATATCTTGACAATTTGAATTTTATATGTTATATATTGTAGTGAAAAGAGTGTCGAAAACAAACATGACAACCCTAATAAATAATTTATTAGATGGATGTATAAGGGTCTCGAACCCAGAAATCTAAACCATCCCATACATAAAGAAAGTAAAAGAAAAGAAAACCAGTTTTTTTAAAAAAGGGTGTGTAAATTCAAACTATATACGTGATGATAGCATATATAAAAAGTATCAAGTTACCGTCAATAAAACATCATATATAAAATTCTCTTATTCCCTTTAATGTCGACTAGTTTATATGTGGTATTATGCCTACCGTATATAACTTTATAAACTAGTTATCCTACCTCCTCATGACAAGTAAAGATGTAAACACTACTCACCAATGGCCATAAAGTACTTTGGTAAAGTACATGCAAACCGCCGACCTCCGTTAATTCTTTAACTAGATAATCACATAACAGATAACACTCATCATACCAATATTTTCAACCAGAAGACAAACACCCGCTACTAAGTATAAAAGTTCTTATCAACTACGCCATCCGTTTGTAAACACTTTTTTTTTTTTTTTTTTGAAACGGAGTTTGTATGTAAAAACAAAAGGAGCGAAGTGATGTTTTAAATTCATAAAAAGGGAAATTACGTATAAAGGGAATAAAAAAGGTAAAATGTTATAAGATACTCGAATACAAGTACAAACCCACTTTTATAAAGCTCAAACATAGTCCCGTGCATAGAGTACTCTTGTGATATGTATGTCCTCTTGTGATATGTATATAGACGCTCTCGCCTATCACCTATATTATAGGTTGAACATAATCTTACGTATAGGGAGATATATATCTAGAATACACCATCCTATTATATATAACCTCGATAAAAAAAACAGACCTATATATATATAGTACCTAATTTAAAAGTCACATCACTAGGATCATATATATAATATAGTAGTATATTTAATTAGAGGACCACGAAATCCATGCCTCGAACAAATTGCTCAATTTCAGACCTAACTGTCACTATATCCAGACAAAACACATGACAAAGCAAAGCCTTATAGTCAAAGTACACATCCCATAAAGCGTTGTAGTTGTCTACTCTTCTTATCCATGTCCTACAACGAGAACGTTGTGCATGAGCTCCGAGACCACCTCGTTACGTCACGTCACGTCTCTGCAAGGAACTATACAACTATCCTCCTAGTTGTCATTGATCAGTAATTACAAATACTTGCCTTTATTCAAGCACCTACTCCTACATATATATAACTAATGTTATAAGTTATAACCTATCCTTATATTACGTCATCGATTGTATTAACAAACCACCAACCCAAAGTGTTAAAATAATGAATATTTGACTTTATATAACTTATAAGAGTCAAATAAAATTTGTTTGTTTATGAAAAAGACTGAAATGAAATTGTATTTCTTGGCTAATACATGGTGAGAATGAATATGAGATCGTTTGGCATTATTATTACGTACGGCAGGGCGGCCGGCCTTACAGAAAACATCCAATCAGGCTGATATCACTACTAGTATAGTTATTAGGTGGTGGATCATTAATTGAGGACAAAAAATGTACACTTACTTTACTTTGTTAAATTTTATAATAATTGCTCAATAAGAACTAATACCTTTATTTTATGACGGTATAGATGAGGCTGTTCATCCATTCTTTTGAAGACTATTGACTTCAAGTTTGGTTGCATCATAGGCACCGTTTGGTGGCGACGAAACGTGAGCTTTCCACGTTTTGTTGAGATTAATCCATAATTTTTTGGTGTAAAGCCCACCACATGATTTTAGCAGATCAACGCCTTCGTAGAGCTTTCTAATAATGCATGGAAACCCTGCGTTCACCCGGGTACAACTGGGAAAGATAAAAAAAAAACCTGTACATATTTACTTATTTGTTCCTATTTTCATTATCAACAAATTAAGTTGACCAATTAGTATCTGATAAACCCTATTCTTCTGTCATCACACCCACGAATCCACATGAATCCACACGAAACAAACCCCGCTTAATTCGGTGAGAAACCATGAGCTTGCGATCGAATGGCACCTATAACAAAACGGAATGTAACAGCTAGCTCTTCATTAACAACGCCTAGCGAGAACGATTAAAGAAGTCACAATTTTCGAGCGCTATATGTAAATCGCATCAAGATAGAACGTCCTAAGAAAAACATGAGGAGCAATCAATACAGTAATTACTTTTGTTCGCGTCTTTCTAGATAGATAGCACAATCAAAGAAAACATTCAGAATTAGGGTTTCCTCTCTCTACAAAGTGAGAGGTCTTTTCTTTCATTCTCTTGCGGCTTGCTCTTTACTTTTCAACTTGAGAAAGAATTATGTGTATCAAAATCATGACTCATCCTTTGTTGAATTTCCATCTTCTCTGCTCCTCTTGATCTAGCTTTATGGCCTTTCTCGGTTTGCTACTCCCCGCTTCAATCCTCCGCTACATCTTCGGCAAGAAGTTCCAACACGAAAGTGACCACGTCCATTTCAGACACGCCTCCATACCTGCCTCCTTGCTTCTGCTCGCCCTGCTTATCGACTTATCGTTCATCCTCATATTTCTTCCACTACAATTCGTTTACACCTGCTTTGGGTCCTTGTTGGTATGACTTCTTCTTCCCCACGAAAGTCTGTGGATGATCTTACATCCAAATGCGAAATGATTTCCCTCACGAAGGATGAAGAACCTTTCGCTTGAGAGATTAATGGATCACAATCAAGCCTCTACTTTCGACCATTGCTTGCTGGCACTAGTACAAAACAGGACATTTTCGGTGGTTTTTAGGCCTTTTACGGCGGTTTTAAACCGCCAAAAAAATTGTCTTAAATTTCATAAATAAGGACAATTTTTGGCGGTTTCTTATAACTAAACCGCCAAAAATATAAGACAGCAGAGGATGTTAATCAATAGTAAAATTTGACAATTTTCGGTGGTTTCTACAACAGTTAGAACCGCCAAAAATTACTAATGTAAAGATGATTTTTGGCAGTTCTTAAGCAGAAACCGTTGAAAATTGTCAATTTTTTACTTATTTAGGCGGTTTCTACAGTAGAACTGCCGATTTTTTTTGTTTCTCTCGTTTTTGTTTCCAATTCCACATTTGTCACAAAACCCGTAAAAATGCATCTAGGTATACCCACACATGTGTCTACATCACATTTTAGAGGATGTTATCCCTCTTTGTTGTGAAATTGCCAACAAAACAAAATTTCTAACAATTTAAATTCTCACAATGACCATCTACGTACACAACACTTCAAATGGCACCGTGACCATATACAACACTTCAAATGGTCACAATGACCATATACATACACAACTATCCAAATGGTCACTAATTAAGGTACTCAAAATGGTCATCTTGTAACTTTTGGCCCTAATATTAATAATGAGGGGAGATTATATTTTTGTACAATCTAAAGCCTAAATGATGTTTTAAGCACTAAAGCATTAAATTAAAAGCTTACCCTTCTTAATGTTGATTTCTCCACCTTAGTTCATCCTTGTGTCTCGGTCGACACCCAAGGGGCTCCATTTTTTGCCATGGTTACAAGAGGAAGAAGAAGAATCAAAGTTAGGGTCTTTAGACTCCTTAACATACACTAAGGCTTAAAGCACAAAAATGCGCACTAAGGAATGAGATTTTATATTTGGAGTTTCCAAGTGACATTTTTAATACCCCATACCTAAAAGTGGTGATTAAATTATTCTAATACGATTATTAAAGGCCTAATAGTGCCTAGAGAGTATTGGTAAAAAGAATAAAACCAAGAGAAAAGAGAAAATGTGTAAAACGTGAAAAATGCTAAAACGCGCATTAAATGAATAAAGGAGAAATATGATCTCGTTTGGGTCCGAGATGGACTCCTAAGGCTTAATTATGCCTAATTAATATGTGGGAATAATTCCCGAAGAAAACGGATCCAAATAATGGATTAAAAATGCTAACGGAGTTTTAAAGCACGCTTTTCGAGAAAACCCGAAAACGTAACTTTAAGTGGTCAAACGGACGCGTAAAAATTATAGTTGATTAAATAACTATAATTAAGTATTAATGGAAGCTTAATAACCATTAAAAATAAATAAATGAGAAAATTCCGGAAAACGGACTCGGTAGGTGAATAGTGTCGAAACCGGGTGACGAAACGTGTTTAATTCGAAAAGACGAAAAACGACGCAGGCTATTAATGTATATGGCCGGTTTTAATTAATATGTACACACACATTAATAAGCTTGTTAGTTATTTAGTAATAAGATGACAAGATAAATAAATAAAGCAAAAAGTGTAATAGTAAAATGTATTTTAAGTACTCTCTCACCTTTCCTTCTTTCTTAATTCACGATTGCCCAGCCCTTTGCCTATCTTTTTCTTCCTCCTCTGTAAGCCATCGCTGATTTCAAAGGAAGCTCACAGCCTCCATCTTGTTCCTTCTCTAACTTGCTCATTTCTTCACCAAATCACACAAAAATTGTACCGCTAGATTCCCCTCGGTGAGAGCTTCGTTTTCCACCCAACAAAAGCTTGATATCTCCATCTTCACTTCCATGGTTGTTGGGCCTTTTGAAGCTTGAAGGGGTGATTTTGACCCTCCTTCACCTCCTTGATGTCGTAATGTAATAATAAGCAAGAGTTTTACTCATTTCTAGCTAGTTCTTGCAAATTTGGAAAATTTCTCCACGTTGAAAATTTTCCCCATTTCAGCCGTTAGCTCCTTGCTCTTGTGGAGTGTTGGAAATTCCATCATTGATTGCCAAGCTCTCCTTTTGGACATTCTAAGGTAATACCTAAGTTAGAGCCTTAAAAACTAGCTCCTTAAACTACTAGTTTGTGTGGAAAATTTGAATTGATTGGTTGTTATGTGCGTAATGGAATATGGTTGTAGCTACCAATCCATATTCCTTTGTGTGGTGTGGAAACAAGAAGAGAAAGAGGGAACAAGAGAAAGAGGAAGAAGAGAAGGAAAAACCAAAAATAAACAAGGTAAAGAGCTCACTTTGTATTAATTTTATTTGACTTGTAAAACATATGTTAGGTTGAATTAAGTAACCTTGAACTTGTGTAGTGATGAGACTACAAGGTTGTTTGTTGAATGAGAGTGTTTTAATGTGTTTGAGTGTGCAAAAGAAACCTAGAAACCAAGCTAGTTTGTATGTGTGAACAAGTGGGAATTTAAATGTAGTTGTTGGTGCTTAATTAAACAGGGGTGAAGAAGTGAGTTTATGAGCCGATTTAATTGTGGTGAAAATGCTTGGGAAGTAGGCAAGTGCTGTCAAAAATTGCCTAGGAGAGTATGGACTTGAGTGTTTCATTTAATGGAAGAATCTAGGCATGTTACAGAGATGAAAATTAAGGGTTAGTCACTTGAAAATTTTACTAGGGAGAGATATGTATTTGGGGTAGAGCTTGAAATGAAAATAATGCAAGTATGAAGTGCTAGAGATGACATTATAAGAATGATTTGGTAAGTTGGTGGAAGGCTATGAAACATCAAAAGAAGTTTTAAAATGCACTGTTGTGCATAATGTAACAGAGAAGGAAAAAATTGTAGAAATGGGCAAGAAATTGAGTAAGGGTTGAACCATTGATTTAAGGAGGTTAAGAGCATGATTAAGGTGCTAAAATATGTTGGATTACTTGTGGAAAGATTAAGGAATGATTAGGGGTGAATTAGGGGTTGAAAACTGGTGAAAACTGTAAATTTTGACGGTTCCAGGGGTGGTCCGGGTTTGCAAATCGGTACGCAAACCCGGACCATAGCAAAAAATAGGCAGAAACTCATCCCAGGGGGTGGTCCGGGTTTGTAAACCCGGGCACAAACCCGGACCACATGTAAAACTAGCCAGAAACGGACTTCAGTGTTTGGTCCGGGTTTGTAAACCGGACACAAACCCGGACCAGGCAAAAAATGTAACAGAATGTGTTTTTAAGTGTCCTAATGATGGGGAAGTGAATGGTAATGGTTTTAGATGATGTTTAGGACTTTTTTGGTGACCTATTAAGGTCCTTGGAAGTGTAAACAAGTTTGAGAAGTGAGTGAGAAAGTTGTGAGTTTAAGAACACATGAACTAAACTAGGAATAACGGGATAATGGGGTTAAGTACGGGAGTATTAGTTTTACATACCGTAACACCTTAATGTTAATGTAAACATTTGAATGTTATCAGTGGACCAAGTGTGAACCTAGCATGGTGAGATCACACGGTAAAGCTAACCCCGGTGATAGGTATGATTTTCTCATGCCCCGTATGCTAACCGAGTTATGTTGATTTGTGTGTTTGTGTGCCAGCTTAATCAAGATTAAAGCATGTAAATAATCCCTTGTTGATTATGTATGCCTTGTTGTATGTTGTATGAGCTAACATACTTGTATGCCGGTGTGGTCTAACATAGTGCATAGACCGACACAAAGTGAGTATTGATTGACTAGAAACCCGTAGATCAGGTAGTCTCATAAACAATGAAAATATGCAAACACACACAAGCTATCGATCAAAGTATAACGATAACGCAAACTATGAACCCCTTTGTATGTGAGGAGATGCACGGGTTGAGTAAATACCCGATAGCGGTTAGAAAACCATATTGAAACAATCCACGGAATAAATAAGAGTGTAGAGGTAAATGAACCTCCGTAGTGAGGATTGAAGTTAGTTTAAAGATGCGAACTTATAAGAAAGGTAAAAGAGACCTAAGGGACTAAGTAACTCCTTTGAGACATGGTCGACCTCCTATATGAGGATTTTACCCGGTATAAAAATAACCGTAAGTGTAAGTATTTGGAATGTATGGGTAACCCTTGAAACTAAGATTACCCGAATTTAAGTAATGTTCCCTAATTATTAGGAGCATCGAGAGAGATGCTCCTAGACTAATATACATAATTATATTACAACTCCGAGAGAGGGGTGCATGAGAATGTGAGTAGTCCGAGAGTAGTCGGACCTATGTGTAAGTAGTAGGAACTAAGAGAGAGTTCCAGGAGCTAGTTGAACTATGCTCGAGTGCCATGTGTTTTGGCTTACGTAAGTTTTAAGAGAAACAAGCGTGACGTAGGAGACCTGTAGTGTCTCGAGAATCTATAAGAGCTTGAGTAGTAGTAACCCAAGAGTGTGGGTGAGATAAAGAGTAAGTAACCCATGAGTGTGGGTGAGATAAGTATAAGTAACCCAAGAGAGTGGGTGAGTATATGAATGAGTAAGCCGAGAGAATGGTGAGGATAAGAATAAGTAACCCGAGTGAATGGGTGAGTTATTGAATGAGTAACCAAGGCATAGTGAGGTAGAAACCCTCAGGGCCTATGAGCAAATTAATGCAACTAACAACCTTGTTCGGTTCGTTAAGGATCGTATTATTTGAGTGAATGTGAATCCTTGTGCAGTGTGCATATGTAATTAATTGCTAGGTTGCATGTTGATTGGATTAAAATGAATCTCCATGCTCTTGACCAAAAGTAGTCGGCGTACCGCGGTTAGCACGCGGTATATGCGAATTTCATATGCAGCTTTAAGCTGAGCCCCTAGGGGCATCATTTTTATTCGCAGGTACACCGAAGACGACACCGTACGAGAGTAGGACGGGGTCGGTGGATAGCATAGGTAGTTAGATTTAATTACTTATGTATTGAATGAGGTGTAAGACCGAATATGTTATCGGCATCCGTATAATGTAGCCTCGGTATAGTAAAGAAATGAATTGAGTATTGAATTTGTATGAAGTACTCGGTTGTTCCAGTCCATCAGACCGTTACTGTATGTGAGTTAGGCCTGGTTAGCTACGAGGGTGGCTAACAGCATTGTATCACCCTCTGTTGTAGTTAGAGATCCGCTGCGAGATTAATGGTAAATTGTAACAGTTTAAGAGGTAATGATGAGATTAGCAGATGGGGTGTTACAAAAATGGTATCAGAGCGAAGTATCGCTCTGATGACTGGAAATACCGAGTTAGGAATCAAAGACATAAGGCTAAGGGTTGAGTGGTAGCATGAGAGATGCGCTATTTAGGAACTTCACTGGTGGAACGCGACCCATTAATTACGGTCCAAAACCGTGTATAATTACGGTTCTGGACCGTAATCTATGCGGGCGTCAATAAAGATGGTGTTTCTTTAATTACGGTTTAAAACCGTAATTAAAGTCCCTTTTCCGGCCCGCGTGTCATTGACTTTACATTACGGTTATTTGTAAAACCGTGATCTAAAGTCCTTTGGCGCGCGCGAACCAAAGGACTTTAGATCACGGTTTTACAAATAACCGTAATGTAAAGTCGACACTTTAGATGACGGTTTTGGCAATAACCGTCATCTAAAGTCTTTGGCGCGCGCGCCCAAAGGACTTTAGATTACGGTTATTGTTAGAACCGTAATCTAAAGTGTAATTTTTTTTTTATTTTTTTTTTTACAAATCTACACAATTGCAACAGAGACAGAATTGTAACAGATAAGCAACAGAGGGCAGAAACTGCACAATTGAACCCCCTGAATCAAATACCAACAACACAAATTCATTCTCTGCGCACAATTGCAACAGAGATAACATCTAATAAAGCACCAGATCGAAAATCTGTAACATATTCAATCTGTTACAAAATTGCAACAGAGATAACATCTAATAAAGCACCAGATCGAAAATCTGTAACATATTCAATCTGTTACACAATTGCAACAGAGATAACAATTGCAAATTCATTTCTGCGCACAATTGCAACAGAAACATTCAATACAACAGCTAGAATCTGTTACAGCAGCAGCTAGCATAATTCATTACAAACAGAATCAGAGCAACTAACAAAAAATATAATTTGTTACACAATATAATCTGTTGCAGCAGCAACTAACAGAATCAGAGCAGCAACTAACAAAAAATATATGTTACAGCATCAGAGCTAGCTAGTCTACCACTCCATTCTCATAAACATGGCTGCCATGCTCTCTCTGACATGCAACAAGTCGGCAGGACCATAAGTCTTGAATCTGGCATAATGCTCTTTAATCTGCAACAAGAAAAGGAATGGAACACATAATGAGATTAAGATAAAGACACAAAAAATCTACCGAAAGAATTAAATACAAGACAGCGTTCGTATTACCTTGTCAATATCATTCTCAAAACTTCGGAAGTACCCGCAGAACTCGTACATATACCGCATCACGTAGTACCCGCAACTCTTAGAATCCTTTTGGGTAGGGCACTAAATCACCAAAATTCACAAATGTAAAACAATTGTACAAAGATAATAGCAGCACGAATGAAATACATGAATTACCAAACCTTGATGTAATTGACGGTCAAATCACCAAACTCTCCCTGAGGGGTTTTTTTGTAACAACTGTTACATATATTAACAAAAGCGTTTAGCAAAATGAACAAGTACATTAATTTTGGTTCAAAAAACTTACAAACAATTAAATAATAATAAAAACTTACTCTTTGATTAAGTCTTCAGTGTTGAATTCTGTCCACTGCCCTAGTGGATCTAGAACGAGCAGAGTAGCGGTGGCAGCGCAGAATATAAACAAAGCCCAGTGGTGGCTACAATGTCAAATACAAAATGAAATGAGAAATGAAGGTAAAAAAGTTAGCTAATTAGTATGTAATTTTATATTAGAACTCACGTTTGGTGATACGGCATTAGAATGAATAATTTATTCTGTTGATCAACAACATTGAAGCAATGAATCATGTATTCACAAAACCTCCCCGGGTCCCTAGTGACTGAGTCGTACGATAAACGCTCCGGGCACACCGCAGTAATGGAGGTCATGTCCTTCTCAGCACATCTCTCAAGCAGACATCTATTATATCACATGTACTATAAAAAGTTAGCCAATGCAACTTCATAGATACTTATTCTATATGTTTTTACAGTATGAGGAAAGAACACTTACTTTAGATAAGCTTGAATAATGTTAATGTTCAGATAATCTCCACACATCATCTCTCTGATGTCCTCAAAGTTGATTGCCGTCATCATATCTTCTTCGTAGTGAAACATCGACTTTGGAAGCGTCATCATGAAGTTGTTAGTTTGAGATGACTTCAACATGATCTTGTCGTAGAGATTCATCTGCTTGGGCCCCAAAACATTAACAAGTTTTTGTGGCAGTGTGAGCTTATTTTTAGGCGCCTCAGAAGTCCTGGTGCGACCCCGGACGGGCGCTGGATTCTTACCTTTCGCACCCCGACTCACTGGATTCTTACCCTTCACACACAAACAGTAAAGCATCAATGTAAAGATAATTACTAATTGATTATTATAGTAACATTAAACAATTATCTAGAACATACCCTTGTACTTCTGACAGGATTCACCGGCGCGCAGATCTCTTCTTCTCTGGGCCGGGATACGCGGCGAGGAAGCTCAGGGATCTCAGGATTCGCCGGCGCGCTGGTCTCTTCTAGTCTGGGCCGGGTTACGCGGCGAGGAAGCTCAGGGATCTATAATAGATTAGATTAGATACTTAATGCTAAATAATGCATTTTATTAGATACTAAATGGTTGTCAAACAGTCTTACCTCATCGGTGACAACAATATAACATGCTGGCCAAGGCAATATGTCTCCCTTCGCTTCGATCAGCGTGCATTTGTTGTCAAACGCCATCGGAAGGTATGCATGCTCAAATCCATCAACTATCAGGTCCAAGGTCACACGCGCGTAGAATGGGGGTAGACGTACGAAACTGATGAGCGTGAGTGGACCTGATGGCAACACCGTCCCGTAGGCCGCATCTACAGGGTGCCCGTCTAATGGTATTTGGAGACGACATTTTTTTTGCTCCTTTAATAAACAGAGATAATACGTGAAATAAATAAGTGAGTCCAATCTAATACTATTTAAATAACTTTATTTTAGGAGAAAAATAGTTAAACAAAGTTAACCTGGATGTTGGCAAACGGGTACGGGTCAGCGGCCGGAGCACAACTAGACGAGGAAGATAGTCGAGGAGGATCTAGCTGCTGCTGCTGAGTAGTCGCATGTGCAATCGCATTCAACGCTTCCTGCAGCCTCTCCTCGATAGCCCGGCGCTCAGCAGCCTGTTTCTCGTCATTAGCTTGGCGCTCAGCAGCGAACTTACGCTCTACCATCGCCTCGACTTCAGCAGCACTCATCTGACCCTTCCTAGCAGATGGCGGGAATACGTTCTTCTGACGTACTTCTCCCCCAAATCCTCTAACACGCCCCGGGTGATCCTTCTTCCCAAGCATTTGATTGAGCGCGTCGTCTTGAGAAGGAGGAGCGTGTAAGTCTACTTCTCCTCTCTGTGCCGCTTCGTACTGTCCAATTTTCAAAGAAGTTAACACTAAATTTAAGATCAACAAACACTTGAGTATATAAGTAAATTATTTAACAGCTACTTTCAAATACTTACAATTTGGTTAGCCAGTTGTTCCATCGCAGCATTAGGAAATATCCTCTGACCTTCGCTGGTCGTTTTCTGGCGTCCCAGTATGTACATCTGCACCCTCCTCGCCTCAGAGACATCCTCGATCGGGCATTCACTTCCATCCTCGTTCCTCCGTGTTAGCAAACCAGCTTCTTTCCATCCCTCGAGGCTGCCCACATATCCCCTTCGTCCCATGGTGTGGGGGTAGAGATTAGCTTCACGGTTTTGCCGTGCTTGTTCTTGTACTTGCTGTTAAGAAAGTACAACAGGAAATTAATTAGAAAATCAGGGATAAAGCATTATGAGCATTAATTAAGAAAAGAGTACACACAAACATACCCTGAACTCGGGGGTGGCGTGCCGCTCAACGAACTCCTTCCACTCCTCTTCAGTGATCATGCCGTTGTACACAACATACGGCGGAGGCTCACGTGGGGGCACCCTGTTGATCCAATGCTCAACCAAATAGTGGCGGAATGATTTAGCTTTACCGGACACCAAAGAAAGAACGGTCTTCTTCACTTCTTCTGGGATCTTGTACCGTTCTTGCACCTTCTTCCAGATGGTCTCCTTTACTTCTTGCGGGACTTGTTTCCATGTGTGGTTGATGCAGCAATGTGATCTGGCCAGAGTCCCTAGCATACTACCGAACTCTGACCTGCTGCCCCCACCATACCTCCCATACTGGTCCCACAGAAGACTAATCTGATCCTCTTTCTGCAGTTTCAACCCACGGGTCGGACCTCTACCTCTGGGTCTCTGAGTAGCACTCGTAGAAGGTGCACTCATGGAAGGGCCAACAGTAGCAGCGGCAGATGTGGATGGGGCAACAGCAGCAGCGGCAGATGTAGATGGGACTGGTACCATTCGCTGCTCATTTTCCTCATCCTCACGACAAAATAATCGAACTCTGCATCAGCCATGTCCTGATCAGCCATTCCTGCAAGGATTGAAATACAATTTGAATTAAATTACGCATTTCATAATGGTCATAAACAAGCAATAAATAAAAGAGTGGTAATTTCATATAAATTTTTATAGTAATAACTTACATACACCATTATCTCTCAACCCACATTCCCTCGTTATGGTCTGATCGTATATACTCACGATGACCTGTGGCAGAGTCTTTACACTTTTGTATCTTATCAACCTAAATCCATCCATGAGTATTAAATCCCACCGGTGAACGTGTTTTTAATATGTAATTTATTGAAAATTTCGGCAGCATCTCCCTACAGTTCTTCAAATGCACGATATTATGATATTAATCAATAATATATGCATTCGAAGAACAATAAAGAGATACTGCTGAAATAATCAATAAAGTACATATTAAAAGCACATTCACACCCTAGGTGTGTGATTTAACAATCGTGGACAGTCCCGACAGGGACTGCCGAAGATATACCTCTATTAGGTATATCTTGGGCGGATAACTATGTTTGGTAGTTTGTCAAATATTATATGTATATATATAAATCTTACCTCTGGTAGACGATTAGCCGATGCTAAGACGGTTGAGGTCGGAAGCCTAAATAAAGTCGTAGTCCTGATGCATAAATGAAAAACGACAACATTAGAATTCATCAAAAAATCAAGGTTAAATGCTAGCTAAACCGCGGAAAAAAATCGACAGCATCTCCCCTATATTTCTAACGTCTCCAAATCAGTTTTATCAAAGTCAAATTCGCACGCACCATCTAGAACTGGTAACATACATAAACTTATCTTCACTGATGTATTTAGTTTACAGAAACAGAAAAACGACAACATCTTTCTGTTGCCTCTACTGAACAGATTCACACAGAACTCAAACAGAAATAGAAACTGAAAGAAAAGAAACAGACAGACAGAGACTGGTGTATGACTCCTCTCTGTTTGTTCACGTGTTTGAATTCTCAAACCTTTCTAAACTGTCGATCCTGTCAATTTGGTGTGTTATAAAGTTTCTAACTCAACTAAACCCAAGGCAACTTTGTTACAGATGCAGAATTAGTCAGAACCTGATCTGATACGAAACTGAAGCTGAAATCGAAACTGAAATCAAAACAGAAACTGAGTTGTGTTCTTGCTTTCTTCCCTGTCTGTTTTTTTTCCTTTCAACTGATTATACTTCTCCTAACTCCTTACCCAGTTACTTAAATATTCCATTAAGCTTTTAAATCCAGACCAAAACTCAAACAACTTGTTACAGTTCTGTTCCATTCATGAAACTGAGATATGCTACAGTTCTGTACCATTCATTTTTCAGGAATCGGTAATATACTTGAACTTACTTTCTTTCCTGTGGCAGTTTTAAGTAGTAGCATTTTTAAAACTACACTATTATGTATTAATTGTAATACTAAATGCTAAGAACAAATAAATACAGCAGTTTACAGATTGGTTTGCAAAGTTACCGTAACTAAGCACCGAAGTGGGCAAGTAGTGTAGAAATCAGCCCACGAACTAGGTCGCAATTAACTGTGAATCTGGGCACAAATATATGAACAAGGTTAGAACATTTGCCATTACACTCTCAGGATTCGATACAAAGGAGGTTAGAACTTGCAATCGAAATGCATGTATATGAACAAAGTTAGAAAAAAACGACAATCAATCGCGATCGCATACCCAATACGCGATAGAGACGTCGACGGTGAGACCAGTGGTAGATGGGTGGTGACCGGCGGCGATGGGAGTGACAAAGGTGGTGGGAGCGATGGCGGCGATGGCCGTTAGCAAGGTGACGGGAGAGAGGAGGCAATTTCAGTGAGGAAGATAGCGCGAAAGAGAAGAAGAGTTACTGTGAGTAGAGTGTGCAGAGTGTAGGCAAATGTTTAAATGGACTTTAGATTACGGTTTACATGTAAACCGTAAACTAAAGTCACACTTTACATGACGGTTCTCACAAAAACCGTAATCTAAAGTGTAACGAAATTAAAAAAAAAAGCGCGATAATTATTTGGCATATGTTGGGTTTCAAACATAGGTAACACATTAATATAAAGTTTTTTTAATCTAAAATACACTGATAAAACGACGTCGTTAAATGTAATCTAAAGTGTAACGAAATTAAAAAAATAGCGCGATAATTATTTGCCATATGTTGGGTTTCAAACATAGGTAACACATTAATATAAAGTTTTTATTAATCTAAAATACACTGCTAAAACGACGTCGTTAACTGTAATTTAGATTACGCGCGGAGTCGAATAAATCAAATAATACGGGAAATTTTTTTCGTCAGGTCAAAACGACGTCGTTGACGAGGTTGGCGCGCCTTTTTTAGGAGGGACTTTAGATGACGGTTTTTAGTAAAACCGTAATCTAAAGTCCGTTGACCGTAAAGCGCGCGTCAACACGGGACTTTAGATTACGGTTTTACTAAAAACCGTCATCTAAAGTCCCTCCTAAAAAAGGCGCGCCAACCTCCGATCGATTATTGATTACGGGTTAATCAATCATCGTCGCTAATAAATTCCGGCCTTCCTATTAATCACGGGGTCTGTTTAAACCGTGATTAAACCACCGTCATTAAAGCCTCGCGTTCCACTAGTGCTTCCAGTATGATCTAGATACCTACAATACCAAACCCGCCCTCCACAACCCCCGTATTAAAAGCTTGGGAGAGAACGCCAAAGAAACGGGGAAACCCGATCTGGCACTTATTTAATATTTCAATATGAACCAGAACCTGTCTAGCAGTAGATCCCGAGAACCGGAAACCCCGGAGACGGATCCCGCTGGAATGACAATAACCACACTTAAAGGCGGAAGATTAAGAATTCTATTAAAAGGAGACCGAAATTTGCGGCAGCATGGGGCGACATGCCTAGCAGTCGCGAGAACCCGGTTGGCCAAGCAGCAGCAAGAATGAAAGCACCAACAGTGCAACAAGGCGGGTTCATCAGAACTAACAAGAACCGGGACACATGTCTATGGACCGCCATAGTTAAGTAATACCACCAATGGTATATTAACCGACTAAGAATCTAGTCAGGAGTAGGTACACCCTCCCTGCCACACCTGAAGAGGCCACAATACCTAACGGGCATGGCTTAGACAGCTATAAGCACATCTACGGGACGTACCCGAGTAGAACTACTAAAGTAGTGCCTAAACGAGTTAAACCTCGGTAACCACAGTAAAGACGTGGGAACGAGCAACGAGGTAGATCATAGAACTAAGTAATTAAGGAACTCCGAGAGTGGAGAAGCACCTAAATGAATGACAATCATGTCAAGATGAATAAGAAGCAGCTTTGAAGAGTAGATATCCAACTAAAGGAACAAAGGAAGAGCCGGCAGAGCAACCGAAAACAAAGGTGAACAATACCGTGTCCGGTATAAGTTAACCCAAAAACCGCCTGTACCACGCACTTGCCACGGCAAGTGCAGTAATAACGGGACCGTTAAGAGGAATCTTAACAAGTGACAAGTACTTAGCAAGTACCAAGGTGGCGAGAGAAGCCAATATAACACCACAAACCTTAAGAATTGTGAAACGAAACCTTGAAAAGGCCCAACAGCCTGATCATTATATAAAGAACATACCAGTCAGCGAGAAGCTGGACTCGGTAAGGAGCAGCCGGCATTGGAATGCCATGAAGACCTCACTTTCAAAACTCAAGTTTTTCTTCAAAATGCAAAATTTTTTCCAAAAACCCCCAAAATTTTAAAACCAAACCAGAGAACCACGGTAAGTTATCAAAGGACGATATAAGAGGAGTAGGCAACAGAATACTTCACCTAGGCGTGTGACCGACACCACAGTGTACTAAACGAGACATGGAACAACCACACTCCGAAGGAGCTTGCGGGCCTGACAGACCAATTATGAGTTAGTCGGGTATGTGGTAACGTATCAATAAGATACTCCATGTATGTATACAAGTAGAGTACGGAACACGGGAAGTAGTCGACTCCATACTATGGACCATAAGACAAGTTAAAACCAAATAGTTGGACACCTCGAATGATCAAGGGAAGGAACCCAGTAAGACGACGGACCTAAAGATGTAGCATTAAGAAGTGCGAGAAGCACAGAGTACTAAGTGTAGACATTGGATATGTCTCAGAAATCATGAAGGAAACAAATGATGACTGGAATGAATACCAGCGTAAGCAATACGACAAATGCTTAAAATAAACATATTAATGTTCGATAAATGGGATAGAATTCCCATAATAACTTCACCGAAGAGAACAACGACCTGACCAAGAAGGTAAAGGAAAAGTACCAAGGATCTACCCATTAATGGGAGACATTACCACCCTAAACGGGGTATTCGGAACACATGTAACCTCAAGGCGGAGTAAAGAAATTGAACATACCCAAGAGTTCAAGCCAGATGTATTGGCGTAACTCAGTAACACCCATTAGCAATCCGTGAAGGGTGCCGGAGTCAACAGTAGTTGAACGAAACATCGTGTTGAGAACACAAGTGTTTAAGCGAACACTCGGGTAGAACCCGAAGGGATCCCACGTAACACGGGATACCCTGAATTGCTTGAGGGCATGAATTAATATAAAGATATTTAAAAGGGCCTTCCTTGTACGGAAGTGTGGTGAGACAATCATATCAAAGAACCCAGTAATACCTCCAAACCATTTAATGGTGTATGGAGAAGCAGAAACTGTATAAACAGCCGCATAGAGCATGACTCGTGGCAATGAGGCGTGTAAGCCAGAAAATCAACTACAATGTGTAGATCCAAACGTTCCAAACCTATGCATAAAGGCATAAAAAGGAATCGTGGTAATGAAACCACTACCTTACAATGGGGATACCTCTTGTTATTGTGGGGCCTATGGAGCGGCAATTGCGTGAATCCTCCAGAGAAAGGCTACCACCTAAGTATGTAATGTGAAACCGCCAGAGTAGTGTAGTGAAACTTGAGCATGTGTTTATTGTCAAGGAGAAGTTCGAACAGAGATGGTATGTAAGAACGCTTTGATAGCAGTGGAAGGAAACTGAGAGAGAAATCGGATGGGTGCAATATGAATTGCAGAGTAAACAATGCGCATTAAGCGTAAAGAGTTAAAAGAGTTGTATATTTTATTGAGCCAAATGAATGGCAAGCCATAGTATAAATGGCGACAACACATGAGCGTAAGCTGAAGTAGTAGTGGATGACATGTAAACGAATGTTGTTTAATGAGTAAGAACATGGTACGCAGTAAGCGGCCATTGTAAGAGTATAGCCAGACAAGGAAATGATGTTCATTCCAATTGCGATCTCATAAGAGATTTACTGCCAAGCGTTTACGCCTCTGCACTCTGTAGGACTGAGTGTTTTGGTATTGCACTTGTGTAGTAATGATCTTGTGGGATAGCTAGGAATTTGAGAAATGTCAACGAATAGGATGCAATCCTATTGAGCAAAAATCTAGAGAAATGATCGTGCGGCCGTTGGCCAAAGATGCACGAAGAACGTGGGTAGTAACCCACAGGTCCCAGGACCAATGGATGGTAAATGCACAGTAGTATGAATGAAGTATCCATGTACAGAAACAAGTAAACAAACATAATTCAGAAGCAACAATTAATCGAGGAAGCACTACATGCTGAGTAGTAGCTTGACCTCAACCGACAATAAGTCAGAAAAAGTAAGTGAATAATCACGAAGGTATACAGAGTTATACAAAATAGATTTCCAGTGAACTGGAGAGAAAATCTATAACTCATCGAATTCGCATAAGGTAAGAGATACCAAACGACGATTGAGAAACCTTTATATCCAAGACAAAAAGGGATGAAAGGGAGTAAATAATACATTGAGAATACCAAAGGGCAAATTAAGCTCTAGTTATTATGTCACACAACAAGAGCTAGTGGGCCGTAATTCAAAGGTTAAGTATACCTGGCAATGTGAGTATTAACTAATCACAAACGCCTTGAAGCCTTAGAGGCTAGAACCGAACCCGGTTATGAGTCAATTAACCGTATTGAAGTTAAACACTTCATGATACCGAATTAGTGAACCAATGTTCAGAGGTAACATATGGTCGATTACGCGGGCGTAACCCCTTTAAGGGGGGTAGGGCGAGAAACCGCTTAGAGTATGTTTTACGTATAGGTGCGTAAACTACTATGTGCATAGCACAAAAGAAATTGTTTTGATGATTGGAGCTCATGTTACATAAACATGTGTAAAACATGTGTACCCATTCATTGTGTAATTTTGGTTATTGTGCATGAGCGATGCGAGTAACGAGTAAGTAATATTTTTGAAAAGAGGAGTAGAGAAACTCCTAAGGGAATGAGAATCCCCATAACATATGTCTATTGAGATTAGACATGAGATATGATGAGTATGAATCGGTATGAAACCTATGTGTAACCTTGTAGGGAGTGAGTTCCCTAGGTGATTTTATTTGAGAATGATTGATGGAGTGTGTTCCATCCTTTGGAGTTGTATGTTGTGTGTTTTAAATTGAGTAACAATTTGAGAAAATGAGGTCATGAGTTGCTTAGGTAAAGTAAGCGAAGAAAATTGATAATGACGGATGACCTAAGTTCTAGGAATTTGAGATAAGTTAAAATGGATTGTTTTATGAATATGACTAGAAAGAGTAAAAGATGGAAAACGAAAATGTTTGACTATCTGATTGTTTGAAACTGACGTGGGAGGTGGAACTTGATCTGCTAGCGATCAAGGGAAACTGAACACAAATTGGGGTGGAAGGATAGTTCAGCACTGATGTTGATCACATCAGGGTTGGATGATTCTTGAAGCTCCCTATAAGTGGTCACAATTAATCATGCTAAGGAAAGATGCAGCCACCAAAAATTGGATTTGGAGTTGTGTGATGTTTTAAAAAAAGAATTTTCAAACAGAATTTGAAAAAGAATTTTCTTCAAGTATGATGATGGAAATGAAAACTGGTTTTTAAACCGCTATCACCCGCCGATGGCTGCGGCCTTAAGTCTTGATGACCGGTAGAACGGTGGGCGTGTATTAGTTTTGAAACCATTGCACCGTACGTGCGGCGGTCCTAAGTGACCGGTTGGGGCGGTGACCGTGTGTGATTTTTCCAAAGGCAGCGGGATGGGGAGAGTACCCTGAGACGATCCTGTGTTGAGTGAGTCAACCAGAGTGCCTGAGGATATGTATCTGTGTAACGTTTTGATCAGAACCGACGGGACCGTGGGCCAGAGAGAGTAAGTGCTCATCTGTCATGAAACGGCCGTGGACCAGAGAGCGTAAGTGTCCAACGTGACCGGTACCTGAGGGATCGGCAGTGTATTACTCAATATGGATTCGAGGACTGTAGCGCCTTCTTGTCTCTGGACCGATTCCATGGAGATAATACAAAAGAGTATTTTTGATTGCTATACGTGTTGTGATATGTGTGTGGTATGTGTAGCGTGTAGAGAGACAGACCTGTGGAGTCTGTAAGGTTATATGAGTATTATAACCTTGGTATAGTATACCATGAGACTAACCATATTAGATTCACCAACTTTGAGGGCAAAGTTCCTTAAGGGGGTAAATTTTAATACCCTGGACCTAAAAGTGGTGATTAAATTATTCTAATACGATTATTAAAGGCCTAATAGTGCCTAGAGAGTATTGGTAAAGAGAATAAAACCAAGAGAAAAGAGAAAATGCGTAAAACGCGAAAAATGCTAAAACCCGCATTAAATGAATAAAGGAGAAATATGATCTTGTTAGGGTCCGAGATGGACTCCTAAGGCTTAATTATGCCTAATTAATATGTGGGAATAATTCCCGAAGAAAACGGATCCAATAATGGATTAAAAATGCTAACGGAGTTTTAAAGCACGCTTTTCGAGAAAACCCGAAAACGTAACTTTAAGTGGTCAAACGAACCCGTAAAAATTATAAATGATTAAATAACTATAATTAAGTATTAATGGAATCTTAATAACCATTAAAATAATTAAACGAGAAAATTCCGGAAAATGGACCCGGTAGGTGAATAGTGTCGAAACCGGGTGACGAAACGCGTTTAATTCGAAAAGACGAAAAACGACGCGGGCTATTAATGTATATGGCCGGTTTTAATTAATATGTATACACACATTAATAATCTTGTTAGTTATTTAGTAATAAGATGACAAGATAAATAAATAAAGCAAAAAGTGAAATAGTAAAATGTACTTTAAGTACTCTCTCACCTTTCCTTCTTTCTTAATTCACGATTGCCCAGCCCACTGCCTATCTTCTTCTTCCTCCTCTGTATGCCATCGCCGATTTCAAAGGAAGCTCACAGCCTCCATCTTGTTCCTCCTCTAACTTGCTCATTTCTTCACCAAATCACACAAAAATTGTACCGCTAGATTCCTCTCGGTGAGAGCTTCGTTTTCTACCCAACAAAAGCTTGATATCTCCATCTTCACTTCCATGGTTTTTGGGCCTTTTGAAGCTTGAAGGGGTGATTTTGACCCTCCTTCACCTCCTTGATGCCGTAAGGTAATAATAAGCAAGAGTTTTACTCATTTCTAGCTAGTTCTTGCAAATTTGGAAAATTTCTCCACGTTGAAAATTTTCCCCATTTCAGCCGTTAGCTCCTTGCTCTTGTGGAGTGTTGGAAATTCCATCATTGATTGCCAAGCTCTCCTTTTGGACATTCTAAGGTAATACCTAAGTTAAAGCCTTAAAAACTAGCTCCTTAAAATACTAGTTTATGTGGAAATTTTGAATTGATTGGTTGTTATGTGCGTAATGGAATATGGTTGTAGCTAGCAATACATATTCCTTTGTGTGGTGTGGAAACAAGAAGAGAAAGAGGGAACAAGAGAAAGAGGAAGAAGAGAAGGAAAAACCAAAAATAAACAAGGTAAAGAGCTCACCTTGTATTAATTTTATTTGACTTGTAAAACATATATTAGGTTGAATTAAGTAACCTTGAACTTGTGCAGTGATTAGAATACAAGGTTGTTTGTTGAATGAGAGTGTTTTAATGTGTTTGAGTGTGCAAAAGAAACCTAGAAACCAAGCTAGTTTGTATGTGTGAACAAGTGGGAATTTAAATGTAGTTGTTGGTGCTTAATTAAACAGGGGTTGAAATACCCCAAACTTAGATATGGTGTTTAAATGATAAACTAAGATATAAGGAGGCTAAATAATGCCTTAGAAACATTAAGAAACATTTCTAATCAAAGAAAATATAAGGAAACACCAAAAGAGCAGTTTTAACAAAAACGTGCTCTAAGCTTGGAGAGACATGGGAGAGTACCCAAATATTGTTCTAAGACCTTAGTAATATCCTAATGGTCATTTTAAGTCAATTACCAAAGAAAACCAAGCTTGAAAACAAGTTAAAACACAAAATGTGCTTTAAGGAGTCTTAAAGCACGTTTTTGAAAAATTGTCTTGTAAATGAGTTTTGAATGGCTAAATGTCCATCATTACTCTTTAATTAATATGTGTACTATATAGTATCACATTTGGAGGTCTATATCAATGGGAAATCAAAAATTTCACAACAATGTGCCTTGTTTTTGATGAATAGTGAATTAATTAAGCTAGTTTATAACATAAGTCTATATAAGTGAGACATTTGGTCAACAAAGACTAAACTACCCTCATTCATTAAAGGGGGCCGGTTTTTTTTAAGTGTGACTCACCACACTTATCTAGCTAAGTAAAGAGAAAGCAAATAAGTCTTATAAAGCATAAAGTACTATTCACCTTTTAAGATAAATATCACATTTACTTACCTCTCTCCTCACTTCTTCATTCTCCCTTGTTCACACGGTTTCTTGCTCTCTTTCTCTTTTCCATTCACGTAGAGCTCACCTCCATGAAAGCTCCATCTTCCCTTGGCTACATCTTGCTCATTTTAGCTCCAAATCCAAAACAAAATACATACTCTTCTTAGTTAGCTCAAGCTCCTCCTTTCTATCTTTTCAAAACTTCAAGAGCTTCATTTTGGTGCCAAGTCAAACCACCATTAGAGGAGGAAATTCAAGTTTGGAGACTCCATTGGCATCTCCATTCTCTTAAGGTAAAGAAAGTGTAAGAAAATCTAGGTTTCCACCATTTTCTTCACATGACCGAAAATATATACTCATGGGACTCCATGTTTATGCCTTGTTCTAGCTTGTTTCTACTCTTAAAAGGAGAGAGGAGGTTCTTCTTGCTTCACATCCAAGTTTGTCTTGAGAAACCAAGGTAAAACAATCACATTAATACCTTAAAACATATTTTTAAACCTAGGGTTTGTTCCTTAGGGTTAATGTGTTATCTAGTACTCATTGGAGTCATTGGATATTGGTTAGAACATTGGCAAGGAGACACACATTGGTGACCGAGATTGAACAAAGGAAAACCTAAGGAAGAAAGCTTTTAAGCTTGTGAGAAAACAAGGTAAATTACTTACCTTAAGGTGTTTTGTTGTTTAAGGAAATGAGATTTAGGTATATGATGAGTTTAGTGTTGAGTTTACATTAGAAAAGGGTTATATAAAACCTAGGAGAAACAATGACTATACTTGTGACTAAGGAGCAAATGAGAAAAAGAGATAGTTTAAGAATATCAAGGTGAAGTACAAGAAGCATTTTATTTCAATGGGAGCCTTGTTGAGTGTATTCGCAGGTTGAAGGCATATATATGTGGAAATTCAGTGGTTAAGATTATTGTCATTTAAGGGCCTAGGTGCCAAGCATTTTAAGTTTAAGCACTATATGATGATGTGGTGTGGCTTTGGTGTAAATTGGGTGTTAAGGTGTTGTGGTGAGAATTTGTGTGGTATTGGTTGTTTGATGGAGAAAAACCATGTGTTAGGAGGTACTATGTACTAGAGAACCCATGGCAAAATTTAAAGGAGAGCTTAGGTGTTTAAGAGGTTCTAAGGGAATTTAATGACTAAGGAAGTACTAGGATGTTCTATAGGTTGTCTTGATGAAAAAGGGTGAAGATGAGGTGTTCTAATGACTTATAATGACTTAGGTATCACCATGGAGGATTTAGGAATCAAGAGAATGTATTTGAGTATTTAGGACTTAGGTAAATGTTGGTGCACAACTAAGAGGGAGATAATGTCTTGATGATGGAAGTTTAAACTTGAGAAGGAACATTAAGTAAATGCTTAAGAGAGTTTAGATAGTGGAAGATGCTTGGGAGATGATGTTATTGTGGTGAGGAAAACATTTGGTATAGTGGCTACATTAGGTATGAACCACCACCTAGAAACCTAGAGGAAAGCATTACAAGTGTTAGCATTATTACGAGGAAAATGCATAAGGACTAAGGTGTATCTTGGTGAATGATTTAATGTGTTTTGAGGAGGGCTTAAGGTGTATTTGAGGTGCCCAAATGAGGTTATAACATATTAGGATATATGAGGAGAAGTTTGGAATTGAAAGAGGCAATTTAAGAGGAAGGTCTGTAGAGGACCGACCCAGGGTCCGACCCAGTGTTGGGTCGGTCGGGCCAAGTTAAGCCAGCCGGAATGCCTCTGGACTGGACCGACCCAGGGGGTTGGGTCGGTCGGCTTAGCCTTGGGTCGGTCGGGCAAGGTTTAAGTAGGAAAATGGGTTCTGTAAGGGACCGACCCAGAGGGTTTGGGTCGGTCGGTCTAGCTCTGGGTCGGTCGGATGGGTTTCAAGAGACGGAAGAGTTTCTGTAATGGACCGACCCAGGGGTAGGGTCGGTCGGTGGGTCGGTCGACCCTTAACACTTAGAAAAAAAAAAAAGAAATTTTAAATTCTAAGAAGGGTACTAGGTATTAAGGTATACCTTTGGTAGGGTGGTAATGATTAGGACCCTAAGAACTCAAGGAATTAAGTTAAGATTAAGTATAAGTTTTAATGTTTAAAGTTAAGGTTGTAAGCTAAGTGGCAAAGATTTAAGAGGGTATTGAATGGGAATCTTTAGAGACTAAGTGAGTTAAGAAAGGTACAAATAACTAATGACCTAAAAATGAATGAATGTTTTAGGTTTGTGAATTGGGACCCCGAAGAAGATTAGTCAAACAACGATCGACGGTGAACGGTACAATCCTTCTTGTGACCTGCTTGCTAACGAGGTGTCCCTCGGCTTGTGTGCTATCTGTTTAATTGCTATGACTAAAACAAGATAAAGCATGCAACCGGATTATATTGTTCTCGTTGTGATTGTGTTATATTTACACTAACCCGCGAGACTTGAGATTGTTACTAACCAAGTTTAGTACTCACTGAGTTAAGAATAAGAGTTAAGTTTGATGGTTGTTGGTTAATGCCCGATAAGGCTTAGCTAGCACATGGTGTTTAAGATGTCTACTAACTGAACTTGAGTGAGGAAACCCGGGACCGATCTCCGGTCATGCATGCTAAGGAAAAAGGGGGACGGTATCTGAATCAGATCCGCCCTCCGCTTAAGGACTTGTCTTCGGACTTGTAGCCTAGGGCCGGTTGCCGGCTCAGCTACGCTGGACTCCCGTCCAGAGTAGGTGGCATTAAGATGGTGTGGTGGGATCACCTAAATCCCAGGTTTGAATTAAGCTACAACCAATCCCTTCCAGGAAAGGTTTGTATACTGAGATTAAGATTAAGATTGAGATTAAGATTAAGGTGAGGTAAGGAACTGAGATTAAGGAAATGAGGATTAAGGAGGGGGTTACTAACCCACTTGATAAGAGAACGCTTGAGTCGTTCATTGGTTGTGAACTATATATGTTCATCTGTGGTTATTGTTATTGCACTTCATATTATGCTTGTGTATGTAATCAATTTCCATGCTATCGACAATTAGTCGTCGTAGCCCCGTTAGCTTGGGGGCCATGAGAGGGTGTACCAGCATTCGTGCTGACCCCCTCGGGGGCTATTTTTACACTTGCAGGTAAGAGGCCCATGAGGACGCACTACGAGAGTAGGAGCGGTTAGACTTAGGGTGGGACATTTATTTTGAGTTCGGGTTGCGCCTGTGCACCCGACTGTTTATATTAAACTGATGTAAGTTTGGGATTATGTTTAAGATTCTAGCACTCGGTTGGTTGTGGTATTTTGAATGTGATGTTTAAGCTGGATAAGTATTTTTGGATAAGTATTGTAAGTATTTAAGCCGGTATATTCTAACGATCAGACCGTGGCAAGGTCCAGGTGTTGGTTATTTCCGTTGCGACGTTTTCGATTAAGTGTTCAGATTGCGATAACCACGATAGGCTTTGGATGGGGTGTTACAGGGGTGAAGAAGTGAGCGTATGAGCCGATTTAATTGTGGTGAAAATGCTTGGGAAGTAGGCAAGTGGTGTCAAAAATTGCCTAGGAGAGTATGGACTTGACTGTTTCATTTAATGGAAGAATCTAGGCATGTTACAGAGATGAAAATTTAGGGTTAGTCACTTGAGAATTTTACTAGGGAGAGATATGTATTTGGAGTAGAGCTTGAAATTAAAAAAATGCAAGTATGAAGTGCTAGAGATGACATTATAGGAATGATTTGGTAAGTTGGTGGAAGGCTATGAAACATCAAAAGAAGTTTTAAAATGCACTGCTGTGCATAATGTAACAAAAAAGGAAAAAATTGTAGAAATGGGCAACAAATTGAGTAAGGGTTGAACCTATGATTTAAGGAGGTTCAGAGCATGATTAAGGTGCTAAAATATGTTGGATTACATGTGGAAAGATTAAGGAAAGATTAGGGGTGAATTAGGGGTTGAAAACTGGTGAAAACTGTAAATTTTGACGGTTCCAAGGGTGGTCCGGGTTTGCAAATCGATACACAAACCCGGACCATAGCAAAAAATAGGCAGAAACTCATCCCAGGGGGTGGTCCGGGTTTGTAAACCCAGACACAAACCCAGACCACATGTAAAACTAGCCAGAAACGGGCTTCAGTGTTTGGTCCGGGTTTGTAAACCCGGACACAAACCCGGACCAGGCAAAAAATGTAACAGAATGTGTTTTTAAGTGTCCTAATGATGGGGAAGTGAATGGTAATGGTTTTAGATGATGTTTAGGACTTGTTTGGTGACCTATAAAGGTCCTTGAAAGTGTAAACAAGTTTGAGAAGTGAGTGAGAAAGTTGTGAGTTTAAGAACACATGAACTAAACTAGGAATAACGGGATAACGGGGTTAAGTACGGGAGTATTAGTTTTACATACCGTAACACCTTAATGTTAATGTAAACCTTTGAATGTTATCAGTGGACCAAGTGCGAACCTAGCATGGTGAGATCACACGGTAAAGCTAACCCCGGTGAAAGGTATGATTTTCTCATGCTCCGTATGCTAGCCGAGTTACGTTGATTTATGTGTTTGTGTGTCGGCTTAATCAAGATTAAAGCATGAAAATAATCCCTTGTTGATTATGTATGCCTTATTGTATGTTGTATGAGCTAACATACTTGTATGCCGGTGTGGTCTAACATAGTGCATAGACCGACTCAAAGTGAGTATTGATTGACTAGAAACCCGTAGATCGGGTAGTCTCATAAACAATGAAAATATGCAAACACACACAAGCTATCGATCAAAGTATAACGATAACGCAAACTATGAACCCCTTTGTATGTGAGGAGATGCACGGGTTGAGTAAATACCCGATAGCGGTTAGAAAACCATATTGAAACAATCCACGGAATAAATAAGAGTGGAGATGTAAATGAACCTCCGTAGTGAGGATTGAAGTTAGTTTAAAGATGCGAACTTATAAGAAAGGTAAAAGAGACCTAAGGGACTAAGTAACTCCCTTGAGACATGGTCGACCTCCTATATGAGGATAATACCTGGTATAAGAAAATAACCGTAAGTGTAAGTATGGAATATATGGGTAACCCTTGAAACTAAGATTACCCGAATTTAAGTAATGTTCCCTAATCATTAGGAGCATCGAGAGAGATGCTCCTAGACTAATATACATAATTATATTACAACTCCGAGAGAGGGGTGCATGGGAATGTGAGTAGTCCGAGAGTAGTAAGACCTATGTGTAAGTAGTAGGAACTAAGAGAGAGTTCCGGGAGCTAGTTGAACTATGCTCGAGTGTCATGTGTTTTGGCTTAAGTAAGTTTTAAGAGAAACAAGCGTGACGTAGGAGACTTGTAGTGCCTCGAGAATCTACAAGAGCTTGAGTAGTAGTAACCCAAGAGTGTGGGTGAGATAAAGAGTAAGTAACCCATGAGTGTGGGTGAGATAAGTATAAGTAACCCAAGAGAGTGGGTGAGTATATGAATGAGTAACCCGAGAGAATGGGTGAGGATAAGAATAAGTAACCCGAGTGAATGGGTGAGTTATTGAATGAGTAACCAAGGCATAGTGAGGTAGAAACCCTCAAGGCCTAAGAACAAATTAATGCAACTAACAACCTTGTAAGGTTAGTTAAGGATCGTATTCTTTGAGTGAATGTGAATCCTTGTGCAGTGTGCATATGTAATGAATTGCTAGGTTGCATGTTGATTGGATTAAAATGAATCTCCATGCTCTTGACCAAAAGTAGTCGGCGTACCGCGGTTAGCACGCGGTATATATGAATTTCGTATGCAACTTTAAGCTGAGCCCCTAGGGGTATCGTTTTTATTCGCAGGTACACCGAAGACGACACCGTACGAGAGTAGGACGGGGTCGGTGGATAGCATAGGTAGTTAGATTTAATTACTTATGTATTGATTGAGGTGTAAGACCGAATATGTTATCGGCGTCCGTATAATGTAGCCTCGGTATAGTAAAAAAATGAATTGAGTATTGAATTTGTATGAAGTACTCGGTTGTTCCAGTCCATCAGACTGTTACTGTATGTGAGTTAGGCCTGGTTAGCCACGAGGGTGGCTAACGGCATTGTATCACCCTCTGTTGTAGTTAGAGCTCCGCTGCGAGATTAATGGTAAATTGTAACAGTTTAAGAGGTAATGATGAGATTAGCAGTTGGGGTGTTACACATTTTCTCTCCAACTTTCGGTCACACTAAGAAAAATATGCCAAGAGTTATCTTGTGTAGATCTAATGATAGAAGGTATTTTAAGCATGAAAACCCCTAGTTTTAGAGCCCACCTTCTTGGTTGAATTCTACCTTGTTCTTGAGCTTGTTTTTCCTTGGATTTTCGGCCAATAAGAGGAGTTGATAAAGCTCAAGTTTTGTATGGAAAGAATGAAGAAAATGGGTATAGGTTAAAGGGATTTTTAACCTCCATTAATCAAAAGAAGAACTAGGAGTTTAAGACACTTTTCTTACCTTAACTTGGTTGGACTTTGCTAAGCTTCTCCATAGCTTCTTCCCATGTTTTTGGCCTTCAAGGAGCTATAGATTTTCAGCACTAATAAGCGGGAGATGGGTGGGTGTTTTTCTTTCTTTGATGATGAAGGAATGAGGGAGATTTAAGAGGTAAAGCAAGTGTTTAGTTTGTCTAGCTTTTGAGTTCTTCCCATGGGAGCAACAATGGAAGAAAATGGAAGGTTGAAGATGAACAACTCGACCAAGGAAGGAGGATAAGCAGCTCGGCAGTCTTGGGAGAAAAGGAAGGAGTGTATAAGAGTGTGTAAGAGATTGTCTAGTTATGTTTCCAAGGTTAGAAGACTTTTGTGACTTAAGACATATTTCCCTCCAAAAGCAAGATTGATTGATTGGATCCACCAACCCTAGCTGGCCAAGTTAGGATATTTTGGGGGTATTCACATTATAATGTTTCTATAATATTAGGAGCTTATATGTTTGTATAGTTGGACTTGTTTTATGTGTTAGATTGTTATCTAGTAGATTGAATTGTCCATAAATGTACTTCTTTGTGTTTTTGAGTGATTATTATACTTATAAGTCATTTTGACTATATAAGGTATACTCTTGATTCACTCACATTATTTGTGCTCTTAGGTCATATAATAATATATTACTTGCTACGCGTATAATTACTCCCACTTTAGTCCAATATTTTATATAAGGTTTAATAACCTTTTTGGACTATATATATTTATTTATATAAATCTATTGGAAGTTCTACAATTCCTTAATCAATTAGGGCTCATTAGCCTTTATAATCCTATTATTAATCCTTAATTATACTTATGAACTTTAGAGGTATTTCAAATAAACCGGGCATATGCGAGTCTTTTCTCACCCTTACAAGCGCAGACAATAGAGACAGATTGCAATAAACATGGTGGGTGAAACACAATTACTGCATGAAAGAAGAAACAACGGAGAAGAAGACACATGAAGAAACAATAGTGAAGAAATGCGAGCAAGAATTTTACCTTAGAGCATTATGCTCTCTGCAACACAAAGAAAATGAAAAGGCTCACATGGAGCGTCGTATGCTCAAAAAAAAAGATGTGCCCAAAATACTACAAAAATTGTGGTTGAGGCAACTAGATCACCCCCACACAGTTTCAGTGAAAAAATCAATTTTTTAATAAACACTAGAAATAACATTAATTTCAATAATATTTTTGTTGTTCTTTTATTTCTGGACATGAGAAATTATAATAAAATTATTCTATGAATACAATATAATGTTATAAGACATAACAATTTACGTGTATATATATATCCTAAGACATACATCAGATAATAATCATTCTTATACGTGTCATACTAGCACAAAGAAATTATTTGTAGTAAGAAATTTCGCAACTTTGAAAAAAGGGAAATAAATAACTTTAGAAGTAAAGTCCAATTTTATTACGATGGGTTGCTAAGGGAAATTTTCAAAATTATAAGGGTATTATTTTAAATGTTTGTTTGATTACTTGTAGAGTTCTACTATTAAAGCCATGCTATAAAACTTTTGTATAAGTGTAGCTGGTACAAAATTTTTAATAAATTTCTTAAAAACGTCGTAGGACCAACCCCTGCACCTCTTAGCTAGTTCCTACTGGCAATATTGTACGTACATATATAAAATATTTTTAAAATTTTTGAAGCCACCTATTATATTACTTTTATATAGCATGTATATGTACAAGTGGACCTTATTTAACTATTTTCGCATCTCGCGACATAACCAGAGCTAGCGTACGTATATTACGTCGAATTTTTTTTACCATATTCTATATAATATTACATACAGCTTTTGAAAAGCATACTCTGTAAACATAAAGCACACTCTGTTATATAAATACATCTATATATACTTGCATTTATGTACAACTAAGCCTGTGGGCTCCCCATCTCGTGCCGTGACCAACTAGCGTTAACGCCGAAAAAGATCGTCCCTATCACATACCTACGCGTATAAATGTTTCTGCTTTATGATTACAAGATTAATTAGCCACTAATATTATCCGATTGGATGTCAATCAAGTATGATTACAAGATAAATTGTCCTAATTAATTCGCTGCTGTAATGTATAAAAAAATGGTTTGGTATGAAATATAATACGAATACGTACGTGTAGCAAAATGACAGGATTGATGGTTGTATCGCGTACATGCTTTATGATTGATACTGCATAAGCATGGTTTAACCTCTCATCATCCGATTTAGGCATTAAAATATCAATGGTTAAAACAAGAATATGCGATGAGATCCTAGGCAAATAAATTATTTGGGAAATTTGGTGAATGTTATTTTGTTTACTAATTCATAAAATGTCATTTAAAAAATAGAAGTTATGAGATATTATTATATTTTTTTTGGAAATTATAAAATGTCACTCTAATCTTTGAGTAATAAAAAAACGATAAAATTACTCTTTCTAGTTAACAATTATTTCAAAAGCTCGCAATATGAATTAGATGTTAAAAACATTCAAAGTTTTTAAAATACAATAAAAATAGAAATAATTATAAAATTATAAAAATAAAAAAATTATAAAACATAAAAGTTTATAAAAAATCTTAAAAAGTTGATAATTATTTATTAGAAAAAATAAAAATATTACTAAGTACCCTAACATAGAATATACATTGATAATTACATGCCCCACCCATGACGTTTGGCGAAATTTCACATTTCACCCACGTGGTTTCAAAAATTACTTTCCTCACCCATGTGGTTTCCCTCGTTTTACATCCAGCAACTTTTTTAATTTTGGTTCAATTCAAAAGATGCTTAAACGTTGTCCAAAATTGATGAAACTTTACTGGATGATGCTAAAGTGATATACTTTGATCTTATGTCAAATTTGAAGTTTTTTAAGCTTAAATGTGTCCCGTGGGGACCCAATGAACATGTGACAGTTCATGGTCTCACATGCACATTAAGCTTAAAAAAACTTTAGTTTTCTCACTAAACCAAAATACACTTTAGCATCGTCTATGTAAAATGTCATCAACTTCGGACAACGTTTAAGCATCTTTTGAATTGAACAAAAATTAGAAAAGTTGTTGGATGTAAAACAGGGGAAACCACATGGGTGGGGAAAGTAATTTTTAAAACCACGTGGGTGGATTGTGAAATTTCATCAAATGTCATGGGTGGGATATATAATTTTCCCTAATTTAAATATTTCATTTTGAAGGAATGATCACCGTTTGTTGAAAAATAGATAAAAATTTAGAAACTAATGTATAATTATTAAAAAGTTTTTGAGATGTGATCAGAGTGATTTAATTTACTTTTTTTATTTAATTTCTCTAACTTTTCATCACTCTTCTTCGTTAAATATTTATAAGTAACAAATTGATTATAATTTGAGAAAATTACATCTCACACCCATGACGTTTGGTGAAATTACATATTCCATCCACAAGGTTTCAAAAATTACTTTCCGCACCCATGTGGTATACTCCACCCCTTTTACATACAACAAATTTTCTAATTTTCATTTAACTTAAGAGATGCTTAAATGTTGTTCAAATATGATAAATCTTGACATGGATGATGCTAAAGTGTTATATTTTGGTCCAATGCCAACTTCAAAGTTTTTTAAGCTCACATGTGACATGTGGGACCCAATGGAAACACGTTCACATGTCACAGGTTTTATTGGTCACATGGATCACATATGAGTTTAAAAAACTTTGGATTTCATGTTGGACTAAAATATAACACATTAGTATCGTCAGTGTAAAGTTTTCACAATTTTTGAACAACATTTAAGCATCTCCTTAGTTGAACAAAAAATAGAAAAGTTGCCAAATGCAAAATGAGGGAATCCACACTAGTATAAAAATGGTCGATTTTAGCGCCCTATTTCGGAACAACCGCTGAAACAGAGTGTTTTCAAAATGTTACCAACCTATTTTGGCGGTTGTTACTAAGAACCGCCGAAATAGAGTTTTTTATTTTAAAAAAATTCAGAAAATCTATTTAACAACTGCCAAATTAGGTTGTTTTCAGAAAAAAAATTAAAATAGAGTTTTTCCGAAAAAAATAAAAATAGAGTTTTTCCGAAAAAAAATTAAAATAGAGTTTTTCCGAAAAAAATTAAAATAAAAAACTCTATTTCGGAGTCCCACATATCAGCCCCTTCACGACATCGAGCACATTTCACCACTACTACTATCTCCCTCAACCTCGCGCCGAAGAACACCCTACAAATCGCCGCTAGGTAGCACCCCCTTCCCGGTCTTCGTCGCTGCCGATAGCCACCGCCCTCGCCGTTGCCCAGTGAATCCGCGTCCGCGATAGTAGCAAGCTAGGTCAGTTCAATTTTTTTTGTCAATTTGTAATTTGTTGTTATTATTTGTGAAATTGAGATTGTAATTTGAATGTGGATGACTAAATTTGTAGAGTGTGTAACATGTGTGTATATATGTAGTTAGCTAGAAATCAACAAAATTACATGTGCACACAAGATGCTCGATAAAATGTTTGAGTGAAAATTTGGGTTTTTTGCTCATTTTGTGTGTGCCTTTGTAGAGAGAAATCACTAAGCTGCTGCTCTAGATTGAAGTCATACGGGGCTGAAAACACTTCACTTGGGAACCGGTATATACTTCAACTTATGTCTTCATTTCTTTTAGCTCATTATAATTTTGCAATCCTAAATACGAACAAGGAACATACACAAGTTGCTAAGTTTCTCTTCATTCTCTACATGTGTTTGTGCCTCTCCAGAGAAATACTTAAGAAACTCCTCAACCATTGCATGATAGATCGAAAGTAGAGCGGAAAACAATCATTTAGGAACCGGTAATATAATCTAACTTATCTGTTTCTCTTTTGTGACTGACTTTGTATTTGATTTCCGCAAATTGTAAAAATTTGGTTTGATGAATGAATTTGGTTATTGTTTGATTTGTGATGAAAATTTGTGGTGTTAAATGATTAGTGAATGCTTAATAATAAGCATGGGATGGATTAAATTATGCAAAGGCCATGCAGATTTTTTTTACAAATATCATAGTAATGTTGTATTTTGTCTTAGTATAATAATTTTTTATCAGGTCTCAATCTATATTAGTCTACGACTTCCAACAAATTCAAACCACTACTGTCGGTCCCCGACTGCCAACCAACCTTCTTCTCCCTTTGGACATCGTAAAAACAAGTAAGTAACTTAACTTATGTTTCTATTTTAAAAAATGTAATATTTGTTGAAATTAAAATGCTAGTTTATTTGGGTTTGAACCTTTACATTTTTAAATTAAGATGCTAGTGTTTTTTTTTTTGAACTTTAAATTTTTAAAATTAAAATGCTAGTTTCTTTGGGTTTGAACCTTAGAGTTAGGATAGATTTTTGAAACAGAAATGCTAGTTTATTTGGATTTGAACCAGTCATGCTCCATTAAGATATAAACACATGCTAACAAATGCAATCCATACTATAGAAATAATACTGATCTCGGTAGTGTAATTCTCATACCGGTGGTGTGTTTCACATATAGTATAGAGCGTGACTGGATTTATTTTGATCGAGCGGATCACTTTGATAAGATGTTGAAAGAGTTCTGAAAACGGTAGTGCAACACAAGGACAAGACAAAGGCGGTGAAAATTGCATGTCCTTGTGTTTATTGTGGTGTGATAAGACAATATTCAAGCATTGAGGAAGTAGAATTTCATCTGAAGACCCTTGGATTCATGGCACATTATAGAAGATGGACTTTCCATGGTGAGTCTGTTGATGATCACGATGTCTCCTTGTGCAGTCATGAACGGAAGAGGATGAGAACCGATGACATCTTTGATACTGTTAATGAGTCAGAACTCCCAAGCAATTTACGAGTCAATGAACGTGATTGGATGACTTACCATGATGAGCAAATAGACGAGATGTTTGACAATGTCGAGGATAATTTTGCTGATCGACCGGATGAGTACCAAAGGTTACTGGACGCATCCAAAACATCCTTGTATCCCATGTGCATCAAGTATAGTTAACAGATGTATTGAATTTATTCAATCTAAAGGGGAAATATGGATGGAGTGACAAGAGCTTCACGAGAGTTGCTTCATGATATGCTTCCGGATGGGAACGGTCTCCTTACCACCACATACGAAGCAAGGAAATGGATGTGTCCAATGGGAATTGAGTACAAAAAGACTCATGCATGCCCAAACAACGGTGTGTTGTATAGGGGAGCTTACGAACAATTAGACAACTGTCTAAAATGTTCATTGTCCTGATACAAGCACAAGGATGGTGACTCCTCCGTTCATAAAAAAAGTTCTCCAGCTAAACTGTTTGGTATTTACCAATCATACCTAGATTCAAATGGTTGCTTGCCAATCCGATAGATGCAAAGAAGCTTACGATGGCACGCGGAGGATAGAAAAAGTGATGAGAAGTTAAGACATCCAACAGATGGACCTCAGTGGAAAAACATCAACAGAAGATTCAAAGAACATTTTGGTGATGAAGACAGGAATCTGAGGCTTGGATTATGCACTAATGGGATGAACCCATATGGTACATTGAGCAGTCAACACAACAATTGGCCTATTTTGCTAGTGATATACAATTTTCCCTCATGGCTATGTATGAAAAGAAAGAACATAATGTTATCACTCCTGATATCTGGTCCCAAGCAGCTAGGTCATAACATTGATGTATATCTCGCCCCATTGATTGATGATTTGAAATTATTGTGGAATGAGGGTACTGTGGTGTATAATGCCTATGCAAGAGAAAATTTCACACTTAAGACGTTGATGTTCTGTACAGTCAGTGACTTCACTGCATATGGTAACTTGTCTGGGTACACGATGAAAGGCACATTTGCATGTCCGGTATGCGAGGATGACACATGTTCAGAACGTTTAAAAAACTGTGGTAAAAATGTTTACATGTGCCATCGAAAGTTTCTACCTGAAGATCATCCTTTTCAAAAGAAAAAAAAACTATTCAACGGCAAGGCCGAGACTCGTGCAGCCCGTCTACCATTAACCTCTAAGGAAGTTTATTCAAAGGTTAAGGACATCATAAATGTTTTTGGAAACACATCGAAACCACCAAAATCATTTGGAAAAAGCGTTCTATCTTTTGGGAGTTACTGTATTGGCATTATTTGCATATCAAACATTGTTTGGATATCATACATATCGTGAAAAATGTCGATGAGGCAGTGAGTGGAACTTTACTCAATATACCCGGCAAAACAAAAGATGGTTTAAAAGTAAGGAAAGACATGCAAGCCATGAGTAGACGACCAGAGTTACACCCACAAGAGAAGGGGAAATGAATTTATCTACCTCCTACATGCTACACTCTTTCAAAAAAAATGAAAAAATCAGCTTCTATAAATGTTTGCATCCAATAAAAGTACCATCAGGGTACTCTTCAAACTAGAAAAACATATTATCGATAAAGGATTTGAAGTTTCTAGGCATGAAGTCTCACGATTATCATGTATTAATGTTACATCTTCTTCTAGTAGCGATCTAAGGGATATTACTAGATAATGTCAGAAATGCATTAACCCGATTATGTTTCTTCTTCAATGTCGTACGCTGCAAGGTAATTGACATAAACTCCCTCAATGATCTACAACATGAAATTGTAGTCACATTATGTCAAGTTGACATGTACTTTCCCCCATCCTTTTTTTGACATAATGGTGCACTTAATTGTCCACATCGTTCGTGAGATCCTATTTTATGGTCCAGTCTACTTACGATACATGTACCCTTTTGAACGATACATGGGTATCCTGAAGAGTAGAATGAAGAATAAATATCAACCAGAAGGGAGCATAGTAGAAGCAACGGTGACTGAGGAAGTCACAAAATTTGTGACTGATTATTTGAAAGAAGCAGAGGCGATTGGTATTCCAAAACCGTGACACTACAATAGGTATAAGGATAATGGTGTCATTGGTAGTAGAAGGATTATGCAGGTGCCACATGATCTTATTCACAAAGAACTTCTTTTTGTATTACAACACGTTGAGGCCTTTGAACCTTTCTTTGACACCCATATGGCTGAGTTAAGGCATCAAAATCCCACTAAAGGCCATCTTTCGCTGACAAAAGAACAAAACCGAGTGTTAGTACCATGGTTCAAAAAGCATGTGTTTGAACTAGCTTCATCAAATCTAGAAGATGTAAGTGAAGAGATTAGATGTTTAGCAGTTGGACCTAAAAATAATGTTATATCATTTGAAGGATATGACATTAATGGATATACATACTACACTGCACGCCAAGATGATAAGTCAATAAACCAGAAAGTGGGATAAAAATAGAAGCTGCAGTCACTGAATACCAAATTGGTAACCAATCTCAACCATTAAGCAGTTCTAGATCGTATTATGGTGTTATCAGGGACATTTGAGAACTAGACTACCACATCGATTCTTTAGTACTGTTTCGTTGCAAATTGGTAGACAGCCGACGTGGATACCAAAATGACGGAGGACTCACTTTGGTTGATATTTCACGTGTCGGCTATACAGATGATCAATTTATCCTAGGAAAGGATTGCGATCAAGTATAGTATATTCAGGACCCAAAAGACAGTAGGTGATCTGTTGTTCTTCCTGGTAGAAGACCAGTTTTGGTTGAAAATGAAAACAATGATGAAGATGACCATGAGATGATAGAAGAAACAAATTTGTTTCCTATAGGATTGTGGGATTCAAATGATGATTTGCAAAATGAATTACTTTACATAAGGTCAGACCATGATGAGGATGTCTGGGTTGAAAATGGAAAATAATCTAAGTTTTGGTGTTAGGTAATACTAAAAATCGGGTATGTATGTCCTAAGTTCACATGTCATCTTTTTTTTGTAATGTTATCTCAACTATTTTTATTGTTATGTTTAATTAATGTTTATATCTACATATGTCCTGATGTAATATTTGTCCTTTTTTTACTCAGTGATTGATCACCCGATGGACGATCCAGTTGGATTGTTCCTCACGACTGGGGAGGCTGACCCACCACAGCAGGAAAGACCTGCTAAGCAAGTCACATGTGGTGGTAAGAAGGTTTCGAGAAAGTCCGCACCCGAGCAGGAGGCTGGGGCTGGCCCTTCATAGCAAACCGAAGAGCCAGCAGCTACTTCATCACACCAAACAAACCAAAAAGGTAGGGCCCCACACGAGCGCTGAAGGCAAACATAGGCCCCCCACGAAGCCGGTGCAGTTCAATGAGTACCAGCAGCCGAACAGAGAATGGAAAAATGATTTTGTTGCTTACTTGGGCCATCTGGTTAAGACGTATTGCGATATCAACCACGATTTGAGGAAGGTGCCTAAGGCGTTGAAGGACACCATGTTTGAGCGCCTTCAGGTAACTGATTCACATCTTTAATAGTATGTTTGTTTTAAAATATATGCAATAGGTTCTTATTATAATGTGTCACCAATCTTGCGTTCGTGTATGTAGGCTCGTTTCTGCGTAGATCCCATTCATAAGATTGTGTGCTACAGGCAATGGGTCAGAAGTTTCGGGGACCATAGGCATTTGCTTGCCAAAAAGTTTATCTACGTGCGAGCGATATAGAGGATCCAGATGATCTAGAAGCAACAAGTGATGTAAGGCCACCGTGGGAGAAGTATGAGGGTATCACCGAAGAGCAGTGGGTACAGTTCGTTGAGGCTTATAATACCGAGCAATTTCAGGGGAATTTAATTGTCTTGTTCTCTCTCATTCATATGTTATCAATTATTATAATTCATCTTACATAATATATACATAATTAAAATTTTGTATAGGCCCTTCGTGCAAAATAGCAAGAAAATGCAAAAAAAATTTGTACCCTCATCACTTGGGCGGCAAAGGTATCGCTGAGCGTACCATAGAGTGGAAGAAACAAGATTTAATACCATCAGATGTACCTCTAAGTGCCAGTTACAAGAGGATGAAAGTTTGGAAACTCAGTCGCATTCCCACAAAATCCAATCCTGAAAATCATCAGTACGATGACGCCACAACTGCCGTTATCAGTCAAATGGTATGTATTAAAAATATAAAATAGTATAGTGATTGTTAATTCAAAATTGAAAATTTGGTTTGTGTAACTTGCTACTAATTTATAATGACATTTGTATAATTCAAAATAGGATGAGTTGAGCTCTCAAGTGTCCTAGAGTACTTGGACTCCAGGCAGGCATCATGATCCTCTTTCCCGCGCTCTAGGAAAGACGGATTATCCGGGCCGTGCTATCGGTTTTGGTGGCCAAGTTGGAATCCATCAAGCTTTTGGAAATCCCGGGTCCTGGCAAGGCGTCCAAGGAAACATGATGACGTATGACGAGCATTTGGAAAGAACTGCTGATATGAAGGAGCAGTGGATCACTGAGGCTGTGGTTAGAATGCGAACCGAGATGGGTAGCAGTCAAGAAGTTTCTAGACCACCTGTTCCTTCACCCATCTAGACAGAGAGTATACCTGTGCGGAGGAGTAGCGTCCACTCGGTTGATCCATTTCCGTATGCATCTCTCAAGGTTAGACTAACATGCTCAGTATAATGTATAAGAATTTAAATTTTCACTTGTTGTTAGCAATTTAGAAATGTGTCTAAATATTTTCCCTCTAATATTTAGAACACTTCTGAGTGCACATTGTTCTTAAATATTGGAGATGAGAATGTTATGGTGGCGCGGGATAAGCTATTTCCCTCTTCTCCTGCCGATATTGTGAAGGGTCAACAGCTTAGACATTACCGTGTTTGAGTGCTTGTGGATGATTTTGTGTCTGAACATGGTGATGTTGGAATGCTGGTCCAGGCTTCTGGTATGCGTACACTGCGTACTACCTAGTGGTCAGTTCAGTTGGTCAAACTCACGGGGCAGGTAAATGAACTGAACAATTACTCTGAAATTATTTTCTTTTACAATATAGTCTAGTCGTATAACGTTATAGACTTAATTAATATATTAGAAGGACATTGAACCCAAATCTGATAAGAGGAAAGGAAAGAGTACTGCTCAATCCGTTCCTACCCTATCAGTTCCTAAAAAGATATCAGTATACAATTTCAAGGTTAGAGATAATTTACTGCAGAGAGACATACTCGATGCCTTGTCTCCTAATCTATCAATGTTGAACTCGGCACTACTGTTGACGCCACTTGATCATGATGCGATTACATTAATGGTCGATCAGATGATATTTCATTATGACCAAGGTTCTGTGATAGACATTTATATGACTGATTTTGTGGATGTATTCAAGAGGGATTGGCTGAATGTATCAATCATCAAGTCAGCCATGTTGTGAGTGATTACTACCCTGCACATATTTGAATTGAATTTTGAATTACTTTTGATGAAATGTTAAATCACTAATGATATTGTCTTTATGGTGCAGACATGTGCAATATAATGCGATCACAAAACATGGCAACAATAGTTTCGGTTACTTGTGTCCTGCTATGTGCTCCCAGATGATAATATCAACTGACATTCATGGCCTTCTGCAATACTTGACATCCACGCTCTACAACTGTGGGAACAAGTCTTATGTCATGCTACCAGTTCATCAAGGGTAACTTCATCATTCATTGCTAAATGTTATATCTATAAATTTGTTATTTATATGATGATCATTTAATTGAATTTAATTAATGCAATTCTAATACATGAACAGCCGTCACCGGTCTTTTCTAGTTTTTGTCAATGAAGCATCCTAGGATTTTTCAGTTTGACTCACTTGGTAGGAATCCCAAGAAACCAATGATAGCAGTTGTGCTCATAAAGTGAGTTGCTTACCTTGTATAATAGTGTTTATTACTTAATCTTTTTTTTGTAAACTTGTAACTTACTGTGTCTATTAATCTAAATGTTTGGTTTAATTTAGCGCCTTTAAAGCTACATTGATGACATTACAAAGACCGGTGAAGAATAACAAGATCCCATGGAACATTGTAAAGGTATATATTATGTATTAATTGGTGGAGTGTCGTAGTACTTGTAAATACTTGAAAGAATGATGTCAAATATGTATGTATATATGCACAGTGTCCAGTGCAGCATGAAGGCTCTGAATGTGGTTACTACGTCATGATATTTATGCATGACATAGTAGGCACGATGACATGTTTACTAGAGAACTTAGTGGACAAGGTAAGATTTGTTTAAAGTTTTGGACATATACCTTTATATGTTGTTATACTTGTAGAATAATTAATGTTGTTTTTTTACTCTAGGCTTTTGAAATGGTAGTATCACAGTATGAAGATTCACACATTGTCGAGATTCTTGAGGATTGGACAAAATACATCAACACAAATTTCGTTAGCTGATCTTGTATTTCTAGCAAAGTAGTTGTAACTCATCACAATATTAGTTGATGTTTGAGGTTATTTACATTGTAATATCATGGTATAACAAAGTAAACTTTCTTCTACATTTATGATTTACATAATTTTTTAAGTAATTGTTGGGTTGTGATCCCGTTGATGGCCGCGAAATGTGAATTGATTGCCCATTTGTGCTGGCAATGTTATATATATCATACACAGGTATGCTTGAACATTGAGGTGTGTATAGGGTATATATAAAGCTACCATGGTGAAAAAATACCCTATTTCGGCGGTTGTTAGCTTGTAACCGCCGAGATAGGCTCGACCGACCCGGTCCTTGGGTCGGCCGGTTCTAGTAGGTATTCAGGTGTTGCCGGACACTAGGACTGACCTAAGGACCGACCATGCTATTTTGGCTGTTGTTAGCTTGTAACCGCCGTGATAGGCTCGACTGACCCTAGGCCTGGGCCAGTCCTTAGGTCGGTCGATTCCAGTAGGTATTCTGGTTTGGACCAACCATGGGACCGACCTAAGGACCCGCCCAGCCCCTATCTCGGTGGTTGTATCCTTATAACCGCCAAGATAGATGTTTTTAGTTTTTGATTTTGTAGAGCATCTATTTTGGCGGTTATCTTTACAACCGCCGAGATAGGTTAACCTATTTTGGCGGTTGTACAACCGTAAAAATAGGTCTGAGTACCTATTTCGGCGGTTTACAACCACCAAAATAGGCCCCTAAGAACCGCCGAAATAGGCCTTTTTTCCACTAGTGCCACATGGGTGGGAAAAGTAATTTTTGAAACCTCGTGGGTGAGGTATGTAATTTCGCCAAACATCATGGGTGGGGATGTAATTTTCCCTTATAATTTAATCTTAACATATTAAATAAGTAGTAAAAAAGTGAATTATTTTTCTTAACATAATAGTACTTAATTAAGATGTCACTACTTTTTTTATTCATGGAAGTTTTATTTAAACAAGTTTTTTTAAAAGGTTTTAAATATTTTATGACCTAAATGCTCCCTCCTCTCTCCCCCCCCCCCCAACCACATCCCCCTCCCCGTAACCAACCATCATGTCACCTCCGCCTAACCCACCCAACCACCGTACTTTCAGCCTAAACACCCGTAAACCGCCACAAAGACTCCATAGTCCCGCAAACACCCACAAACCACAAAACTTCACAAGCTCCACAAGATTCAAAGTCCACAAGATTTCCCATGCCATCTCCACAATAATAGCCACGTACCCTAACCACCTGCCATCGGGCATCCCAACCACCACAATCGCCGTACTCGTATCCAGTCCAAGAAAGTAAAAGATGGGGAGAAGCAATAGTTACTGAAGAGGAGGAAGTCGGAGACAACCAAGAGTCAAAGAGGAGAGGTTAGGAAGAGGACCCAGATGGAAAGAAAGGCATGATGAAAGACATGAGGGGAACAGAAGGCGAAAGTATATAGGGTTCAAAAACAAAAGCCCATACTGGAACTCTGGCAGAGTAGGACACCAGACCAGAGAACCACCCAGCAAGGATTGGAGAACTGATTCGTAAAGAACCAGGCAACGACAACAACCGACCAGCCCAAGGCAATCTCAGGTTACCATCTTTATTGATAATGTTAACAAAGGGGTATCTGAATACCAGTTGGGTAGAATTATAAAGAGGTTTGCATACTGGTCGAGAATATACATCAGTAGGAAGCCCAGGAGACGTACTCCTTGTGCGTGTGCTTTTGTGGATATGTCCCATGTTGACGACACTAAGAAGGTGATTGAGGGAATATGCGGGTGGAATATTAACGGCGACAGGATATGGGCAAGGATGGAATTCCAGGGAAGTAAGATAAGACGGGCAAAATCCACTGGAGTTAATTACAGAGCCCAGAGATTCCAGAATAGTATAACACGGAAACCACCCACACAACGGGAGAAGTCAAGAAAATGGGTCCACAAAGATAGATCTCATGCTACGTCTCGATTGTCACTAAACGTGCAAGCTGACGAGGAGATGCAGTCATGTTTAAGTAAGTGTGTAGTGGTATCCTTACAAGTGGAACGATCGGCGAAAGATGCTATAACATTCTTGCAAAATAAATGGTCAAACATCTCAGGACTGCTAGCATTTTCAAGGAAAAAGTTCCTGATGGTTTTCAATACACCGCAAGAAGTGGAGGAAATTATAAATTGATCTCGTAACAATGAAGTAGAGAAGGAGGAGATAGAGGTCCGACGTTGAGGAAGAGAAGATCAAGCTGAAAAAAGGCATACATGGGTGGTTATCCGTGGGGTACTGTTGCATGCATGGAACAAGCAAAACCTTCGTAAAATAGCAGAAACTGTCGGAGAAGTTATCAAAATAGAAGATGAGGAGAATCAATTTGTGGAAAACACAGAAATTTGAATCCAAATAGAGACCTCCACCTTACAACTGATTAATTGGAAAATCACGATGAATGTCGACCAACAAAAATTTCCGGTTAGTATAGTGGAGGTTAGTGATTAATGGGGCAAGGATGGAAAGACAGATTATACTGATAGCATCATTCAATTTGGTGACGTGGAACATGAGAAGGCTGATAGTCACAAGAATAAAACCAGCGGAAGAAATATGTGCTAGAGGGAGAGAATGGGATTATAAAAATTGGTGAGTTCCAAGGTAGTGCGGCGTAATCTGACAATGAACAATATGCTGAATCCCAAAACCATCAGCCAGATGAAGAGGTTGGCGTAACCCAACAAAGCGCGGGCTACTCATTATGTCGGAAGCTGGAGGATAACGACGCCTCATTAGCATAGAGCCCCAAACAACAAAAAGGAAGTAATAATAAAGAGAGCATGGAGAATGTCAGCGCCAGTTCTATGATTAGCACCGGCATGGAATTTCTTGATAAAGATACAAACAAGGATGAAGTAATCATTCCCGAATCCCTGTTTGAGTCACCAAAACCGCAGAACACAGAGGAGAGAGGTCCCAATTCTGAACCCTGTGACACGCAATCTAAACATAACCTTAAAGATGACATGGTAAATCAAGAAGAGCAGGAGACAGGTCAAAGCGGAAAAAATATTATAGAAGGAGATGGTGACAATGACCCAAGTCGACAACTAGGTAGGTTGACCAGAGGAAAGCGACAATAAAAGCCTGTTGATCAAACTCCAACTTCCAGACAAGGTATTAGACTGTTCGTGGATCTGTTCCATAATACTCCCCCACCGTCTCACCCATGAAGAGAGCAAGTAGTAAGAAATGACAACGGTAAGATCATCAACCTGGAATTAGAAGTAGAGGCATGCGAAGACTTGCTAACTAAACTGGGATGTCACATCCCAAACCCAAGGCAGACCAAGGAAAACCTTATTGAGCAAATACAAGCACAGACCACCACGAAGCCCAGTTGTGATGGTGAATATAGGCTTGCAGAACATTAGAGGTATGGGGTCTCGAGAGAAACAGAGGAAGATGAGGGACGAGATTCGAAAGAAGAATATTTCGTTACTAGGTCTTGTGGAGACACAACATAGTGGATCAGCCATAATGAAAGTACCATGTTTTTGGGGTAAAAAAAGAAGCAGCCTACCCCAGGAGGAGGTACCGAGTCAGGGTGGATCTGGTGGCATTGTAGTATTGTGGGATGAAGATGAAATATCAATTCAGAAAGTTCAAAAAGGAGGGAGATGGATAATGATTGAGGCTCTAGCAAGATCAGATGGGAGAATGAGAACAATAGTCATTCTATATGCCCCTTGTGACTCGCGAGCAAGGAGGTTATTGTTTGATGAGCTACTAATGGCTAAAGAAAACTGGGGTCCGGAGTTGCTTTTCCTGGGAGACTTTAATGAGATTTTGGCACTAGAGGAGAGAATGCCAGTACAGGTTACACAACTAACCAGGGGAATGAAAGATTTTCAAAATTAGGTCAATGGTATGGAGCTTATTGAACTCCAATTACAAGACGCTCGATTTACATGGAGGGGCAGCGGTTCGTTTAGCAGAATTGATCATGTGTTTTCCACACATGATTGGTTTCATCAATACCCAGAGGTAAAACTCAAATCTAGTGAGTGGTCAAAATCTGATCACCGCCTTTTGGTAATGGATACGGGGAGAATCAATTGGGCGCTTAAACCGTTCCGAACTATTGACGCTTGGTTAGACCACCCTGGATTCAAAGCCTTTGTAAGAGATGCTTGGGAAAACATAGATGGAGCATTAGTGATGATCAAATTCAAAAAGCTGAAAACCGCCCGAAGAAGTGGAACAAGGAGGTCTTTGGAGTGATTGACCAGCAGATCCTTAAGCATAAAAATGAGCTGCGAGAAGTGGAAAAAAGAATTGAGGATGGAGAGTCTTCCCTCTGCATTGAGAATGAACGAATCCAATCATTAGCAAGGTTAGCGGCAGCCGAGAAACACAAAGAAACATATTGGAAACAACTCTCAAGGAATAAATGGCTAAGGATACAGACAACAATACCAAATATTTCCACAGAAGAGCAACAGTTAACCACCATAAAAAAGATGATCACATGTCTCATCTCGGGGGAGCGAGTCTTGGACACCCCCCAGGCGATCCAAGAGCATATTATTGATTATTACAAGAAACTTTACCATGCAGTGACATCATCAGGTATCTGACCACCCTCATGCATCCATCCCATACTGTCAATTGAAGAAGCTTTAAGCCTAGAATAAATCCCTTCCTTGCGTGAGATCCGGAAAACAATTCAACAATGTGATGGTGCTAAGGCACCAGGTTTTGATGGTTACAACATGAAGTTCGTGAAGCAAATGTGGCATACAATCGGGGCTGAGTTTAGCTGTGACGTGCAAAGATTTTTTGTGACCTCTAGGCTAGAGTGAGGGGCAAATATGACATGGATCACGTTGATCCCAAAGGAATAAGAAGTAGCACACATAGAAGATTTTAGACCGATAAGCATGGTAGGGTGTATCTATAAGGTGATCGCTACAATACTTATTAATCACCTATCCCCTCACCTGCCTAAGCTTATTGGAGAAACACAATCGGGATTTGTAAAGGGGAGGAATATTCTTGAAGGACCGCTGATAGCAAACGAAGTCATCACATGGCTTAAGAAGCATAGAAAAAAAGGGTTATTATTGAAAATTGACCTGAAGAAAGCATATGATTCCGTCTCTTGGGAGTTCCTTGATGCTATGATGGATCGAATGGGCTTTGGGGCAACATAATGAACATGGATAATGAAGTGTGTTACAACTTCTTGAATATCAATTCTTGTCAACGGGTCACCAACAAAACCATTCTCCCCGACTCGGGGTTTGAGGCAAAGAGATCCATTGTCTCCGTCTTTATTTGTGATTATGGTGGAAGCCTTGAATTGGCTAATAAAAAATGCAGTAACCGAGCACAATTTTCAGGCCTCAAGGTGGGGGATAGACAGGTAAGGGTTATACATCTCCAATTTGTGGATGATGTAATGCTTTTTAGTGAGGTAAACAATGTAGAACTTTTGCAATTGCATAGAATTTTGCTTATATTCGCTGAAATGACAGGGTTACGTCTGAATATGGATAAGTCACAAGCTTTTTATATCAACACGAGTTCGGAGGAATCCCGTATGATACAAGACACTTTCAATTTCCAATTGGGAGAATTACCGACTACATACCTGGGGTGTTTGTTGGGTGCCAATATGAAAAGTGTGGCTGCATGGGACCCGGTAATCCAGAAAATGAAAAATAAACTTGCAACTTGGAAGGCCACTAGTCTATCGAAAGCAGGTCGAGCAGTCCTTGTTAGACTAGTTTTGGATTCACTCCTGTTGTATTATGCGAGCTTGTTTGTCATCCGGTTAAAGTGAGGAAGAAACTAATCTCTCTACAGAGAAAGTTTTTTTGGGCTATAAACTCTAATAAGTTCCTAACTTGGTGGCTTGGAAAAATTGACGAGGCCCAAAGAGGATGGGGGACTCGGTTTTACTGATTTGCAAACCAAAAATTTGGCATTTCTTGTCAAATGGAGATATAGCTTTGCAAAAAGTATCAGCCCTCTATGGAAGAAAGTGGTCCTGTCAATTTATAAAATGAGACATGGCATACATACTGGTGAAATCACCGGAAGGGGGACGACAGGTCTCTGGCATTGCATTTTCAAAGCAACGAATGAGTTCCCTCACTCCAGTAACTAATCGATGAGAAGGTAAAACTAATAGTGAACAACGGTGAAAGCATTCTCTTATGGCACGACTCCTGGGTGCAGATTGGTGCACTGAAAATTATCTTTCCAAGGCTGTTTATGCTAAGTATACAATAAGAATGTTTTGTTGCTTAAATGGGAATATGGGAAGGTGGTACGTGGAGGTGGAATCTGCAATGGAGACGGGGGCTGTTTCAGTAAGAAGAAGAATTGGTTGCTCAACTTCTTGCCGCATTAACCTGCTCACCGATGTCTTAGTTGCTGCCTGATGAAGTGTCATGGGTGTATAGAGGTACAGGGTCTATTAGGAAAGATGTTATAAGATCTCTGAACATTTCTAATGTTGATGCGCAGGAACTTGAGAGAGGTGTGAACTTGCGGTTGCTTTGGAGGGGATTATGTGAACCCAGAGTCTTGTTAACAATTTGGTTTGCAGTTGCTAGAAAACTCATGACCCGGGAGATGCTTTTTGAGAAAGATATTATCCCCTTGGGCCAAATCCTCTGTCCATGTGTAGGAGATTGATGGAAACCATTGAGCATGTGCTGTTCCATTGCCATGTTGTTGTGAAGGTCTGGGAGTTGGTACTGCAATGGTGGAATATTACATTCTCGTTCAAAGCAAATGTGAGAAAGATATACGATGATTGGCTTGCGCTCCCACTGTCATCAAAAGCGAAGCGAATGTGGAGATCAACGTTTTGTTATGGTATTTACTTTATATGGCTGCAACGTAACAATATAGTTTTTCGTGGGGAGGTATGTGATGTGGATAAGCTTGTGATCCAGATAAAACTAGGAGTATGGAAATGGACTAAGGTATGATGAAAGGATTTCCCGCTCTCATGTAATTCATTTATTGGCATATGTTCTTTGCGAGAATATTTGTAAATCGGGAGGAGATTAGGATGTTGAGCTCGAGTATCCTCCTATGGCGCTAAGTCTTGGGCTGGCAGGTGCTATGGTTTGATAGTTTTTGTTTCCTCATTTTCAAGTTGGTAGTTTTGTCCGTAGGTTTGTAATTTGGGGGGGGTACTCTTTTTCCTTCCTATACTTTTATCCCACTGGGTTTTACTTAGGGAGGTTTTAGTGAGGCCCACACAACACCACACCCACCTAGCTTTTCTAGGAATTTTATCTTCAATAAAATGACTATATGCCTAATTATAAAAAATATATTTTTATAAGTTTATCAGTTATTTCAATATTTTTATAATTACCTATACATTTTTATAGTATTAATTTTTTTAAATTTTTAGCGTCTAGTGATATGTTTGTGGACTTTCAAAGTTGTTTATTAACTTGTAAAGGCATTTTTGTCTTTTTTTCATGCTAGTCAACGAAATGACATTTCATGAATATGGAAAAACCTAATAACATTTCATAGCTTTCCATTTTCATTGATTTTTCATAACTTAGCAAAAAACATAGTAACATTTCATGAAATTTCCTATAATTTTTTCATGGTAAGAGTTCTATGGAGTATATCCATGGAAAAGGCTTAACAATCATGATATATGATTGTAACCAATGAATTACAAATGAGTAATAGCTCCTAAGTTCGAAGAGTTCGATAAGGATTGGCAGCTGCATGGCAGATCAATGTTAAAAATGCTGGCAAGAATCTTTTCATGCTCAAGCTCAGTAATGAAAGTGACATCAATAAAATTTTGAGCCTTGGGCCTTGGATCATTGATAATTCACTTCTCATTTCTTAGCAACTTCATCCAAAAAGAGCGCCTAGATCATGAGTTTAGGTCCATCCCATTTTGGATTCGAATCCACAATGTCCCTTTCATTCTCCGCCAAAAGCTTTTTGCTCAATGCCTTGCTTCAAGATTGGGTTCTTTTTAGGATTTTTGATGAAGATGACAATTGATTTGGATGTGAGTTTATGAGAGTTAAAAATCTAGCATGATATATCCAAGCCCGTTCCATGATGTATCTCCTTTGTGCTGGAAGGATCTCCCTCACTTCTTTGTCTCTCTTAAGAAAAGCCTCCCTTATGCTTTCATTGTGATCTATTTACCCATGTTACTAGGGATTGCTCAAATTTCAAGGACTATAACAAGGATCCGCTCAATTACGAGCCTTGGACGTGGGCTTCGAATCTTTCGTATAGGGTGTAAAGCCTTAGATAAAGACGCCAAGGTTTTGGAAGGCGATGGAAGAATCTAGAAAGAGCTCGTGCATTGGGGTTGATGGTTCTACCTCTAAGGATCACGAGGAGACAGTTGAGGAGGAGCCACATCCTCATGGTCTTGACCTAGATTCACAAACTCGCTCCCCTCATTTGCCCAGAAATGATTTGGATGTGAATGTTGATTTTAGAGGGGATTCTCCCTTTTCTCAGTAGAATCATAGCCAACACAAGCATGACTTGGATATCAAGTCCACTCGGTCGATTCAGAGTCAAAATAAACTATGGCATGGCTTGGTCAATGAGGCATCCTAAATTGATTCTCGAGTTCTAAGTCAAACCAATGACTAGGTGGAGTTCATAGGGGAAGGAAGAGAAATATAGACTAGGTTCTCGATGGTAGTTCTCTGAGAGATGTCTGAAGCACTATAGAAGCAGCCCACATGAAAAGAAAGGGAAAATCTTTAGCCCAAACAAGGATCCTTGTTTGTCAACTGGTTCTCTGGTCATTGACTTGAGTAACTATTAAAATGAGGCAACTACCTCGAATAGGTTGCCAGGAGTGATGCATTAGGTGGCTTCTGGCTGCAGATGGTTGTGGGCACATCTAATAGCCATGCTTTGGTTCCTTGCCCATCTCATTTGTGTTCACTTTAGCTTACGTTTTGTGTTTAGTTTGTTTGGATTGTCTGTTTCATTTTAATTAACTTTAGTCGCTTATGATGGTTTTTAGGTTACACTATTACTATAACTTTCATTTTTCTTGCCCGCTATGGTTTAAGGGCTGGATGATGAGCTTTGTGAGCTCGTGTCGGTTTGGTCGGTTTCTAGTGTCTCCTTTGATGCACTATTCATATACCTAGGGCTTACTTCTACCACCTGTACGAACTGTCCTTCCTTATTGGATAGGCTTATAATGTATGTTGTATTTCATGATGAAGAATGACAAACATGCACCAATATTTATATAATCCAAACTAGTTGTCCAGATCCCAAATAAAGGGAACTACAAACTAATTACAACGTTATCATATTTAGAATAAAGTGAAATTATAGAATTAATAAAGTTGTTGAATTGTAGGACTTCTGAATTGAATATTAGTTATCACTTATTGATCACCTCCATCTAATATCATGGTTCCATCTTCTATGAAAAAGAAAAGAAAAAAAAGGAGACCACCAGTGTACGAAGATAGTAAACAGATGGAAATCTTGTTAGTGTACTAGCTCCTTTGTCATCAATTGAATCTCAATAATTAATGAAAATTAAATTCAAGAAAAAATAAAACTTGAACGTAGAAGAGATATGCTATCATAACTATAGAGATTAATAAATGTTAAAACTGATAATAATATTAAAATTACCTTTTTATGTAGAACAATAATAAACTTGTACTAATTTTCCCCTATGCATGCAAAATCAAAATATATAATGACATGTAACTAATTTTTGAAATTCTCCCCTATTTGACTATATTAGACCCGAGTTCACTTTATGCCCATTATACATTGTAGTCATTAGTCAATCCAATACTCTCATGTAAAAGGCTATAAATAATAATCTCTACTGATTGTAAAGATATACGATCAATACAAGATATCTTACACAAAACTTATTTTCACTTTCTGATATGGTATCAATAGCTACAATAGGGTTAACCCCCTGATTTTTTTTTTTGGATCTCACCTTCATGGAATCTCAATCCAAAACTAATCAATCGGGAGCTGAAAATGAAGTTACATTGCCAGCCACCGTCACCACCATGATCGTAACATAGCAACCCCCGTCCTACTCGATTCTAGCAGCACTTCACATTTGATCAAATTGAGGGCTGAGAATTACCTAACATGGAAAATCTTGATCCAGCCTTTCCTCAGAGGTAATAATCTCTACTGTTACATTGACAGTAGTAATCTTTACCTTACGCCAATAACAACAAACAACAAAGTTAATCCGGATTATTCTGAATGGATCACCCAAGATTAGTTGGTGATGAGGATAATCCTATCATCTCTTAGCGAATCTATTGTTAATCAAACCTTTCGATGTGATTCCTCCACCAAGATGTGGACAACTCTTGAGGAAATCTTTGTTTCTCAGTTAAATGCTCATGTTCGCCAGTTCTATCATCAACTAGCTAGTATCAAAAAGCTTGGAACAGAAAGCATCACTGACTTTTTCAACATATTTCAGGTTTTAGTTCTGCTCTGGTGTATGTAGGCCAACTTGTCATAGATTGTGAGATCCAAACGTTCTTTCTGAATGGATTACTATCTTAGTACGATTCAATGATCACCTATATCATGACTGAACCCTCCACTTTGTCCCCACAACAGTTATACAGAAAATTGTTGAAACAAGAGGCCCGCATCAATGAACAAAACAAAGCCCTCTCAAACATTGTTAGTCTAAACACAACCACAAAATATGAAGTCAACAACACAAAATCTGAAGCCAACTATACAAAATTCTCTAGTGACAAGAATAAATCCTCATACAACAATGACAGATCAAATAGAAACAGGTCTAGATGGAGAGGTTCCTACAGATCTGGATCTCAGAATCACAACAATGGAGGAAACATTTATGGATTGGGCTCATCTAGCAATAATTTTGCTGGCTATCCTAATAATCGTCCTCAATGTCAGATTTGTGACAAAATAGGAGATGTGGCACACAACTGCTACCATCGCTTCAACCAGTCATATCAAGTTCCTCTCTCAAAGAGTTTTCAAGCTAATTTCACCACTCATGGCCCTGGATCTTCTATAATAACATGGATCCTGGACACTGGAGCTACTCACCACTTTACTGGTGATTTTAATCGACTAACTCTTAGGGCAAATGATTATGAAGGAACTGATACTGTGAGCCTAGGAGATGGTATCTCTTTATCCATTTCTCACATTGGTCAAGGAATTTTACCTACTTCTTTTAGAGACTACATGTTATCTAATATTTTTCATACTCCTGATCTACATAAAAGTCTCATTTCTGTCAATAAATTCACAAAGGACTTTCTTTGAATTACATCCTAATTGATTTATTTTGAAGGATTGGGCTAGTGGAATCACTCTCCTTCAAGGACTGGTTATGAACGGTCTATATCATTTTCCTGCCCACACTTTCGACCCTCAGATCCATGCTAGCACTCTATCCCATGGTGTCAAGACCAATCCTGACATTTGGTACTGTAGGCTTGGCCATCCTTCTTCAACCCAAACTCTTTTTACCATAAACAAATTTGGTTTACCAACTACTAAGAGTTCTACTATCAGTTTTTGCAATGCTTGTTGTAAGGGAAAGATTTATACCATTCCCTATCCTCTCACATCTTCTAGATCTATGTTACCTTTTAAACTTTTATACATGGATCTCTGGGGCCCTGCCCACTATACTACTATTGATGGCTTCCGGTACTATCTTCTGATTGTTGATGACCATACACGGTATATGTGGTGTTATCCTATTAAGTTCTAATCTGATGTGGCAACAATTTTTCCTATGTTTTATGTTATAATTCAGACTCAGTTCACTTCCTCTGTCCAATCTGTTCAAATAGATGGAGGAAAGGAATTTATCAGTCGAAAGGGGTTCTTTAATGAAAAAGGCATTGTTCACAGGGTGTCTTGCTCTTACTCTCACCCTTAAAATGGCATGGTTGGATCTAGACATAGGTTTTTCATGGATAAGGCTTTAAGCATGTTAGCCCAAGCTTCTATGCCCCTACACTTTTGGCCCTTTGCTGTTCAAGCCTTCACTTATCTCATCAACCAAACCCCCTCCAAAGTTCTACACAATCAATCACTCTTTCTTCTTCTCTTCCATTATGCCCCTGATTACTGCAAACTTAGGGTATTTGCCACAGCTTGATGGCCTAATCTTAGGCCAACACAACCTTAAAAACTTTCCTACAGATCTGAGGAATATGTGTTTTTGGGTTACTCCCCTTCTCACACTGGGTACTTATGCTATAATCCCCACACACAGAAAATCATCATTTCTAGGGATGTTGTTTTTAATGAAGATATTTTTCCCTTTTTCACAAAAGTCAACCCTCCCTCATGTTCCTACCACCTCTGCCCCTTTACAACAAATGGATGCTCTCTGCTACTCTCTAACTTTTCAAGTTGTTCAGCCTGAAACTACTTAGTGCTCCCGATGCGTCCCCGACCGGTCGTGGACGTATCTATGACTCAATTTGAACTTGATAGTTTAGGAATGAACACGAGTTAGGTTTAAACTGGAAAACATATTTCGATTGAGAATTTACACACACGAAATTCACTCAACCTCCCTTGCCCCACACACAGACTCTCAGAACAGTTTCGACTTTACCCCTAAAGTCGTCAACCCTCTCCTGACTATCGGCCTACGGTTCTCTGACCGTTCCCCGACCTGTCATTCTATCAAATACCCAACGTATTGATACTCTAACCCAGTCCTCTCTAGCTCACCAACTCTCAAGTACTTACACACACTCTAGCCTGACTTACACTTGCCCATATTCTCTCTATCTTTTCTCTTGTATAAGGTTGCTTACATATGGAATAAATGCAAGTATATATACACGGTTGTTAGGATGTAACTACCATCCTATTAATCCCTAGACTTCTAGGAGTCGACTACAACTTCGATTATTCACATAGCAACCACACTAGACTTGCAGAGATTCTTCAACTTGATCTGGAGGCTTGAGCTACATGTCACCTCATAGTTGGTCATGCTTGGTGGCAGCCGTCTTGATCTGTCGAGGCCCACTTGTGTGCCCTACTTGCCTAATTCTTCTTGGCTCATTAAATGCTCATAAATGCCCTCTTTTGAATTCATTACGGCTATGTAATGATGTTCATTTATAGCTTTGTTATCTTGTGCATTAATGAACTTCTCCTTTTGTCGTGAGCTTGTCTTGAACAAGTTGCCTACGTGGTTGTATGTGTTTTATCTGAATGTGTCGATCCCTTGCAGTCTTTTGTCTTTGATTTTCATCTTTAGGCATGAGATATATCTTCGTGCGGTGTTCGACTGGTTGTAGATGCTAGAAGTTCTACCGGAGCTCTCACCGACAGGTGCCCGACTGGTAGGGCACATGTCGTGGATTGAGCGCGCTTGCAACCTTGCGTGCTAAGCCACTCATGACTTAAGTGCGCTTGCAACCTTGCGTGCTAAGCCACTCATGACTTAAGTGCGCTTGCAACCTTGTGTGCTAAGCCACTTATTCACCTGTCTATCTGAAGCATGAATCTTGACAAACATATTAGATAGACAATACAAGGTTTGCTATCATCAAAACTAAAGGATCTTGTCTTAACACAGCCTACAACTACCTCACCTCCTCATAAAAGCACTCTAGACCCTACATTTACTCAGACAAGCTACTCTTATACCCAAGAAAAATTTTCAATCCTCTAACCTCTTCGAACCGCCTCCTACTGCTGCCCCTACAAATATACATCTTATGACTACAAGAACAAAGACAAACTCCCTTAAGCCTAAAATTTTCACAGATGGCCTCATGCCTTGACCCCAAACATATTTAACCACCAGTATTGTTTCTACTATCCCCTCTGAACCCACCTTTACACAAGCCTTAGCCTACCCTAAATGGAGAGAGGCTATCAAGACGGAGTATGATGCTCTCCTTGCCACATATACTTAGGAACTTGTGATCTTCTATGAATGTTCTAGGCACAAAATGGATTTTATACAATTCTGATGGTTCCCTATAGAGGAGAAAAGCCCGTCTAGTGGCCCAGGGCATCTCTCAATCCTACGGTATTGATTACACTCTCACTTACAGTCCAGTGGTAAAAGTATCTACAATCAGGCTGATTATATATATTGCCACATCTTATTAATGACCTATTCATCAGGCAGGTGTTCAAAATGCCTTTTTACATGGCGAATTGGAGGAAGCAATTTTTATTCAACAACCCAAGGGTTCTGTTCATCCTAGATTTCCAAACCATGTTTATAGGTCAAAGAAATCTCTATATGGTTTAAAGCAATCACCGCGTGCCTGGTTCTCTAAACTTAGCTCTTTTGTTATTGAAATTGGTTTCAAGCCCTCTATTTCTAACTCATCCTTATTTGTCTACAACTACAAAACTGAGAAAATGTTCATTTTAGTCTATGTTGATGATATCCTCTTCACTGCTTCCTCACAAAAATTAATCACCAACTTTTTATCCTATTTGGCAGAAAAGTTTCCTATCTTTGCTTCTAGCCATCTCCACTATATTTTGGGTGTTAGTGTTCATCGTACCTCCACTGGAACCCTCCTCACTCAATTCAAATATGTTCATGATCTCCTACAATTGACAGACATGCTAAAATATAAACCTGCATCATCTCCCATATCCACTGAAACTTTGATACTATTGATTCTCCCCTATTATCGGATCCTATAAAATATCAAAGTACAGTTGGAAGTCTACAGTACTTAGCCCTAACCAAACCAGACGTTTCGTTTGCAGTAATCGGGTGTGTCAAAAAATGCATGCTCCAACAGAAAAAAATGGCAGGCTGTTATGCACATATTGCGTTACCTCAATGGCACAAAACCCTACGGCTGTTTTTCTCCACCTCCTCTGTGATGGATTTTCACATCTTCTCTGATGCAGACTGGGCGGGGTCTCCCGTTGACCGACGTTCCACGGCTGGCTACTTGGTGTTTTTTGGATCACATCTGGTTTCTTGGTCCTCCACAAGCAAAAAATGGTGGCTTACAGTTCCACCAAAGCTGAGTATAAAGTCGTTGCCTCAGTTGCCGTGGAAGTTATTTGGCTTCAGCATCTTCTTGATGAATTGGGGACCTTTTTCTCTGAATCGCCGTAGTTGTATTGCGATAATCTTGGCGTCACCTTCCTCGCCACCATTCAAGCTCGGACGTAAGGTCGGACAAATCTTAATCCTCAGTTTTAAGACTCGTTTAACATCCGTTTTAGTCCCTGTTTGTGGTGTGGTACTCGTGTCATTTCGTACTTTCTAATGAGGTAAAATTCGGGGTGTTATAGGATCTCCCCTCGCTTCGTTGTATCTCTTATGTAAAGATGCCTCCTTTATGCTTTCAATGTGGTATATTTACCCATGTTACCAAGGATTGCTCAAATTTCAAGGACTATAATGAGAATCCACTCAATTACGGGCCTTGGACGAGGGATTTGAATCTTTGTATAGGGCATAAAGCCTTAAATGAAGACGACGAAGGTTTTTGGAAGGCAATGAAAGAAGCTGGAAAGATCCCATGCATTGGGGTTGATGGTTCTACCTCTACGGATCACGAGGAGACAGTTGAGGAGGAGCCACATCCACATGATCTTGACCCATATTCACCAACTCGCTCCCCGAATTTGCAGAGAAATGATTTGGATGCGAATGTAGATTTTAGAGGGGATTCTCCCTTTTCTCAGAAGAATCATAGCCAACCTAAGCAAGACTTGGATATCAAGCCCACTCGGTTGATTCAGAGTCAAAATAAACTATGGCATGGCTTGGTCAATGAGGCATCCTAAATTGATTGTCTAGTAGACCAGTGACTAGGTGGAGTTCATAGGGGAAGCAAAATAAATGTAGACATGGTTCTCGATGGTAGTTCTCTGAGGGATGTCTGGAAGCACCATAGAAGCAGCCCCCTTGGAAAGAAAGGGAAAATCTTTAGCCCAAACAAGGATCCTTGTTTGTCACCTGGTTCTCTGGTTATTGACTTGAGTAATTGTCAAAATGAGGCAACTACCTCGAGCGGGTTGCCAGGAGTGTTGCATCAGGTGGCGACTGGCTGCAGATGGTTGTGGGCACATCTGATAGCCATGCTTTGGTCCCTTGCCCATCGCATTTGTTTTCACTTTAGCTTATGTTTTGCGTTTAGTTTGTTTGGATTGTCTGTTTCATTTTACCTTAAACTTCAATTGCTTATGATGGTTTTTAGGTTACGCTATTACTATAACTTTCAATTTTCTTGCCCGCTATGGTTTAAGGGCGGGATGATGAGTTTTGTGAGCTCGTGTCGGTTTGGTCGGTTTCTAGGGTATCCTTTGATGCACTATCCATCTAGGTATCTAGGGCTTACTTCTACCACCTGTACGAACTGTCCTTCCTTATTGTATATACTTATAATGTATGTTATATTTCTTGATGAAGAATGACAAACATGCAATAATATTTATACAACCTAAACTAGTTGTCCAGATCCTAAACTAAAGGAACTACTAACTAATTATAACGTTAGGATATTTAGAATAAAGTGAAACTGTAGAATTAATAAAACTGTTAAATTGTAGGACTTCGGAACTAAATATTTGTTATCACTTATTGATCACCCCATCTAATATCATGGTTCCATCTTTTACGAAAAAAAGAAAAAAAAAGAAGACCACCGGTGTAAGAAGATAGTAAACAAATGGAAATCTTGTTAGTGTACTAGCTCCTTCGTCATCAATTGGATCTCAATAATTAATGAAAATTAAATTCAAGAAAAAAAAACTTGAACGTAGAAGACATATGCTATCATAACTATAGAGATTAATAAATGTAAAAAATGATATAATATTAAAATTACCTTTTTATCTAGAACAATGGAAATAAACTTGTACTAATTTTTTTCCATATGCATGCAAAATCAAAATATATAATAACATGTAACTAATTTTTTAAAATCTTCTCAGTCCCCTTCTCGGTTCGTCCCTGTCAATAATCACTACCACAAAAAATATATATAATGACATTTTTTTTAACCCCACTTAATAAAGTGTAGAATTTTTTTAATATAGCTACACTATTTAGTTACACTTGTTTGTGTAGAACTAGATAATAAGAGCTTATCCTAAATGTAGGTACAAGTATGTATATATAAAATACAAAGATCTCTAATATCTCTACATCTATTATGAAGACACTTATAAGTGAAGGAATTAATTTTTCACATTTTATTTGTGTATAAAATTTGAACTATGTGGGCATACCACAATTATAGTAGTGAATCCTTGTGAGCATGAAGATTTTGACTATTGATTAGACTTTTAAAGCCACATAAAAAAAAGGCTCCTGCAGGACTTTCGCAAAGTATTTACGCATATTATATCGTACTTAATCAGTACGAAAGAATTTGTTTAGAGAAATATTTTTTCTAGAAGCAAGATATAATAAGAGATTTTTTTTTGAAATTTTCTTTTTGTTCCTTTACTTATGAGGTTTTAGATTTCTCAATTTCTTTTGTGATTATGTAGCGTAATGTATAATCATTCTTGTCATCCGTGAACATAGACACTGTCGAATTACATTAGTAATTTAGTATGTTTCACATCTCTTGATACCATCCTATGTTAATTGGTCGAGAGCATGAAGATCATTTACATGCAATACTGATTTAATATTAAAACTGTAAAGCAATTACATAGAATAACAACCATACAATAACACAGAGAATCAAGCTGTTCACATAGCATACAGAAGTACAATATAAGCACACTAAACAACGAGTGAGGTAATACAAGAGTTATAAATGTTCAGTTTATTCTCGGTCTTGGCCTGAAGGCCCTAAGTAAAACTCGTCCATTATATGAGCCATCTAGCTTTTCGTATATTGTTTAGTTAAGAAGTATCTCATGCCTATGACATCGTCTCGTTATACCGACGCGTCTCTACTCCATACCCCTATCTAAGGCGGGTCACCCAAGGCAGTAGCCACTCCAGCGGTAGAGTCTCTGACCGGTGAACCATCTTAGTTCATTGGAATTTTTCTTGATACTTACGGACCCATACGCGGACATCCTAGCATCGTTTTTGTGATCACAGCACGCACCAAGGGCTCCACCCCTGGATTTCTCCATACTCTAACTCATACATATTTTAGAACACTGATGATTAAGGTCTCTTAATCTAATCCTAAGTATCAACTCGGGATCCAGTGTAACATTTCGAATGTGTGCCTCATAAGGTCTTATACCTAGTATCTTTAGGTGAATTTTACCATTCGAATGTAGTGATACGAGGGTGGCGTTAGGAAGGCTGTTGCTCCGTGTATAAGTCTCGGATAATGTTTCTTATTATCCTATGCTACGACATTTTTCTAACGTCTCTTACAATTACATATAAGGTAGCATTATTTGCCGTTAGTTCGTTTTATATATAAGTTTATATATACGCACCGTACTGTTAACCTATAAACAGTAATAGCAAGGCAAACAGTAAATATACATTTCATGCATATTATTTCACACAATCAGACAGATAATCTTATCACAGATTTTTCACACAAGTCTGAACCGAGGAAATCCTCAAAGACAATCAAGACATATAACAACATACCGTACACCAGAATATACGCTAGCGTAATTTCTCACGCTTAATTTGCCGGTCCTCGAAAATCTACGAGTCTGGAATACGTATCACACCATGTACTAATATTCCAAGCAAATAATACAATACAACAGTCACATATTATCATAAATCCCTCCCGGTTATTTCCCTGTCTTTAACTAACCGTCGTTACTCGGGTTTTCAGATTTTGTCGGGATTAGTTATTCATTGTTATAGTGCATATAGTAATACATTGTTGTACTTTTACAAGTTAAGATATAATCCCCTAATAATCTATCTCCATTGATTATAGGTTTGTAGTTATATATATAAAGACATGATTAGGCAAAAATGTATTATTACATTTGTTATTACATTTCATGTAAGTATTCACCTTGTTATTGTTACCATAAACTCCCATTTAATATTGAGTTAGTCAACATGACCATCCTTGGTCAATTGTGTTGACTTGGTCAATTGTATTATCTTGGTTAGTTTATCCAAGTATACAAACTTATACAATTCATTATTGTCTCACAATTATATCTTAACATTAGAGCTTGTTATCTAATGCTTTCCAATTCTATTTCTCCATCTTATATCATCCCAATAATTGTATTATATTGTTATCCAACCATACTATATAATTCACTCCACATTATATTTATATATATACATGAATTATAATACCCATTTATTATAATGGTACTCCTTATAATATATTAATTACTTCCTTAATGAATATTTATATTTATAATTGTTATAACCCTTATAACATTAATGTAAACTATATTCTAAATTTCATTTACTAATGTTCCAAATCTCACAACAGCCCATTATATTTCCTTTATTTATAACTTACAATTAATTATAATGTTACAATATAGCCATATATCATATTCTATGACATATACTCTTATATTAAGTACAACCTATGTTTGTAACAAATTTTATAAATTCCGAACAGACCCCACTATTTTCCAGAATTGTTATATCCTCCAAAATCTTTTGGAAATTACTATTTGACCCCATTTGTTATCACATTGTTACATTTTCCCCCTTAAACTTTATGTTATTCTATACTTACTTATATAGTTCCAAAATTAACCCCATTTCTTCATAAAACTCAGAACAGACCCTAGTCCGTTGTTAATTACAGAACAACCCCTAACTTTCCATTTTTACACTTTAACCCCTAAAGTTTTGTAAAAGTTACATTTAGCTCCTAAACTTCATTAAAGTTGCTATTTAAATTATTTCTTCACCGAAACTTGGTCAACACTTTTTCCTCAATCATGGTTGGCCTCCCAGTTTTGTCTTGACCAGAACTTTTCTAAAATTATGGTTTTACCCTAATTCTTTTCTAAGACTTTCAATTAAGCCTTTAATGTTTCTAAACTTTTAACTTGCACCTAAAATTCATCCAAAGCCTAGCCTTCTGCCCTTATACATTTTACACCCCAAATTTATGTTTACTTACACTTACACACTGATAAGCTCACTATAATACTCCTTAAGTTTCCTTAAACTCTTATAAGTCATTTTTGATATTATTTTTTAACTTAACATTTTCTAAACTTTAGTTATTGTTATCCATACTTCCTTAGATGTGTTCAACACTCTAAATAACATTCCAAAAGTAGGTTCACTCACTAACTCAAAAGCTACCCAAAAACTTAAACTTAAAGTACTTAAAAACATTTAAACTCTTATAAACTTGGCCTAATGACATGGCCTTATTACAAACCATAGTATAAATTAAAATTACACTTAAAGGTCTTAAAAATTCATAGAACTCACGGCCTTAGTGTTGTATACCCATATTTTTATGGAAATTGCAAATTAACCCTTAATGTCTTAAATTTGACAATTATGGCTTTGTATCATTTAGGTGACTAACCAAACTTAGCTATATTGCTTCCTCGACATTTTAGGGTCAATATTGACCATTTTTATCAGTCCATTCTCGGCCTTAACTTAGTACACAAGAACAAGACGCCTTAAAGCATAAAAATGGGCATTAAGGTTTTACCTTAGATTTTGAATCCTAGCTCTTGGTTTGGTTCACACCACTCAAGTTTCTACACATTTTTTTGATGGTAGGTTAGATTTATACACCAATACACAGCCTATGCATTGATTTACAAGTCTAGGGTTTAGATTTTGTTCTTACCCTTTGAAAATGACTTTTTCACTTAGTTTCCTTCCTTGCAAGCTCATGGATTTCCAGGGGAGTTTTTCCCAAATTCTTGACATGGATTTAACAGAAATAATAAGATATGGTTAATCTCTAAGAGTAGCCTAATATAGGTAGAATCTTAAAGCATGAAAATAAGCCTTAAGAAGATTATTTTTACCTTTGAATTTCAAGGACTTTTCAAGATGATTTTTGGCCCTAATTTTGGAAATTATAAGGAGAGTTAGTTCTCCTCTAAACCATACTAAGGAACTTGATTAAAAGGCATGAGAAGATCTAGTATAACTTACCCTTTGAAAACTTCTTAAAGGATGATTTTGTGGAGTTTTCGGCCACCACCTTTGGTCTTTGAAAGGTTTGATGTTCTAGCATGATAAGGGGATGAAAATGAGTGGGAAGACTCATGGAAATCAGTCATTACATGAATAGAGAGGAATGTGGTAGCTTAGAGCATATTTTTACCTTAAAGAGTGATTTTTGTCTTCCTTTGCTCCCAAAACTTTGTTTGCCCACTACTTGCTGTTTTCTCACGGTTTACAGCCCTTTTAGAAGCATATTCTAGGATCTACCAAGAGAAGAAGAAGAATACTTAGTCTCTGTTGAAGAAAGGAAGAGACTTGGAGCAAAAATGAGTGTTTAAGAGCAAGAACACTTATGTTCTTCATTGGAGCTCAAAGGAGGAAGATGGAGAAGAAAATAGAGACTTACCATCAGCTGCGAGAGAGGGAGAGCTGCTGAATTTCGTGGGTATGGCCAAGGAGGGTGGAAAGAGTGTGTGAGACAATAATTAATTAAGTGTGTTGTACTTCCCATGGAGAGTAGACTTTTGTGTGTCTAGGAAGCTTCTTATGTAAAGTAAAAAGAACTTTTGGAGTTTCCTTTCCTCTCATAAAATCGGCTACCTTTTTGGGGGGAATCTGAATTTTATGTGTTGTTTTGTACAGGGCTACCTGCCACTGTACTAGGGAGCTACCTGCTCACTTAGTGATCCAGCTACATGCGACACTAAGGTGAGCTACCTGCACTTTTATGCTGTATCCACTTGCTTCTTTACTCTTGGGAATCTTGACTTAACCCTATCTTTTTATTACTATAGTAAAGCATTAAGGCCTCTCTCGTCAAGATTCAACAGTATGTAATCGTGATTCTACAGTCTGTAGTCATTCTGTTGTATGTTTTAAAACTTATCCGGACTACATATATTTGTCTTAGTATCTATATTAAGAGGTTATATATTTCCTTAATGAGTTTAAGGTTTATTAGTCTTTATAATTTAATGACTAATTGATTGAACTCTTCCATTTAATTAGTTTATGATTAATTAATGTAATTAAGGTTTGGTATTTCATCCAGGGTATCCAAGGAAAATACGTTTTACTACTTTTGGGTGAAACTTATCATAAATAGGAGCATTTATGTGAGAAAATGCAAGATACCCAAAACATCTCAGATTCTCATAATCTATTTTTTTCATACAGAGGCTTTTTCCTTCTAGAATATCCAAAGGCATCCTATTAATTAGATATACAACAGTAAAAAAACTTTCTCCCTAAAATTCCTTAGGTAAACCTGTGTGAAGCATTAGTTCTCTTCCCATTTCTAGGATGTGTCTATGTTTTCTTTCTACCACACCATTTTGGTGTGGTGCATGTGCACAAGACATTTGATGCTGAATTACTTTCCCCTTTAAATACTCTATCCCTTTTTAGTTTCCCCCAAATCGTATGCATTGTCAGTTCTTATAAGTTTGATTTTCTTCTTGAATTTAGTTTCCACCATTTCAACCAAATGCTTAATTACAGTAAAGCAATCTGATTTATGCCTAACCATTTGTATCCAGGTAGCTCTAGAAAAGTCATCAACAAATGTAAGGAAATAAGTTAAAGTATCATGAGTCTATGTCCCATAGGGACCCCACAAATCTGTATGAATAAGCTCAAAAATTCCTGTGGATTTACTGTACTAAGGGGAAAAGGCAATCTGTGACTCTTCGCCCCACAATAAGATTCACACAAAAACTGTTTATTTCCCAGATTTTTATCAAGCAAATACAACTTCTTCATTCTTGCTATGGGTAAATGCCCAAGTATGTGGTGCCACAAACTGACAGCTTTTTTACAGTCAAAAGAATCAATTAAACGCCTAGAATTACAAATAACGGAAGACAATGAAGCTTGAAAGCTATTTTGGTCACAAAGAACATTCTCATCTAATAGGTATAGGCCAGCTGTCATCCTCCAATTATATGTTATAGCAGTGAATCACAATCCTGATTAACACAACAAGTTTCATCAAAATAAATCTTGCCTTTAAGCTGTTTAGCTAGTTTACTAATTGATATTAGATTAAATTTAAAACTAGGCACAAACAAGACGTATTTAGAATCAAAGATTTATTTACTCTGACATTACCTACAATGTTTACTATTTGGGGGTGGCCATCTGGCATACCTATGGTATGTGGTATGTTTAGGTTTTTGTAATCCAAAAACCTATTTAGATCACAGCACATGTGATCACTTGCCCCACTGTCAAGGATCCATTTTCTAGTCAAATTTATTGTTGCATCTGTATTATGTAAGGCCAGTTTTTGCATTCTTAAAACATGCTGAGGATGAGCCTTGGTGTCTATTTCACCTAACTTGCCAATATTTGCAGGGTAGTCAAACAGTGATGTTCTCAGGGAACAGGATCTCGGTTAGCATGCAGGTGTGGGAAAACAGTTTTCATAATCTTATAGGCATTAGGCATATCAGATGACACACACAACACAATGCAGTACTATTAGGCATTTCAGGGTCTCTATAAGACGATAATAAAGCATTGTCCATTTTGTACATATCACACATTGTTTTAGATGCAGTATGTACTTCACATGAATTACTAACTGAAATATCTATGTTATCTCTACATGAAGATAAACAGACAGGATTTGGAACACACAAAGAATCACACATTGTTTTAGATGCAGTATGTATTTCACATGAATTACTAACTAGAACATTTCTGTTGTCTCTACATGAAGACAAGCAAATAGGCTTTGGAACATATGAAAATTCATCCCTCAATTTGTAAGATTCACATGTGTTCTCAGATGGTTCACAAGCATTTTCAGAGTCAACGTTATAATTAATATTTATTGGAGCAAGTTTAGTATAGTGTTTCGAAATTGTACCCACAAATCCACAAGTGGCGTTTGCTTGTTTCTTCTCTGATGATTGTTCTCTAGCAAAGTGGGAAAGCAGTTGGTTCCTTGTTCTAGCGTGAAGATGGCATTGTTTATGTTGTTCCCTTCATGTCTAGTTTGAGGTTATCCAGCGTCCACACTAGCCGCTGCAGCCCTCTTACCTTTTTCCATGATTAAGGATAACCATGAATTTGATTACACCTCTCTAATGTGTGTCCACCCTTTTCACAATGAGTGCATAAGAGTGTCGGGTGCTTTCCATCCTTCGACAGAGTGAATCTGGTCTTCTTGCTGCTATCGACTGTGAAAGACAAACAGTTTTCCTCCTTTGTTGTCGAGCACACAGTATTTTGATGTTCCTCATGGACAAGGAGTGAGTATACTTGTTCAATCAAGGGCAGTAGTGACATCATCAATATGTTTCCCCGTATGATTGAAAACTTCTCCGAGAGATCCATCAAGAACTGGACAACCCTCCGCCTAAAGATTTCCTTGTATCCAACATCAGCTTGACACTCACAAACGGGAACCTCTTGGGAAGAATCAAGCTCGTCCTAGATTTTCTTGATTTTGTATAATAAGCCCTAATCCTGTCCCCATCTTGTTTGTTTTCTATCAATCTCTAATGTAGAGAGTAAATATGAGCGGCATTTGATTCCTCAAATCGAGTCGATAAGTTTGTGATGCCGTCTTGCAGTAAAGAATGGTATAACCAATATCTTTGTCTAGGGTGGTGAGAATCCATGCTATCACCATGGAGTTGCTCCGATCCCATGATCTTCCCTTTGACTCAGAATCTGTGGCTCTAGGGAATGTTCCATCGACATAGCACAACTTGTTCTTGGCTCTCAAAGCGATAGTCATCCCCTGCTTCCATGCTCAAAACCCCTTACCTTCAAATTTTCTGGTAAGAAGTGCTCCTGGGTTTTCTAAGTTCGCTAGAAAAAGAGGATCCGAGTTTTCCGTCGCCGTGCTCGTCTGCACCTCAGCTTTCCCTTCTTCACTTGGTTGTTCCTTATCTTTGCCTCTATCGCCTCCATCTGAAGACATTGTCGAAGCTGACGCCGACTTCTTCAATACGACCCGTGGCAACGTTTCAGGCAGAGCCAAATGATACTCTCAATTCCAGTACTCCGTCGTGGCCTCAACCCGCTCTGATACCATGAAATAATACCTTGAATCTTATTGAAAGAACAAGAAAGTACTGAGCTTGAAAGTACCAAAAAAGAAGGAAAGGAAGAAGGAAGAGGATAACTATGTAGAGCCGTAAAAGAGAGAGGGAGAAGAAAAACCCTAAAACTATACATACAACTCACGCACAGTAACCCAAAACTAAATAATCAAGAAAAGAAAAGACTAAACCCCCACTAAACAAAATGTTGTGTTTTAACTCATAACATTGGATGAGGGCTTCGAATCTTCGTATAGGGCGTAAAGCCTTAGATGAAGACGATGAAGGTTTTTAGAAGGCGATGAAAGAAGCTGGAAAGAGCTCGTGCATTGGTGTTGATGGTTCTACCTCTACAGATCACAGGGAGGCAGTTGAGGAGGAGCCATATCCTCATGCTCTAGACCCAGATTCACCAACTCGCTTCCCCTATTTGCCAAGATTTGATTTGGATGCGAATGTTGATTTTAGAGGGGATTCTACCTTTTCTCAACAGAATCATAGCCAACACAAGCAAGACTTGGATATCAAGCCCACCCGGTCGATTCAGAGTCAAAATAAACTATGGCATGGCTCGGTCAATAAGGTATCCTAAATTGATCATCCAGTTCTGAAATACCCCAAACTTAATTATGGTGATTAAATAATTCTAATATGGTATTCGAGGGCCTAATATTACCTAAAGAATATTGGCGAAGAAAATAAAGCCAAAAGAAAAGAGAAAATGCTTAAGAAGCATAAAACACAAAAATGAGCGTTACGTGACCATAGGAGGAATACGACCTCGGTTAGGGTCCTAGATGGATTCCTAAGGCTTAGTTAGACCTAATTAATATGTGGGAACAATTCCCAAAGGAAACGGATCCAAATAATGGGTTAAAATGCTAACAGAGCCTTAAAACACGTTTTTCGAGAAAACCCGAAAACATGAATTTAAGTGGTCTAACGGACCCGTAAAAATTATAGTCAATTAAATAAATATAATTAAACATTAATGGAAGCTCAAGAACCATTTAAATTATAGAAACGAGAAAAATCCGGAAAACAGGCCCGGTTAGTGAATAGTGCTAAACCGGGTAAATTAACGAGTGTTTCTTGTAAAAGACGAAAAACACTCCCAGATTATGTGACTATGTGGGGCCGGTTTTAAGAGGAAAATCATCCTCTCACACACAACACCTAGCTAGTTAGAAAAGAAAAAAACAAGAAAAGTAGAAAAGTGAAAAAGGTACAAAAGTAAAAGTGCCCTCTCTCTCCTCTCATTTTTCTCTTTCCCACCTTTCTTCCTCCCCCACCTTTTTCTCCCCCTTCCTCCTTTCTCTGCTGGCGATTTTGAGGAGCTTCAATGGCAGCCCTCCTTTCTCTCCATGCTCTAGCCAACTCCATGCTCCAAATGAAAAATAAATCATATATTTGAACTCCTCTCACCAAGCTCTACATTCATCTCTTTTAAAAATCCCAAAATGGTGAAGTTGACCTCCATGGGTGTTTCCATTTGAAGATAAAACTACATATTCTTGAAGCTTGGAGTCCCCTCTTTCATTCAAGGTAAAAATATCCAAGAAAAATTCATTTCTCCTTCCTTGTTGGTCTTGGCCAATTTTTCCCCTTTGTAATGCCTTATTTTCTCTCTTTGTTTGAGCATTGTTTCAACCTTCCAATGGTGGTGGAACTCTCCTTTTTATTCAAGGGTTAAAACCCCTCCTAGAACTCTAAAGGTAAAACCCTAGATTTTTTTGCTTTAAGCCCTTTCATTGAATTAGAGTTATTCCAAGGGTTAGGAGTTTAATTATATCCATTTTATGTTCCTTGGATGTTGGGATGGAATTTGGCAACCGCATTGCCCACTTGACCAAAAATGGGAAGAGGAAGAGGAGAATTGAAAAGGAACTTGGAAGATTAAGGTAAAAAGCTTACCTTAATGCTTAATTTTGATTGCCTTAGAAGTTGAGATGGGTAAATAAATCAATGAACCCAAATTATGAATTGAAATCTGAACCGGAAAGGTGTTTGATTGATATTAGAGAGAATTGTGAGCTTGTGTTGGTTTAAGGGCCATGCAATTTGAGATTTGTGCATATTATTGTGCTTGATGAGATTTTGGATGAATTTTGAATGGAACTTGTGTGCTGGTAGGACCCTTTGTGGGTGTGGCTAGTTTTTTAGATGAATTAGGTGAAAATTGATGAATTTGGGTATGTTAGAATTATAGGTAAGTTATGGCAAAATTTTAGTTAAAAAAGTGTTATAGGGGTTGATATGGGTGAGAACAACATAGGAAATGAACTAGGTGATGTAAGGAATTTATTTGGGTTAGTTAACCACTCTTGAGTGGATATAAGAGTTGGAAAAGGGAGTGCAAAAATCTGTAGCAAGTTAGTGTATTAGTGCCTTGGAGTTTTGGAGGGGAACTAGATTGTATGACATTGAAAGAAATGGATGGACTTTGGGAATGGAGGTGAGAATGTCTAGGATGAATTGGGAATGGTCAAAATGGGTGAGAACAAGAGGTAAACCACCAAGAGGAAGTTAGAAATGCACAAGTGTGCAAAATGCAAAAATGTAAGAATGAAAATGTAGGAATTGAAAAAGAATTGGGGTGAGGATTTGACCAATGATTTAAGGAGTTTTTAAGAGTGTCTTAGGGTGTTTGAACATGTAGAAAACATGTGGAAAGATTAGGTGTGAAGTAGGGGTTGATTTGGGGATGAAAAACAACAAGTGTAGTAGCTTTTAGCAAGGTCCAGGACTTGGTCCTTGGACAAAGTCCCGGACCGCACCTTAAAAAGAGCTGAAATATGTCTAGAAAGGTTGGTCCGAGACCTAACCCTTGCAACAAGTCCCGGACCATGAGTAAAAATGAGCCGAAACAATTTTCTAAGGTTGGTCCGGGACTGTGGACCCGGACCATGTCCTGGACCATAGCTAAAAAGTCCTCGAAAGTCACAATACGAGTTGGTCCGGGACTATGGACCCGGACCATGTCCCGGACTACACTCAAAATTCAACCAAAGAGTTCTAAAGTGGCTAAATGATTAGGGATTGATTGGTAATGGTTTTAGATGATGTTTAGGAGTTGTTTGGTGACATATAAATGTCCTTAAAAGTATAAACAAGGTTGAGAAGTGAATGAGGAAGTTTTGAGATTAAGAACGCATGAACAAAGTTAAGGAATAACGGGACGACGGGGTTAAATGCAGGTGTACTAGTCGTTCACACATTGCATTACCTTAATGTTAATAAAACCACTTAAAATGTCATCAGTGGTTCGAGAATAACCCGAGGAACGTAAGGCGACATGGTAGAGCAACCCATGGTGTAAGGTATGATTTTCTCATGCCCCGTATGCCAACCGGATTACACTGATTTGTGTGCTTGTGTGCCAACTTAATCAAGATTAAAGCATGAAAATGACTTATTGCATTTGTTATGTATGTCTTGATGCATGATGTATGAACTAACATACTTGAACAATTGTGCGGTATAACTTAGTGTTATAGACCGACTCATAGATGTGTATTGTTTGATTAGTGACTCGTAGAAAGAGTCGTTTCGCAAACTAACGAAAATGTGGAACCACACAAAAACTATCGAATCAAGAATAACGACAAGACAAACTTATGAACTCACTAAAACGTGAGAGAGAGCTGTACGGGATTAGTAAACTCCCGATAACGGTTCGAGAACCGAAATGAACAATCCACGAAATAAACAATAGTGGAAAGAAATGATGAAACCTCTATTAAGAGATTGTTGATAGTTCAAAGAAAATAACTTTTGAGAGAAGTAAAAGAATGATAAGGGACCATCAAACTCCCTTAGAAAAATAGTCGACCTACAATGTGAGATCCGACTAATATGAGAAAATGTCCTAAATATAAAAGTATTCGATAGGTTGGGGTAACCCTTAAAACTGAGAATATTAGACATTGAGAAAATTCCCTAAGCTATTAGATGATATCGAGAGAGATACTTATAGGCTAATCTATATGATTATAATATGACTCCGAGAGAGGAGTATTTGGGAAATTGAGTAGTCCGGTAGAGAAACACACGTTTGAGAATTTGAGGAGCTAAGTGTATAGTTCCGTTTGATAGTCGAACCTTCCCATTATGCTAGACCGAGAGTAGGGTCGAAACCGGGGAAGTAAGACTTGTATTTGAAAGCCCGGTGGTGAGTCTTGTGTATGACTCTACCCGGAGGTCATGGGTAATGACTTAAAAGATGTCCCTTTGAGAATTTGAGATTGAGTTGAGAATTTGAGAATTTGAGTTTGAGAATTTGAGATTGAGATTGAGAAGTTGAGTTTGAATTGAGAATTTAGATTTGAGAACTTGAGAATTGAGATTTTGAGAGTTGAGATAGAGTATTGTAGAACTTGATTGAGAATGAGAATAAGAGAGTTTGAGTAGGAGTAACCCAAGGGAATGGGTAAGACAATGAATAAAAGACTAAGGCATAGTGAGGTAGAAACCCTCAAGGCCTAAGAGTAAGATAATGTGAACTCACAACCTTGATGTGTTAGTTAGGGATTGTATTCCATAAATGAATGTTGATTACTTGTGCTGTTGTGCATGTTTAATGTTTTGTTATCGAGCATGATTGTTGAATTAAAACGAATCGCATGTTCTCGACAAAGTAGTCGGCGTACCCCTGTAAGCACGCGGGGTATGCGAATTTCATACCAGCAATTTGTTGAGCCCCTTGGGGCGCTGTTTTTACTTTCCAGGTACTTTGGAGCCGGTTACCGTTCGAGAGTAGGACGGGGTTGCTAATTAAGAACGGGTAGCTGATTAAGAAAATTGTATTTGTTTGTATTGATGAATTGTAAGTCCGAAATATTATCAGCAATCTTGAGAACTATAGAGACTCGGTATAGAAGTGATTGAGGTTGTATTTATATTTGAATCGGTAAAGGAATGGAACGTAATAGTATTGTTTGTTTACTCGGTATTCAAGTTCATCAGACCGATATAGTAATTGGAAATTATATTTGGATTTGGCCTTGTTAGTCACGTGAGTGACTAACGGCATTGTATCACCCATCATTTGTAAGAGAATTTCCATTGCTTTGGTGTTGGTAATCGAGACGGATTAGGGGATAATGATTTGATTAGCGGTAGGGGTGTTACAAGTTCTAAGTTAGACCAGTGACTAGGTGGAGTTCATAGGGGAAGGAAGTGACAACTAGACAAAGGTTCTCGATGGTAGTTCTCTGAGGGAAGTCTGGTTACTGACTTGAGTAACTGCCAAAATGAGGCAACTACCTCGAGCGGGTTGTGAGGAGTGATGCATCAAGTGGGGACTGGTTGCAGATGGTTGTGGGCACATCTGATAGCTATGCAATTTGGTCCCTTGCCATCGCATTTATGTTCACTTTAGCTTACGTTTTGTGTTTAGTTTGTTTGGATTGTCTGCTTCATTTTACTTAAACTTTAGTTGCGTATGATGGTCTTTAGGTTACGCTATTACTATAACTTTCATTTTTCTTGCTCGCTATGGTTTAAGGGCTGGATGATGAGCTTTGTGAGCTCGTGTCGGTTTGGTCAGTTTCTAGTGTCTCCTTTGATGCACTATTCATATACCTAGGGCTTACTTCTACTACCTGTACGAACGGTCCTTCCTTATTGGATAGACTTATAATGTATGTTGTATTTCTTGATGAAGAATGATAAACATGCAACAGTATTTATACAACCCAAACTAGTTGTCAGATCCTAAATTAAAGGAATTACTAACTAATTACAATGTTATGATATTTAGAATAAAATGAAATTGTAGAATTAATAAAGTTGTTGAATTGTAGGGCTTGTGAACTTATGTCACTTATTTATCTCCTCTGTAACACCCCTACCATTAATACAATCATTACCGTCCAATCTCCTCGTGCTTCCGAGTCACGTAGCGGATACTTACTTACATACAGTGGGTGATACAATGCCGTTAGTCACCCACGTGACTAACAAGGCTACTACTTCTACATACAACATCGGTCTGATGGACCGGAATATCCGAGTGCTACACAAATACAAGCTTCACTACAATTACCAATTAGGTATTACAACTTCCCCTTCAATACAATACTCCATAAGTTCGATACATGTTAATATACCGAGTTTACTAAGATCCTTATACAAGTAGAATACCTCTTTCAATTCCATACATGCTCATTAAGAGTCTAACTACTACCCATTCCTCACAAACTACTTGCTCCCTAGGTGTAGGGGGTGTGCTACTTAGTACACCTCTACATTCTACTACTAACTATCCAAATGTAGTCACCGGTCTCGTGCCTTGACCATATCCTCTTCGGGTACCTGCACACTAAAAACGTTCCCCCGAGGGGGTCAGCTTTCGCTGAGCATGATAACCGCATACCCCGCGTACTAGTGAGGGTACGCCGACCACTTGGTCAAATACATGCGATTGATTTCATTCAAACATACATGCATACATGCTCTTATACATAACATTACAATACATTACGCAAGGAATACATACATACACTTCAATACATACTCTTCAATACATACTTGGTAAATCATACAGGCCATCAGATATATACTTACCTTTCCGAAATCCACAATACACAATACATGTACAACACATACGCAATACATACACAATCCACCATACTTGTTAGCTCATGTTGGTCCACCCGGGTTAATCGGGTGGAGATTACTCTTTTACTCGTTCCACAGTACTTACGCATACATACTCATACTCATATATACTTACTTACTCTTACTCATGTTAAGTCGTTGGGACCTCCGGCCCGGGGACTACTCCGTCCCACCACCGGGATTTACTTGACTCACCAATCCGGGATGCTACCCATTTAAGGTGTTTGGGCCGCGGACCAGTTTAAGAGTCAGGAATCGGATCCAACCTCTTGTGTCTCCTCATCCTCACGCGTGGCCGAAGCTATATCGGACTTCTACTCATTCCAATTTACTCACTTAAGTTAGGAGTTAGGTAGTTAGGAATTAGTAGAAGTCAACATCCAAGCCATATACACATTACATTGTTCATATACACATCCATTCCGAATACATTACAATATACAAGTACACTACGAGATACAAATACACTTCACCATCATTCATATATTTCATGAATTATACAACTAGTGTTCAAGACAATAATTATCAAGAACAACATAAGTCAAGCACAGATAAGTGCAAAATAGTCCAATTCATGCATTTATCTTATTTAGGTGATCAAATAAGCACACAAATCGGGGTAACCAGATTAGGATACAGGGCATGAAGAAATCATACGTTCACCATTGTACTTGTATCCGACGTTCCTCCGGTGTTCACAATTCGAATCCTATGGTATACATACAATCAAGTGATTAATCTAACTATCATTAACTTAATTCGATTACTCTTACGTTTACTAATTCATATTTACTAAGTCTTTGAAGTTCTTATACTTACAGATGGTTTACTTTCTTTAAGTTTGTTTCCTTACTTAACATCGGTATACTTACATATATGTACATTTGTATATGTGGGTATACATATATATATATATATATATTTAATTTAATTTAATTTTTTTTTGTAAGACCCGACCGACCTTACAAGTCCGGTCCCAAGGTCGGTCGAAGTCAGTAAGGAATTATGCTGGAAAATTTCAGGGCCGACCGACCTTGCAAGTCCGGTCCCAAGGTCGGTCCATTCCAGTAAGTTACACGACGGAGAATTTTAGCCCGACCGACCTTGCAAGTCCGGTCGCAAGGTTGGTCCATTCCAGTAGGTTGCATTACGGGAAATTCTTCTGGCCGTCCGACCTTGCATGTCCGGTCCCAAGGTCGGTCCATTCCAGAAGGTTTTCGTCCTTTGTAAATCTAGGCTGACCGACTTTGCAAGTCCGGTCCCAAGGTCGGTCCGGCCCAGTAATTGCATTTTTATTTCTGTTTTCTGTTCTATACTTTGCCCATTGTTTCTCCAATCTTCCTACATGTAATCCCACATGTTTAAACACTACCTAGGCCCTCCAAATTGCCTTAGTTCATCCACCAAATTCCTTACTAAATCCATCAATCAACTTACACAATTTCATCACTTCCCTTCCACACTTACAACAGTTTTTCATCCTTCAATGCTACAGATTTTTGTTCCAACTTCTAACACTCAATACTCCTACCACCAATACCATTATTAGCATCCCAAATGCCTCATCTTACCACGCCAATTCATTTCCAAGCAATTGCACCATTTATACCCAAGTCCAACCTTCATTTTACCAAGTCTTATACTCTAGTTCTTCCTAGTTTCTCCAAGGCAATCCAATACCTCTTGCTACAGTTTTTATATCCTTTCATTCTCTTACCACTACTACTACTCCATAGTTACTAAACATCTCTACTAACTCCAATACACACCTTGGTTTTCCCATTCACCAAGTCATCCATACATGTACATATTCCTACCAAAATTTTGCCATAGTTCATCTATATTTCTCACTTATCCACATATGTACTTTCTCATCAAACTCATTCCTAATCTAGCCAAACCACAAGGGTTCTACCAGCACACATACAAAATCTTAGTACACCATTACTGCCTCGATTACAGTACCAACACATCATTACTTCCTCAACACACCATGCTAATACACATACACAACTTATTTGGCTCTAAGGCCTACCATTCAAATACAAGCTCATAAATATTCAAACATCCACAACTACAATACTAGTACAATAGTTTAGGTTCTTTTATTTGTTTACCCATTCCCATTACACTAATGCATTAAATTTAAGCATTAAGAAGGAGCTCTTACCTTGAGCTCTTGATTCCTTCATTTCTTTTCCATTTCTCCTCTTCCTTTCTTTCTTGTCCAAATCGGTTTTGTGGGGGATGGAGTTACCAAACTCCATCCCAACACCCAAATTACATAAGGAGAATATAATTAAACTTCTAACCTCTTATAACACCACTAATTAAATGAAGGGTTTAAATTACCGCAAGTTAGGGTTTTACCTTGGAGTTTCAAGATAGGTTTTTAAGCCTTGAATACAAAGGAGAGTTCCTCCACCACTGGAGAGTTGAACCAAGCTCAAACAAAGAAGAGAACAAGGCATTATAAGAAGGGCAAAAATCGGTTACACAAGGAGGTAGAGAAAACTTAGGTTTTTCATGGAGATTTTTATCTTGTTGGAAAGAGGAGACTCCAAGCTACCCATTGGTGCTATTTTCACTTTGAATGGGGTATACCCACGAAAATGAACTTCCTCATTTTTGGATTTTGAAAAGAGAGAAGTGTAGAGAATGATGAGGGGATTACAAATATGTAATTATTTTTGTGATTGGAGCTCACATGGAGGTAGAGCATGGAGAAGAAGAGGGAGTTGCCATTGTTGTTGTGGGAAGCTCTCCAAAATCGCCAGCCCCTTAGAGAAGGAGAGAGAAATCGGTGGAAGGGGAGGAAGAAGGAAGAGAGAGATGAGGGAAATGAGAGAGTGGGGAGAGAGAGAAGGGATAAAGTAGTTTTTACTTTATTGCTTTTTGCTTTTGGCTCTCTTATTTAATTAGCTAGTTACATGTGTGTGTGAGGGAGTTATTTGACTGATTAAAAACGGCCCCCTACAGTTACACTAGTTGGAGCATTTTTCGTCTTTTACAGAAAACACTCGTTATTTTACCCGGTTTAGGTACTATTCACTAACCGGGCTCGTTTTCCGGAATTTTGTTGTTTAATTATTCTTATTGGTTATTAAGCTTCCATAAATGCTTAATAATTATTATTTAATGATTTATAATTTTTACGGGTCTGTTTGACCACTTAAGGTCACGTTTTCGGGTTTTCTCGAAAAACGTTCGTTAAAGCTCTATTAGCGTTTTAATACATTATTTGGATCCGTTTTCTTCGGGAGTTGTTCCCATATATTATTTAGGTCTTATTAAACCTTTGGAATCCATATAATACGCTATCCGGGGTCTCATACCCCCTATGGTTATTTAACGCTTATTTAGCGTTTTTCGCTTTTTAAGCGTTTCTTTATTTCTTTTGGATTTATTTTTCCTCACCAATACTACTTAAGCATTATTAGGCTCTTAAACAAGGATTAGAATAGTCTTAATCACTATATTTAAGTTTGGGGTATTTCATCCTCCATCTAATATCATGGCTCTATCTTTTACGAAAAAGAAAAGAAAAATAAAGAGATCATGGGTGTAAGAAGATAGTAAACAAATGGAAAACTTTTTAGTATACCTCCTTTGTCATCAATTGAATCTCAATAATTAATGAAAATTAAATTCAAGAAAAAATAAAACTTGAACGTAGACATATGCTATCATAACTATAGATTAATAAATGTAAAAACTGATATAATAATAAAATTACCTTTTTATCTAGAACAATAGAAATAAACGTGTACTAATTTTTTCCCTATGCATGCAAAATCAAAATATATAATAACATGTAAATAATTTTTAAAATTCTCCCCAGTCCCCGCTCGGTTCGTCCCTGTCGATAATTCTTTTGGAGCATGAAGATTTTGACTATTGATTAAACTTTTAAAGCCACATAAAAAAAGGCTCTGCGGGATTTTCGCAAAGTATTTATGCATATTATATCGTACTTAATCAGTACCAAGGAATTTGTTTAGAGAAATATTTTTTCTAGAAGCAAGATATAATAAGAGATTTTTTTTTTGAAATTTTCTTTTATTGTTCTTTTACTTATGAGATTTTGGATGTCTCAAATTCTTTTGTGCTTATGTAGGGTAGTGGATAATCATTCTTTTCATCCGTGAAATTACATTAGTAATTTAGTATGTTTCACTTCTCTTGATTTATGCTTCATTGTTATTCGATTATAACGAAAATTTACTCAATGTTGGATATTCCCTACAAATAATATGTTTCTACACCTTTGCTTTTATATTTATTGGGTAGGGTTCACCGATTCGCCTTTGCGTCATTAATACTTCATTCAGACAAAACACGAATGGACTGCCATGTTATTGCCACCTAAGACTTATGTACGACACAATTTCTCGGCTACAACTGTAGCAACTATAGAGTGATTTAAAACTGTACGGTTGATCATTCAAAACTGTAGTGGTATATATGTACATGTATATATTGAATTGTGATCTTTTTGAATTTAGACTAAATATATATATTAACTTTATAAACTGTATAATATACTTATAAAGCATGTACTTTTACATTATATAAACTGTACTATGAAAAATGTAACAAAAAATAGCTACACATGTTATAGGTAAGATTCATTGTTGGTAGACGTGGTATTTTTTTCAATTTTCGTTTATCCCTTTGATTGCGGCGACATACTCTGTGTTTGTTCATTACTCCGTGATTGCAGTCTGAGTGTGTGTGGGAAAAGGTGGGGATGGGGAGCAAAGCCCCAACTTTGTTAAATTGTCCAAAAATATAGTGTAAAAAAAAAATTTTAAGAAAATTTTTACAAAAATCCCCCTAATTATTTGTAATTTTATGTATGTCCCCCTCAATTTTTATTCCTGACTCCGCCCCTGGCCATATGATATGATATCCATCATGGTTCTTCTCGACGGACCATATTATATGCACCACCGTATATCTCCTCTTATTCTTGGCACACGTCCTAACCTAACTGCTTCTCGGTTAGAGGACATTCACGCCCACGTAACCTGCCACTTTGTGTATTGCACGGACACCCATGCCCCTAATAAGAAATACTGTCGCAGCAACCCACCCATCTAGTCCTTGTTTAAGTATTAAATTAATTTCTTATATTATGTTTCCTCTTATCAAAAATAGATGATATTGGGTTATTTTACTATTTTTAAAATATACAATTTTATAGTTTTAACTATCAACTTTTTCAATCTATTCTCATCTTTTAGCTTACAAGTTACAACTGTACATTTTAAATTTCTTTAATTCCTAATGTGTAAGTAAGAATAAAATAATTTAACTTTTTTCTTCTTATTATCAAATATTAGGATTAATTAGAATCGTGTTAGATGCGCGCGTATGAGCCACGGAGCCAACTTCTACCGTGCATTTTCTTGATATCTGAGAATGAAAGATCCAGGTTCTGCACAATCGTACTGTTTTCATTCGACAATACGCTAGTTATGGAACACAATATGGTGTTAGCCTGTATTAGCTAGATCGAGATTTTGTTCAACCAATAAGATAGATACAATTGCCCATGTTTTCAGACAGCCTAAATAAACTAAACGCAATAATGAAGCGATTGAGGAAACTCATCTCGAAGTGCTATAACAGCTAAGGCCAATCAATCAGATAATCTCGTCAGCAAAACCCACTACTGATCATCTACTCGCAGTGTTATTGTTTTGCAGCATATATATACTATATCCGTTCGGTTATAAGTGTTCTGTTTGTTTTTTGACACATTATTTTACTTCAATATTAAACATATAAGATAAAATAATTTTTAAAAAATAAATTTTACAATATATAGTTTTTAACATAAGGACTCCATTATAAAATATAAATTTATAAAAATATATTATCTTACATGTTAAATATTGAAGTCAAACAACATATCCAAATAATAAAGTGGACACTGTCTTTGGGATGGAGAGAGTAGTATATTTGGTGGATGTTTTGTGTTAGCAGCATATTTGATGGTTGTTTTGAGATGACATATTTATGGTTGTTTTGAAAACTGCTATTTGACAGTGTAACATATTTGTAGCATAAATTATTTAAGTTAGTTAAGTACGGTGCGTTCACCGTTTTCTATACTACAACTATTAATATTAAATCACCGTTTAAAATTTTATTTCACTAAAAATAAATAAAGTAACTTGTAACAAATGTTATAAAATAAGTAGTTTGTTGTTATCAAAGGTCCGCCCACACTTAAAGCTTGATAAACTCAGTACGACAAAAGTTAATACATCATAAACTATTATTTGATCAGAATTCAACATGTAATATATATTAATATGTTTCCATTTTTTATGGGCCCTATTATAATTTTAGCTAAATGTTAGCCCCTTTTGTCTTTCGCAGATGATGACCAAGAACAAGTCAGTCTGTGTGACAGAGTTCGCCCATCCTTCAGAGTCGAGAGACGCGGAGCAGATAGTGGAGATAACCGCCAGTTGATTTGAGCCCCACTTAGTGCCAGCAGTTACTTCCAGAAATGTGGAGTAGTGGTTGACTAATTTAAGCAGTAAAGAATGTGGAGCACGAGTCTATCAGTTATCTAGAGTCTAGAAACTTTTATTTAAAGTCATTTGAGTGTCATTGAAATGTAGTGTTGTAGAGAGAGAACCATTGAGAGAGAGAGTTGTAATAGTTTGAAGTATTATTTCATTTCAACACAAACACTTAATTTC